>VXBZ01004242.1:308557-330830 GCA_013399135.1 Heliornis fulica
TTTTTTTAATGAGAGACCCTGTATGTATTAATAGCTGCTTGTTGTGGGTTCTGTCTATGTAACTCCAAACATTTGACTGCAGTACAGTGCTGAGACTGGTGCAGTTCCTGAGCAGCAGCTGCCTGCCTGTGCTGCCCATTGCTGCCCACTGCTGCAGGGCCAGGCTTGCAGGCAGGATGCAGGCAGCCAGCCCAGGCATGCCAGGCAGCCTACGAGCCTTGTTAAGCTGCTGGACATTCTTGTCCCTGTGTGATTCAGAGAGTGCCTGATGGTCGTGCTTGTGGGCTGATTGCTGGCATGGTCAGTGAGTTTGGTCTTGGTGTTGTTGGGCCACCCTGGAAAGAACAGCATAGATCTGCCATGGTCAATGAGCATTATATCTGTGCTTTCACAAGAAACATTGAAAGCCGTTTTCAACCACCCTCCAGACAATTTTTGCCTCTGATTTCAGCATTGCTATAAACTACGAAGTTTCACCCCTCTGCCATTCCTTAACACTTAATGTTCTGTTGAAGAAAAATTCTCACTCTAATGACTTTATTTAAAATGTGTAAACTTTCATTAACAGTATTTATCTAGTTATAGGACAATGCATAAGAATTATCCAATATATTGATTTTATAAAATCTATATTACCTTCCATAATGGAACAAGCTGGATATTAACTCACTAAAGCCATGTGTGAAGATACTTGGACATAATTTTTTTGTGGACTTTCACAGAATCAAAACCCAAGTTGTGTACATTTTTAAAGCAATAAATCCTTGTTTGTTAGTTGAGGAGGAAAACACTGCGACATATTTGTTTATATTTTGAGTGAGTTTACTTGAAACAGATTCTCCTTGAACTAATAATCTCATAAATGCAGCAAGCCTCAAGTGGCAGAGCTTCTTCTGAAGTCAAAGATGGCAACTGTTCCCCTCCAACATTATAACAGTAGAACCATTGATGAGAAAAAAACTATATACAAATACAGACTGCTAAAGGGCATAGGATTTTGACATTGCCTTCTTTTGTAAATTAGAGTTTCTGTTAACTCCCAACTTCTTTTTCTGAAAAAAAAAAAAAGAAAAAAAGGTGGTTGTTTATGATCTGATCATAGGTCTAAGCACAGGCAACTGGGAGGAATTCTGTGCTACTAATCAAGGATCTGATCTTTCTTTCTGAATTCAAGCCAGGCAATAATTCTGAAGAAAACAATGGCTTTCAAACAGTTATGGCTTATCAAGTGAAATAGAAAATTCACTGTGGCTTGGGACCCATTACAAATACAACCTGAGTGAACTACTGAGCACAACCTGAACTGATGAAGAGAACAGTCTTTGCTGTCACCATTGCTAAAGATGCTCAGCAAAACACAATAGGACTCATGATGAAAATTTCTAAAGCTGGGTATAATCATACTAAAAAGGGAGACAGTTTCAGTAATCCTGGTTAACCCTGGTCTCTTTTAGGACTAATGAATTTTTAGTTCCTGGTTCCTACTTCATATGGGAAATCTCTCTTGTGGTTACAGCAACTGACTGACCTTCTTCGAAAAATCATATACATGATAAAATAGAAAAGAATGTGTTCTAGTTAGATATGGCCTGTTGTCAGCCATATGCTATTTTGGGAATCACACTCCCAATACTGTAAGTCAAGCCAAGATATTGGCTTCTGTCAAGGATACAGCTTTATATGGGTTTATAAGGACTTCAGGTTTTCCACCAAGACCTTGAAATACTATTACTGCAAAGCTACTGAATCAAGATTATAGTAATTCAGAAGGTTAATTATTCTGTAGTGAAGAATATTACATATGCCTTTTTATGGTATTTGGATATAACTCTACAAGGTACTTGAACACTTGCTTACCACTAGCATATACTTCAGGACATATGTACATATATATTACTGAAGTAGAACCTAAATTACTAAGGATAAATTTCTGGGTCAAATTTTCAAAATGAGCTTTTCATTTTATTGCTTGACTTAATCTTCTTATTGCTAAAAGTCAAAGCATCACACTTTGGAATAATTCCAGTATGTTTGCAGGTCTCTAAACTTCTAAAGACTGCTGCTGGAAGACACGTTCTTCTGTGAGCACTGGAAACTGGAAATGAGGCCTGCCTTCTATCTATGCAGATGGCAGAAAATGACTAGAATTATGAAGAAAAGAATAATAGGTTCCAATAACATTGTTTGTGGGTGTATTTTACGCTAACTTTATGATCATGCAAACTGGGATAACACAACATCACTATGATTTTCTGATTTGTACAGACTAGATCTGAACAATAGGGCTGACAGTTCAGATTGAAGGGTTCAGTACATTTGGCCACAGCTAATAATGTCATTATAAATGTTTCTTGGGGATTCCAATCCTCCAAAGTAATGAAGTACTTCTTATTTTGTAAATAAATTGTAAATCATACTGCAAAGACAGATTTTTACATCTTTCTTACAGTAATGACTCTGTTCTAGTCGCTTATAATTGGGATTACATACCTACTCTCCTTTCTAGAGGTAGGGTTTTTACAGGACTCTTTTGAAATTGGTGGCTGATTCTCTTTGCAGGTGATGAAAACAACACTCAGCTGTTAAAAATACCTAAATTCTTCCCAGTAGCAACCATGTGACTGGAAACTGTTTCCAAACATATTATTGGAGTTTACCGGTATATTGCACCGTTGTTCCAGAATGCCATCGTAGTCTAGTTCACACCTGAGCAGTTTTGCAGAAGAGGCCTTATGTTCCCTTTGGATTTGGACATGTGCCCAGATGCACCCAAGCGTAGGGTGCAGTAGGATAAGGTCTGCTTTCAGTAATACCAACTGCCACTAAGTTCAAGAGGCCTATTAAAAATAGAAATAGTTCAGACAAGCGGTGCAGCCATACAAAATGTTCCTGGCAGGAAAGAAAAGGAGCCATGGTATAAATTTCAGGCTCATAAGGATTCCCTCTCTGTGGTGATCTCACCATAACTTCTTAAATGATCAAGAGGCACTGCTTGTAGTAATGGTTTAGCTACAAACTAACATTTCCCCTCATTCAGTGAGGATAACAGGAACTCAAAATGACCTTCTATTGCTTAGTTTCAAAATTCAGTCATTTCAGTGACACCTTCAGAAATCCAGGATATTGTAATGAGTTTCTGTTTGTCCATCTCCCTATCATTTACGAATAGTTAATTTGATATGCTGGAGTTTTGGTGATAATATATTAAACATACATCCACCCACATCACCATCCCCCAACCCCGAGTTTTGCATTTCAGGTTATTAGGAATGAAAACTTTGCAATTATTTGATGACCTGACTGAGAAGCAATCACACAAGTGACAAAGAGGGTATCAGCTTTCACAGAGTGAGTAAAAAGACACAAAATAGATTTGTATTTCAGAGCTCTCCATAGTGACAACAAAAGCAGGTCATTTGTATGGGTTCAGAAAGATTCAGAAGAACCTAAAGAAGAGAAAATATGATGAGATCACAGATCTGAGAAAGTGAAAAACAGCCATCTTCCTCCAAAATGTGCTTCAAACACTGGCACATTAAAAATAAGAAGTAAACAAGGTAGCAATGAAACAGACAGAAATCTGGACACTGGTTTATGCATTGCTGTTGCCTCCTCTCTTTCTTGCTGCCACCAGGTCTAGTAAAAGTCAGGGATGGTAAGCCTGGAGCCTCCCTTTCTGGGAGTTGCACCATGTCTTAGGGACTGGTGGCTAAGGGACTTTAGAGGTCTCCCCATACTCCTTCCTGAAGAAGACCCACCACATCTTCTGTCAAATCAGCAGCTGCGAATGGAACATAGAAATAAGGTGAAGGTACAATTGCTCACTATGTCCTCATCACTCTGTGTTGTAAAGTTTCAGCTCTTTACAGTGGTAGAGCTGGTACCAACAAGAACCCAGTAGAGACTGACTCAGGACAGTGTCTCATGTACCTTCCTGAACAGTCATTCTGACCTCCCTGTTGGAGAGTATCAAACTGGAGACATAAACAGCCTGGTAAAAGGACTGAAACCAGTTAGGCAGCAGAAGGGAAACCTCCTTCCTCCACCGCTCCCTTTAGTCTGAAAAGTCACCTTGCACATTACAAGAGCTTTCTCTGCCTAACTGACAGCTTGGCAGCCCTGACAAGAGCAATTTTACTTTGGATGGAAGCTGGATCTGTGGCAAGCATATACTTACAAAATAAGTCACGCTTTCTTTCCACTGAGTGCATGTTCTATTTATAGCACATTCCAGATTATGCAAGGATTCCCAGAACACTGCCGACTCTAGTTGAAAATTATATCTGTGTAGCATAGAGTATATCAAGCAATATTTTTAAAATCCCACTGTTAGCAGTATGAGCATCTTCCTGTTATACCTACAGGAAAGCTGAGGTAAATATGGAAAGAAAGCATGTAGTGATGAGGAGTAGTTACAGTTAATAATATTTTGTTTGCCAAATTATCTTGATAAATTTTATCTTTTTAAACCCAAAACCAGTCATTGCATTTTAAAAAAACAACCTGTAAAAATCCAAAGTAAATAGTTCACTTGATTGAAAGTTATATTTTTCTGATGTTTGAGAGAGTATGTATTTTAGAAAATACAAGAGTATGTTTTAGAATGTGAAAGATTTAGGACAAGAATATCTGACTTCTCACACTATAATGTCAATTTCCTCTCAGAGTTGTGACAAAATACAGTATCTTGCTATCCATTCAGACAGAGGACAGGAACTTACAGTGAAATCTTGTTTTGTTGTGCAAATATTGCAAATTTCTTAAATGTTTATACTGAGAATACAAAATAACATTGTTATTTTTGTTAATATTTGTTAATATTTCAGGGACATGACCAAAAGTGCAAATCATCAAGAAAAGCAACACAGCAGGAGAGCTATGGAGATATGAAAGTAAACTAAATATATCTCTGATCACACCTGTTTTCAGTGCAAATACATTGTAAACACCTGCATCTATTTTTTCAACTCTTATATCATGTAGACTTCAAGTACTCTTGTGCTTCGAAGTAAGCCAAATGGCAAAGATTGCTCTGAATTTTCAAATGACTTAACACTCCTGAAGTATGAAGCAGGAATTTCTGAAACTCAGACTCAGTAATAGCCATTTTGAAAATTTGTCCAAGTTTTGTCAAAACCAAATAAGATTTGTACAATATTTATTATCACCGAGTCATCACAGGTTTTTATTGAAACGTCAAATACAGACAGAGCTTTGAGACAAGGCTATTCAAAAACATAAACAATAACCATTTTCATGCCAGTGCATTCTGTCAGAAATCACAATTTTGACCAATTTAAAAAAATAGATGCATTGATAGAATGTCCCAGTCTGTTTTAGACAGCAGATTCACACTAAGATCTGTTAACTGGTTTGCTGGCTAACTAATCAATCCACGAACAGTATTTTTTCAGTCTACTTTTTAGTTTACTACACAATGGCTAAGACTTATTATGAAGTGAACTCTGCAGTCTAACAATAAAATAGATAAAATCTGCCAAGTTATCTTCAACAATAAATTAAATAAGCAATATACCTGGGCTTAACTGTAAAATTTTATGAAGTGTCACTAATTTGTTACAAAGCAGAGTTTATACACCTACAAAGCTTACCCTCAAAATAACCTTTTGTGCTTGATTGCGAAACAGGGTTAACAAAGTTTCTTAAACTAATAATGTTATTGCCATTGTTAAGACACCATGCAGGTCTCTGTACTCCTGTATCATACCTGTTCTGCAGTATTACAGCCCATTAAATATATAAAGCAAATGGGAAATGGGAAGACAAGAAAGGGGAGTGTTTCTAGATCCCACTGTAATGTGGAAGGGCATTTTTGTACTATTTTTGTTTAATGATATCACCTATACTTTTTGTGTCTCAAATTTTAAACTCTGAAGTTCTATTTTTCCATCAACAAACTATGGAAAGAAGGTGATGTGAGCTCCTCGGTTGTCTATCCAATTATTCATCATTAATGGGCTGAGTCGCAATGTAAACCTTCATGTGTAACTTTAGAATCAGAAAGGAGCCAGATTACACAGTTTTAATTACCCAAGAGTCATCATTTGAGCTCTCTCTTCTCATACCCTTTCATTTTTAAATCAAACCTCTGGTCTCACATGGGAGTTTTCGCACACCATCCCCTAGATACTGGAATAATTCACACAAGGTGTGAAGTAGTCTGTTTTTAGCTATCTGTTATAAAGTTAGCAACGTTACTATTCTTACTGGGCACAGTGTGTAAGATATATTCCCACACTGGGAGAGTATTTAGTAAGGTCATAAGGATGTCCAGTCCTTATCGAACACATTCCCTGGAAACTTGGCAGGGGTTTCATTTTATGGGAATTCAGGGGCAAATTAATGGTATTAGGTTTAGACTTAATTATTTCAGTGTTTGTTCAGAAAGAGATTTGTATTACCGACCTGTAACAGGATACTTTCAGCAGTATTCACAGTCTACTTTTGCTTTGAGTAAATAGATTTTGAATTCGTTTAATTCACTAACATTGGTAGAGTTGCTTCACATTTGTGCAAGCTGTACTTGCACTACTGAGATTATTTTAGTCTAATTATTTCATAAGGAAGAAACTAAGCTTTTAAAGCCAGAGGCAAACAGAGTAATATATGCCAGGACTGGATGCAAATATTTTCAGTGTTTAGAAAGGATTTTATGTAACCCAGAGAAACAGAAGCAATACGAGTCTGGCTCTAAATGAAAGCAGAGCCCTGCAGAAACAAAGGACTATGTCTCTACTTCTAATATCTGTGGGAAAGAGGAGAGTCCCCCACGCACTTTGTTTCTTGTCATTTTTATGACATTTTCCATAGTCTCTATGCTGTAGAAAGTGTCTGTGCATGGTAGGAATGTTACCAGAAAGTGGGGTGGGATTTGAACTTAAACAACCATTGAAAATCTCTGTAGGACTCCCAGTCAGCCCACATAATAGCAGAAGGCTTTTCAAATCCTGCTGCCAAGCCAGAACAAACTATATATCCTAAAAAGATGTATTAATAACACGTCACAGTGTATCCAAGGGAAAAAGATGTAATCTGCTGTGCTAATGATGATCAGAAAAAAAAAAAAAAGGTGAGCTGGGAATGCCTTATTTTAGGGAAGAGTACTTCTAAAAATAATTAAGAGGAAAAAAAAAAAAAGATGAGCAGGAGCAGTTAGTTATTACTCTCTGCAAAAGCTAGATACAGCCTCAGTAAATGAATGAGGGGACTTGGATCCCTCTGAGAATCCAAGAATGTGTATAAAAGTAAGTTACAAAACTTAGCAAATATATTCAACTGTATATCCTGAAAACAGAATACATACACATGGTATGCAATAGAAAATATTTACTGTGACATCACCAGCTGTATTTTGCCTATTTGCTCTGCATTGATGTCTACCTGACGTTCTCAGATGGATAATTGGTTAGTTTCAATAGGAAAAGGACTGAGGCCTAAATCCTACCTTGTACCTTCCCTGTGGAAATTAGGGACTAGGGGTGACCAGGAGTCCCTTGGTGCCCAGGCACACCCCCTCACGCAGCACATGCTTTACAGTAGGCAGCAGTGCTCAGGAAGCTGCCAGCCTGCACTCTGCTCCCTCAGTGTTATGTCTTCTTCCCCAGCACACAGCTATGGCATCTTGCCATTTGCAGCATGTTCTGGCCAGAAGACAGCATTTGGAAACAACTGCACTCCAGAAGTCCAGCAAAATAAATTGACTCAGCCTATCTCTCAGAATAAAGCCTTACACCAACGGGTACCCTTTGTCAGAAGTTGGCAGCCCTGCAGAGGACAGCCACACTTAGGAAAAGTGCATTCACATCCTGCTCCATCAGAGATTTCTCTGTGACCTTGAACAACTAATTGGCTTGTCTATGCCTCAGTTTGCTGCCTGAAAACATTTGCAGGAGTTTAGAGAAAGATTGCAAAGCCCTCAAATATAATGGTACCGAAGACCAGAAAAGTAGACAAACTTTTTTTTGGAACACTGTCTTCTACTTCAATCAAAAACTCCCAGCTGTTCCAGAGTTCAAGTATGGGGGTCAAAAAAGGCTGTGATAGCTGAAAGCCTTCAAACTCTGCTCCTGGGTAATGAACATGTCTTCTGACACTTAAACAACCACTGCTGACTGATAAACAATGCAGCATCTTGCCCTTCTGGCCTACGGAAAAGGTCACCACATGTAGGGCCTTTGAGTTGTACTGGGAAATGCAGATCTTAGAAGATTTCACCAAGAACAACATAGTTCTGTGTTATATAATTATAATTTCTTCTCTAAGATACAAAGTGCTTGGACAGTAATGCTGCCTGGCTTTCCTCACGTGAGAGTCACAGTGCTCTGTGCAGCATTGCTCCTGGAGCTCACGGTTCAGTAACTATCCGCCTTGATTTTAAGTGGCAGTGTCAACGCTGATACCAAAAATAAACCCTCCTGACGAATGACATGGATACTCCACAGGCTTAGAGGCATCTTTATATAGCAACGCTTTGATTTCAGATACCAAATGTCTGCTATTTTTGGCACAGAGGCTTGGAGAAACTTTCATGATCTTTAGCCTACATGACCGGTTTACACAGTTCAAGTGCTGCCAGAGTACTTGTGGTATTCTTAAAGATGGGAAATATTTGTATTCTACTGTATATTTGTATGCTCTGGAGAAACAGCTGACCTAGAAAATGGAGACTGTGCTACCACATGAGGTTTTCAAAATTGTTGCTGGGGTATCAAAGACTTATCACTTAAGAGGTTCTAGGATGTCTGATGGTTTGATACTTAACATAACTGAAAAGAATAACTTTAAACTGAATTAACTAGAAGTGAAATGTAACTATGGGATGACTTTGATGGATTTCCTCATTTAATCACATGGAGAGGATATATATTTATTTATTTATTTTAATAAGAGAATATGGTACTAATGGCAGATGCAAAATTCACACTCTGGCAGATAGAAAGTTCATTGTTTAGTAAATTATTTAGTATTCACAGTACAGATTAAAAAGTATGTTTGGATAAGGACATCTTCAAAGTAATAATTTACCTCTATCAATTCCATCATCCGTAAACAGCTCTTGAACCTCCTGTGTAGTCAGAGCTCTTGTTAATTTACTTCACATCAGTTAAGTACAACTGGATAACAGAACAGTAAAGCTTTACAGCACATTTCTATCAACGTTCTAGTGAACTGTGTTTCGGATATTTACTATTATATCAGTGCCAAATCCCAAGGAAATGCATTGCTACTGGATGTTCTGTAGCTTAAAAAATGCTTGCCATATTATCCCTAGTTTACCACAGTGAGGACAGAATCTGAAAGGTAATAAATAAAACTTAATATCACTGGTAAGATTTTTCACATAAGGATTACCATTTTCATGACAACAGTGTCAATTGCAGCTCACCAAATACAGGCATAGTCTATCAAATCAAATTTTTACCTAGGAAAACGTAATACCAGGAGGCAAAAACAAGTAGACATTCTGGAAGGACAAATTTAAAAGAGAGAAGAAGCTAGGTGAGGGGCCACATCTGGAATACTGTATCCAGTTATGGGTCTCCCAGTTCTCTCCATCAGAGAGAGTACAGTGGAGCAAGGACAATTGAGGGCTTGTGAGAAGAGGGAATGGAGTTTGTTCAGCCTGGAGAAGACCAAAAGGAAATTTAAATGTCTTCTGTTACCTTAGGTGGGGCTTATTGAGAAGTCTACAAGAAGCTATTCTCAAAAGGACACCACAAGAGCACAAGTTGCAATAAGGGAAAAACATAATAAAAACATTCTTTATAACAGAGGTGGTTATGAAAAGTAATAGGTTACCCAGAGAGTTTTGTAAATTTCCATGGCCATGGAATTCAGCTGGAAAAGACCCACATCAGCCTATAGTACTTCCTTTATGATTGAAAGCTGTTCATCAACTAACCTGATGATGTCCAACAAACATCTTCAAATTGTGGCAAAAATGATTCCTTTTAGAAGGTCTCATTTTAGCACTGCTTCAGTTCTCTGGGGCTCAAGATTTTCCTTTCAACTTGCCTTCAGAGTAGTAGCTACAATGCTTGTTACTGCTATGATTTCCTATTCCTTAATGTCTGCAGTTCAGAAAGTCTCTAGTCCTTGTGTCTGGCACCATACAGACACAGAACAAAGTGTGCAGTCCCAATATAGGGCAGACAAATAGTGTGAAGGTAAAGTAGTACAGTAAAATTGAACCCATGGTTCATCCTCAGAATAACTGGAACATAGACCCACATCTCAGAATAATACTTCCGAAGTGTCTTGCTCATGTTCCCTTTCTGATCAAAATGACTTAACAGATAATATAGGTAATAAAAGTACAAGGAAAAAGAATCAGTGTTATGGACACTTTACTAATATTTGAAACAATTAAAAAAGTTAATTTCACAAGAAGTCTTTGAATAGGACCCAATTTCTTCTGTAAATAAATACGGTCCTAAATACAAGTGCATTAAGGCTGCTTAAGACTGAAAGTAGGATGATTCCAACTTGTCCTATTTTAGCAGGGCATGCTCAAGGTATACTTTTTAAGACAGCTGAATGCAATTGATTTCATGATTACTTAGAAAAGATTGAAAATCTGACCAGATTAGATTCAAAGCCTGGGCAGCAATCGCTACAGCTGAACACAGAGCTTCATATACCTATTCATTTTAGCTGCTCACTGATGTTAATATCCACTGGTCATTAAGTAAAAATTCAGTCCTTTTGACTTCCCCTCCAAGGCATGCTAATGAATTCATTCATGGACGTTAATCCAACTACTAAATTGTTCCTCTCCCTCTGTACATAATCTCGCTCTCCATTTAGCATTTGACCATTTCAAATGTTGAGAGAGACTATAAGCTCCCACAGAAAGCTTTTCCTGTAAAGAGTAACATGAAAAGAATAAAAAAAAAGAGGATTCTCACCTTGGATAAGGTGAGAAAAATAAAGGTTCTTTCTAAAAGCTGATATACAATGTATTTGCTTCTATCTGTGTATATCCTTATGCTTTAGCAAATTCCTTTGCCTCTTTCATGTCTCAGCAGTCAGGCCTGACTACTGAGAACAGTCCATGGAAGGGTATGTATCTTCTTGTGGTGTTTCTGCCAGAACTGCTTTATTTGGGAAAACAGCAGAACACAGGCTCAATTAAAATTAATAGAATCATAACTTTCGGTGTCAGACAGAATACAGGCAACAGAAAAATACACAGTAACACAACAAGCTGGTTTTGGTGGGAGAAAGGTCCCTTCCTCTACCTTAGAAATTCAGTGGTTTTTTTAATTCTGAGGCTTCTCAGAAAAAAAATACTAAAATAGTACTAATTATGAAAGCTTAAGGAGATGCAGCCATTATAAGAGAAGAGCTGGATTGCCATGTTATAAAATCTGAAAGTTAGAAAATTATGATGGACAAAAACTCTTGTTACACTCTTCTAGAGCAGACAACCTTTGCTGAGGAGCAACTAACAGGCTTGTGAACAGCATGACCATTACACCAGGGTAAGGCAGTGCTATTTATTGTTTATTTTGCACTCGCTCCTGTGTAAACATTTCAAAAAGAAAATCGGACCAAGCTGCTCACACAAAGATGCTCCAAGCTGAGGGCATGCCTTTATTTTACAATAAAAGATGGTGCAGATGTCCTTCAGCAAACTGCGACCAGAACCAAAATGAAGCAGGGATCTCAAATGCAGCACTGTACAAGAAGTCCTACCATCAGCACTGCATCCCAGCAGGTATCTGCTGCCTTTGGCATCAAAGCTGGTCACTCTTCAGCGCCACGCTGTAGCTGGCTACATATAATGTATAGGTAATGGCACTGCATTCCACTCTGCACCTTTCTCATTGAAGAATGCTCTTAAGATGACACACAGAGCTACTACAAAATAGCTAACAAAGTAAATTCATACCATTACTGTGCAGTAATTTATGTTGTAAACAAACTCCGGATCGGACTACTACTCACCTTACTATTGGCTTATCAGTTTACACACTCACTTTAAAGGACAACAGCTATAACCTGCTGCAGAGAACTTTCCAATACATTATAAATACCCAAGCTAAGTCTTCCTGCACTTGTGGCCCCAATGGAATAAGAATTTCTCCAGACTGATCCCCCAGCAACAGGTCAAAACCTTCTTGGTTTGGGGTTTTTTCTGTTGTTTTCTACTGGCTTAGTTGTCTAGTTTTAACTGGAAACACCCCTTACATATCTTGAGTACATAAGGTTTATAATTGTATTACTCAGGCTGAGTCAGACAAGCAATAGGAACAGCAGGTTACCAGGTAGAAGGAGATATTTTTGAATTCTTTCTATTTCAACCTGAAATAATGCCAAAAAAGGTGAATGACATTATGCAAGCTACAGACAACTCATAATTAGTCTGAAAACCTCATGTAATTTAGCCTTTAAAGGGGAAGAATCAAACCAACTATCAATTACAAAGACCACAGCGCATTATTAGACTGTTGTTTTCACATGTTATCAGAGTTTTTAAAAAACTTGCTGTGAGTTGTGAGCATCATTGATTACATCCCATGCAAACTGTAAAGCACGTAACCTTGAGGGAGGCATTTCTCATCTCCACTTTGATGTGCTAGGTGGAAACAAGGACTCTGCTGACAGCAGGCCAGCTGACTGATAAAGTACACGTCTAGTATTGAGTCAAATACTCCACAATCCCAACATATACACTTGACAGAGACACAGACATTTGTGTAATTAACATTTGGCAAGGAAGAGGCAGATAAGTAGTCAGTAGGCAGCTTACTGAGAACCAAATAGCTGCAGTCATCTGAGTAATACGTGCACCAGATGTCAGTCTGAGCTGGGAGTTTCTCTAGATGGACAGTCATGTGTGTTCACCTTTTCCTAGCTCACAGCAGGAGCCCTCCCTTTCCAGAAACTCTCAGACAGCCAGGAATGCAGTGTAGATTAACAAATCTCTAAATGCACAGGATAAGGGTTGGAATCACAGAAAACTTACCTAGATTAAACTATTTCCGCAGAACTACAAAAGCCTTAATAATTTGGACTAAAATAATTTGCACTAGAAACACATTTTTAGTAGAAGTTCTCATTAAGGCTCCTTTCTTGTTCTCCCTTGCTGGAATCCAAGTGCTGCAAGTGAAGCCCTGTCCACTCCCAGTAAAGGGTGCAAAGGCAGAATGTTTTTATCTTTTCTTGAGGACAAGCATCTCTGAATACAGAACCTCTGCTCCTCTTACTTCCTGATTACAACAGTAGATTTACTGCCTCTTTTCTGGAAGAGCTGTGACATTTTTGCCGTAAAGCAGACAAAGCTCAGCCTCATATTTCAAATAAGATTTCTTGCCTACACATTCCAAGTTGTGAAGCATCAGCAAAACCACCTGTTTATTTCCTAAAGCAAAAATCTGGAAAGATACTTTCATTTTCAGACAGCAGGACTGTTTACACTGTTATCTTTTCTTCTTTTGATTAACACACATGTAGAAATGCCACAACTGACATGGTTGCTTTTTGTATTTAGTTGCACTCACATTTCCTACATACACTATTAAAAATAAAAAAGTAAGGTGGCTGATGAGGATCTGTCTTTTGCTCAAGTGGAACTGTGAAAAAGAATATATTCTTGCTTCTAAGACACATTTGTTAAAACATAGGCTGTCAGCCTATTAAACACTGAACAGGCACAAAAAGTTAACCAAAATAGAAAAATAAATTCTGATACTGCATTTAATTTAGATTGCAGTGAAATGAGCTATGCTGCTTTCAGATACAGACACATTACTAAACCAAAATTGTTCTGTATCCCTTTAGATCACTTGTTTGAGCATCCTAGACAAATTTCAAAAGCCTAATTAAATTTGAACAGCTACTACTTCTACCCTTTTTCTACCCCAATACTTGAGGTTAGAGCATGACTGCCTTTGCAGTGGGCCACAGAGATGACTCAGGGCACTACTGTGGTTTCACCTGGCAGGCAGCTAAAACAGCCACTTGCTCGCTCTCTCCCCACTCCCAGTAGGATGGAGGAGAGAATTAAAAAGAAAATAGTAAAACTCCTGGGTTGAGATAAAGACAGCTTGACATGACAGAAGAGAATAATAAAAATAAAAACAATAAGAGACTATACAAGTGATGCACAGCACAATTGCTCTCCACTCAGAACTGATGCTCAGCTCATTCCTGAGCCAACTGCCCCAGTTACATACTGAGCATGACATCACATGGCATGGAATATCCCTTTGGCCAGTTGGGGTCACCTGTCCTGGCTGTGTCCCCTCACAGCTTCTTGGACACCCCCCACCTTTTGTTGTCAGGGCAGCATGAGAAGCTGAAAAGTCCTTGACTGCTTGGCAACAACTAAAATATTAGTGTGATATCAACAGTATTCTCAAGCAAAATGCAGCACTACACCAGCTGCTAGGAAGGGAATTAATTCTGCCCCAGCTAAAACCAGGTCAGGGACACAGCTGACTGTTTCTGTGTATTTCTCCAACTGATCAAACAGCCTCTGTGTTTCCAGACCTCCAGTTCCAACACTGTTCTTCAGTGGATTGGTCTCATTAACAGGCCACATGCAGAAATCATTGTAAAGCTTGTTCTTTACCTGACAAATTTTGAGTATTGTTAGTCAGATGTGCCTTTATTATACACCTTCAGAACACAGTGTTGTAAGACAGAGCTTTGCTGCTACTGTAGAGGTTGCAAACATCCTGTGCCCTAACTCCAGGACCAGAATCCTATTTGGATATAACCCATAGCCCAGATGTCAACTACCTTAGACTTGGCATGACAAGTGCAGTTTCATAGTGTGAATATGACTATCTTTTTGAGGATTTAAAAACTCTGGAAAGCTTGGTTAATAGTTGCAACATGGTACTGAAGCAGTACTGGTTTTATATCCAGGAGGAGATAATTTTAAAATTTCCATTGAGCTAAAAAAAAGCCAAACAAAGAACTTTAGTCTTTAAGACTGAAGGTTGAAGAATATGTTTTTCAAAAATGTGGGAAACTTACTGTGAAATTATTACTAAAAACCAGTCTATATTGGCCATTGAGTCTACTGAAGTCATTCTTGCTTCGAGAAGGGCAGATACTCTTCCTTCTGTAAGATGGTCTATAGACCTGAGAAGAATTTCAAACCTTGATGGTAGTAGAGAATTTGGGTTTTCTCATAAGAAGTGAAGTCAATGCAAATTCAGGGAAGAGGACATGAATGACTGCAAGCAGAATGCCCCTGTTCTAGGTCTATGCTGTCTCAGTGAGCTTTTGCAACTTTGGAAACATGCAGAAAAACCGTATGCAAATTGTTCATTGACAATTGTGTCTTTCTGCTATTGCTGGATGTGGGTGGAACTGTAACTGGTACTTTTCCACACAGCGTCTCCTGAGCTTCTAGAATACTTAGACACAGCCAGAGAAAAGAAAAATTCCAAGTGACACAGATGTATAGCCATTAGCAATAGAGATTTGTGAAGTGTCAAAAAGCATGTCGTCACAGGTCTTTCCAGAAATGTGTGCAAGTAAGCTCAAAACAGCAGCTACAGATGATATTCCCCAGTTCATCAGTAAAAGAGGTACTCTTGGATACCACACTGTGGTGGGTTTACAATGTGGCTTCTCTAACAAGTGGCTAGAAAGTTTCTTAAGGGTCCAAGAAAGCAAATCCCAGACGGGCTCCCAAGGCCAAACTCCCAAACCCTGTTGCTGACAAGGCCGGCCGGGCCGATCAGCGCCGGTCACAGGCCTCTGGGAATCACATTTTAGAGAGAGAAAAATGCAAACAGCCACATTCTGCCACCGGAGAAGGGAGTGAGAAGATGTAAGAAACTTTGCAGACACTGAGGTCAGTGAAGGGGGGAGGAGGAGGCGTTGAGGGAAGATTCCCTGTGGCCTGTGGAGAATACCATGGTGAAGCAGGTGCCCCCCCACAGCCCATGGAGGATGAAGAGACCCCACTTGTAGCCCATGGAGAGACACCTGGGCCAGGCAGGAGCCCACCACGGAGAAGGGAAGGAATATGGAAGAGTCTGTGACCTACATTGGAGCAAGCTCCTGGCAGCACCTGCAGCCTGTGGAGAGAGAGATAAGAGGCAGAGAGAGACAGAGGCCCACACTGGAGCAGGTTTGCTGGGAGGGGTTTAGGTTCTGCTGATTGCAGAATGATCTCTCCCTGTCCTTATCTCAACTCCAAACCCTCTCAACATGTATTTTCTCCCCTGTCCAGCTGAGAGGGGAGTGATAGAGCAGCTTTGGTGGGAGTCTGGACTTCAGCACCACAACACACACAAACCCCCCTGAACACTACAAACCACATACCCTGCCATACGATTGCTGACACAGGTCAGCCTCTAACTAGTGACCAGTTGTAAAGGAATCTGAAATGGGCAAGCTTTCATCAGGGGGTGATCCATAGTCCACCGTGCAGGAAGCAGCAGGTTTCACACCCAGTTACTTTCTGAGTATCAAGTTTGTTCAGAGTAAGAGGACCCAAAGGCTGGTGGCACTGTACTGTCAAAAGTCAATCTGAATCTGTCTGCTGAAGTTACAGACAGTGAAACTTTCAAAATTAACACTTCATCTAAGCTGTTCTGAATAAGCCATTTAAGGTTAAAGAGCACGCTGATGGAAGTTCTGAATTGCCTTTTCATAGAAAATTAAAGGGTTTTTTATACATTCCATTGAAGGGTTATTTCCCTGTGATATTTTCTTGAT
The DNA here is from genome assembly GCA_013399135.1 of Heliornis fulica. Taxonomy (NCBI): domain Eukaryota; kingdom Metazoa; phylum Chordata; class Aves; order Gruiformes; family Heliornithidae; genus Heliornis; species Heliornis fulica. Next base: position 325,265 of record VXBZ01004242.1, read on the forward strand.
TACCTCCAAAGATTCCAATCTTTACACTGTGAAAATCAGAATGTGTGAGACTGAGATGTATACCTAGGAAACAGTTTAGCTAAACCAACAGAAAATTATTGTGTTTCTGATTTTTGAATGAAAATTAGAGTTCTATATATGCTACTGAAAAGGCTGTGAATGCTTTGAATATTTTTTTAAGGAAGAAGAACCTTGTCATAGATTAAAAATGACCACTTTATAGAGATTGTTTTAATGCTGTTACTTGGTAGGTCATAGGTTTTACAGACAAGCTATAAATCCTCCAAATAGTCATGAACAATAGAAATAATTGCATAGTCTTTATAAAGCACTATGAACAATTATACTGCAATATAAAAATCTATTTCCACTATAACCAGTGATGAATCAGATACCCATTAATGAACACAGGCTGTGAATCATCATCTTTAGAAGACTGAAGACTATGAAACATAACAGCTTCTTAAAATTTGCTCCCTAACTTGTCTGTTAACAATTGCATGACCAGAGACAGAAATTAGTAGAGTTTTGGTTCAGATGACCCAACTTCAATATTTGCCTGACACACAGAGAAGTTGTTTTGGTACAGTTCTGAAATCCAGGCTTTTGAAGCCAGCCAGCTCCCAAGGACACAGTCCTCCTTGTAGTGCATTGGAAAGTACCGAGCTCTCACCTAGACTACACAATATCAAACCGGTTAACAAAGCTTTTCACAACGCAAAAGGGGCCTCCTTTAACACAACAACATTCATAAGCAGTTTCTTACTTTATCTGAAACAAATCACTCATCCATCAGTATCCAATTAAATGCAGCAGGAGTCAGGGAGTAACATACTATATTATCTGCAGTTGACTTAGGCAGGTCAACATCTACACATAGAGCTATTTAGGGAAGTAACAGTGATTGGCAACTTTGATTAGCAACAGCAACCAGAAGCACAGTATGTATATTTAAAGGATGTGTATTATATTTAATTCAGTAACATAAGATATATCATTAACACTTTCACACTGAATAATGCCCATTTAGTACTTCATGCTAATGTTTTGTACTTCATAATTTTTCTTCTCTCGCTGTATTCAATACTCACTTTGCCAAGTCTTATTTTTATATCAGCAAAGAACTTATCTAGTGCACATGCCTAAAAAATGAGTTACCTGATGCGTCTCTGGTCTTCCTATTGCACAGTGTGCTTTGTTGCTCAGGAAGGAAAGAAGAAATAAAGGCATTAGTTAGGATATTATTTCACTATAGTAAAATTAACTGGCATAATTTGGTACCCAACTGTGCTTAAAGCCTGCCAGTAAAGGAAGGATTAGGGCAAAGCCTTCATCCATACCCCAGCACCAACATTTCAACTTCTGGGAAGCTTTGAGTGCCAGACACTTATTCAGAGCAGAACATGCACACAGTTATTCACAGTGTTCCCAAAGAACATATTTCTGGCCTGAAAAGCCTTTAGTCTTCCATAAGACTAGATAGCTTAGAGAACTTGTGCATTTTCCATTAGCAACCCTACTTGAGATGCTGAAATAAAATCTCATATCCAGAAATTAATTCCACTACTTCAGCACCAAGTGTTGATAGAGAAGACCTATCTGTCTCTTACATCTAAGGAAGACAGGTAGAGGTAACAAGATTTTGATTTTATGCAGGCCTCACCTGAAGTGATAGCTCAGAACACCCAGAGATCATTTGTTTAACCCACTGTACACACTTCCTATTTTTTCCTTAACTTTAACTACCCTATTTTTTCCTCTTTTCTGTCCTTCTAATATAAATTGCCTTGAATCTCTTTTCCAGATGGTTTCTATCACCCTTAGCAGTACAAAAATAGCCATTTGTAATTTAAAGCTTTAGAACCAATTAGCTAAGTCTCTGCTTTCATTTCATCACCTCAAAACTTCTGTATAACAGATCATGTTGTTTCAGATGAGATCCTAACAAGCTAGAATTTCTCTTTTTTTTTTTTTTGTGGCCCCTAAATTCTATTTATAGACTCCTTTCCATTAATGAATTCATCTGTTAAGAAAACAAGGTCTGACTGTGCTCAAAAATAAGTTATAATGAGCCAGGTCAGCAATTACTAGATAAAGGTAGTGCTGAAAGAGGGAAATGAATACTTCAGGCTCATTTATGATTTATGAGTTCAGGGTTGAAATGGAAGTGGCATGTAATAATGAACAATGGAAATACCTCTTGTTTGGAGAATGAGTATGAATAGAACTTCGGGCTTTTGATCTAAACATTCTGCTGCTAAAAACAGAACGAATTTCAAAAACTGGTCATCAATAAACAAAAATACACATACCTATAATCACCAGACATGGGTATTGCACATCTAAATCTGCATCTCTCACAGTCAGAAGGTACACATATGGGAGCTTCACACTCCTTCCAAATGTTCCAAGGAGAGGTCACTTGGCTCTGGACCAAGTCCCAGGATGTTACAGTACTGAAATATCAGGTGTTCTCAAGGGAGAGCACAACAGTGCATTTTCTATTTCAGGCCAGGGAACAGAAAACCCCCTGATTTGTTAGAGCTGGATGTTTGCTTATTTTCTACTCTACCAGTTTCACCCACTGCTTTTACACGCAGCTAGGAGGATAATGATCCTGTTGACCATGCCTCAAGAGCTCTGACTTCAGAGGCAATGCCTGCATCATTGGCATGTTTTGTTTTAATTCAACACTATCTTGAAAATCAGAGCTGGACTTCAACATGTCCCTAAGGAGCAAGTCAGAAATGTGCAGTCATGCCTATAAGATTATGGAAAAGCTTTCATCGAGTATAGAAAACCTCTTTGGATAAAACAAAAGTTTAAATGGATGCACATTCATACCTCTCCTTTCTCTCCACAGGCCAAAAAAAAACCCCAAAAACCAAAACCCACCACATTTTCATACTACAAAAAGCTATTTAAAGTAGCAAGATACTTGTACTCATGACTCACTAGGACTCTAGCTGCCTACAGTTCTTGCTCCTCATCTGTAGATAAAATTATGGGGTTTAGATACACACATATATAGTATGTAAAGACGCATTAGTAAGTTGGTCTGGTGAGTACCTGTTTCAAAATTTAGTATTTTTTTTTACTTTTTGATCTAGATAAGAGTGTTCTTGCAACAGTCTAGTTTTTACAAAACATATTTGCAAAATACAACTTGAGGGAAGCTGTTTGATTACAGCTAAGTAATTTGCTAATAGAGAGGTATCAGCAATTAAATCAGGACCATGCTATCAATAGCTTGTATAAATCAACAATTTCCACTCAAGAAAGAATTACCACTTAACTGGATGTCACTCGGTGGCATCTCCCTGAATCCCCACATAAGCACACTCTTACCTCACGTGGAAAGAAGAGGGGCAGTGTTGCAGGCACTTTCCTCTGCCATCAATACATATCACCAATTCATTGCTCTTGGCTCCAGCTCCCAAGACACAAAACTTGAGAAGGAACCAGTCTCTAATGTGTTTGATACTACGGCCGTAATGCAAGTGTTTGGGGAGTGAGGACTTGAGGTACAGCTGCACCAGCCACACCTCTGAAGTTTTAAGGAAGCATAAGGACAGACAGTTTCCACTGCACTACAACAGTGGCATTTTGCAGTAAAACATTAAGCACAGGTTCCCCTGTTGCTGCATTTACTGGGTTGTAGTCTTTCTGTTGCTCTAAGCAGCAGAACTTTACAATTCCTAACTTATTCAAAATGCATAACAAAGTAATAGAAAATTCTCACATTAAGATGGAAAAGGATTTATTACTTCCATAACTGGAAAGTTTTTGAACTCTTTCAGCAACAGAAGTTTCATGGGAGATTGTTTTCATGAGCAGGATGAATAAAAGATGAGTTGGCAGGTGAATAAGGTAGAAATATTTATTACTAGCATTCATTGAAAATGACACTGGAACATGCCTAGAAGCCTGACTGAATAAAAAACCAACAAACATTTTAAAAATTAACTAGCACTGCAGAAAAGCAAATTAAGTAAACTGAGTATGCATACTTTTTATGTCATGGGGTTAGAAAACCACAGAGAAGTTTGTCCAGTCAAAATGAAATGGAAACCTCTTTTTCTCATACAGCTGTAAAAGGTCAGCAACATTACACTGGTTTTGCACTTTGTACAGAGGGTTCTACACTCTTGGCATAACATCACCAGAGAAACTTTCAGACTGTTGACTAGGGCAGACTGTTCTACTGTAGCCAAAGGCAGGACATACTCTAAACAAAGGCATATTAAAAATAAATAACCTCCTCTGCAGTGTCAAGCCTGTATTTTGAAAAAGCATCAAGGTCACTGAAAAATTCACTCTCTGTTACTATTATGGTTTTAAAAATACAATGATTACCTCTTACTCATAAACACAGATCTGCAAATGAAAGAGGTCCTGTGTACATGGCTTAGGAATTCACAGGGGACCTCACAGCAAAGAAAACCTCTGGCAAGCAGTCAGTTTCTTAATGCATGGCAACATCAGAACCAGGGTTGGATGTGTACATAGCTTTTATTTGGTTAATGCATGACTGAAAATGGTAAGAAAAATGAAATGGTATTTTCTTGTCTTTAAAATAAGTTGATGCAGCAAGTGCCCCAACCCTGGAAGATAATAATCATAACCTAGTGTCCTGGTTTGGCTAGTATAAAGTTAATTCTCTTTCTAGTATAAAGTTAATTCTCTTTCTATTAGCTGGTGTGGTGCTGTGTTTGGGTGTTAGGACAAGAGCAATGTTGATAACATACTGATGTTTTTTAGTTGTTTCCTCTGAAAATCTAGCCAAATGACTAGATTTCACTTTCAATAGAGCACAGCAAAGATATGATTAGTAAATCTGTCAAATGAGTTAGAGATCAGGATGTGATCCAAGTCCATGTGTAGAGCAAGTCGGTGGAGGATCAACACCAACCCAAACCCCAGGGCTCGGTTCTGCCCCACTGCCACCCATCATTCCAATCTTCCAGTCGAGCTGTCAGGACTGTCTATTTCACTTCGATTGTAAGCGGTTAGAAACAGACTTAAAGCAGGGATTTAAACAGCAGGTAAAGTTGGTCCAAAAGGAGGATGTATTACATTTGTCTGTGGTAACAAAGGACAAAACAAACACTCTGTATCACCCAGCACTTCAGATCTGTGTTCCTTACTGTGACAGACCACACTGCCATAACAGCAGCAAAACAGTGGAAAGGTTTTTTTTAAGGGATTGTAGGGTCACTTTCCTACATGCCTGTCTGAAGGCACATCTTGTCACACTCCAGAATTCCTTCCCTTACCTCTTCTGTGTAGAAGAAAGTCACTTCCTCTTCTCACATCATTCTAAGATGCCATGTTGCACCTTTCTTCTTAAAACTTTTGTCCAGAGTGATAAATAGAAAATGAAACACCGTGAAGTAATGGCCAAAAAAATGGTGGGAAGCAGGATGGGTTGGAAAAAGCAACAGCAAGAATACATGAGAGCCTCAAGCTTTGATAAGCTGTATCCAGTGCAAGCAACTATGTCCAGAAGAAAGAACTGCAGTTACAGGCAAAAGAAAATCCAAACAACCCAACAAATCACCTCACA
>VXBZ01004242.1:340100-356269 GCA_013399135.1 Heliornis fulica
CAGCGCGGGTGGTGGGCGCTGACTGACAGCGCCGCGATCCAACCCGCGCCTTCGACGCCAGAACCGCCCTCGGCACCCCGCCCCGAGTACTGTGCCGCGCCGGGGGGCGGCGCGTGGGTTCCTGTCAAGACGCGGCGGGACGGACGGAACGCATCGAGCCGAGCCCGGCCTTCCTCCCGCCTCTCCGCCATGTTCCTCTCAGCGCCTGCCTTTACCCGCCTAGGCTCTAACGCCGGCAGGCTCGGGTACAGCTACGGAGAGGGGACGTTAAGGCGAGGAGCTGCCGCCAGGCCCAGGGTGAGGAGAGGTTCTAGGGGCGGGGCCCCGGAGCTTCCCGTCACCTCGGCTGCCCCATGCTGGGTCAATAGAGCCGTGCCCTTGGCTGCCTCGCAGTCTGGTGAGGTGCTGAGCGAGGGTCAGGCGACCGCGGCCTTGTGCTCCTCGCCTTCCTGAGTATTTTTAAGCAGGAGTAATAACAGCAAACGGGAAAGTAAAGTAAACTTAAAAAACCCACACCCAGCATCAGCATTTTTTCCCCTGTCTATTATCAAAGTAAAAAAACATTATTCTCCTGAAGAAAGGTCCTTAGGATTTTTGGCGGGTTGGTTGGTTGGTTTGGGATTTTTAAGTACAGTTTTAAGCTTTTCAGCGCTGAAGCCACCAGCTAATGAGGTTCAAAATTGCAAAGCCCTTCTGAAAATGCTAGGCAACCTACATTATGGAGAATAAAAATGCTCATTTTGCTGGCTCCCCATTTTTTTTTGTTTTGTGTGTCTGCTCCTCTCAGTTAAAACTTCTACTGAGTGGTTTTATACTGTGTAACAAGACAAGGAACGGGCCCAAAGTGCATGGTGGTTAATGAGTAGGTATTGTGTATTTTGGATTGGTTACTAAGTAGTCCTTGCTTAAATTGCACCAGTGATCTTAGGAAAACAGAGGCTTGCAAGTCATAAGGGGCTTTGTTATTACCAATGCATTTTTTATTCTTCTAGCTTTTTGTATTGAAACATTTTCCATTTAAATAATGTGTTGTAGGTATCCTAGACGAGATAAATGTGTTCCCAGATTATTTCAAGTGGAAGGATGTGCCATCATCTTTGTGAGTGTAAACTTTCATTTGTTTCTTGTTTTTATTAACACTATGAAACATAGTTTCATGTCAAATAGAAGATCAAAACAAGAAAAAAAGGTCATCTCAAAGATAAAATTCAGGATATTAGCAAAAATTAAAACAATTATCTTAAATTTGACATAATTATTTTGTCTGACAGATATGAAAGAGGCCACCCACAGCAGCCTTTACCTACATCTCTCTGCTTTGCTCCACTGTTTGGGTATATCAACGGGAGTTTCTGGGTCTCACAATTCTGTGATTCTGTGATTCTGTGATTCTTCATTTTGACCTATCAGGTTTCTTCATCTTTTGTACCATTTACAACAGCAATAAAACCTCATATATCAGCCTGAAAATTATCTTGGCTGCTTGAGTTTCCTATGCTCCCAAAGTGTTTAAATACTCTTCAGCTGAAAGCTGTAACTTACTGCTCATGTGTACATGCAGTAATTTCATAAACTCATATGCACAAGCTGAAGTGATTTAGGAAATGTATAAATGAAAGTGAAACAATAGTTCTGCAGAAGAAGGTGTTGCTTTCATTCCATATTTCTAAGGACAAAGTGGAGTACCATATTCCAGGAAACAATGTTTTTCAATGTGAATATCCACGACTTGACAGGACTAGATATTAAGTTGGATTGAGATTTAGACTCTTCTTTGTAGTGTTTGGTTATACAGATGAACCAAAGTGAGATGGATATGTATTTGAAGTTAAAAAAGTAGAAATGCTAATCTTATATGATTTGTGGAAAGAAACAGTATTGCTCAAGCTTGCAATACTTTTGTTAATTTGCATTGGAAAAAATGTAACTCAAGTTTTTTTATTTAAAGCTAAGATTTGGTTCTGACTTCTTTGTTTATAGGTGTGGCAAAGCTCTGAATTGAATGTCCTATGCCAGGAGAGAGTTCTTACTGGTATTTATAAGCAACTGAGAGTAATCCAGGGGCATAGTGTTAAGGTGCAGTGATAGGTTAAAATGTAGCAAGTACTATATTTAGACTTTTTCAAGGCATGATTTTATCTGTACAATCAGCAACTCTTATTTTCTTTGCAAATATATTTTTGTGCTCATTTCTACATTGCTTGTTTAGGCCATGGTCCAGCTCCCAATAACGTCAATGACAGCTTCAGCAAACTTCAGTCAACTTCAAAGTGAAGTGCTTATTTGAGACTAAAAGGTCAGCCTCAGAAAGGCTGTTGCATGAAACAGGTTGTGATGAGGCTGTAAAAGGCCATGACATCTTTATCTCTGAGGTGAAGTTACTACCTCAGGGGTTGTTGCTATTACATGAATCCTGACAGATGTTTGAGACAGGAGTACATTGCTTAAGTTAGTTCAGCCAACTTGTATGTTTGTGTGAATGAAGATGTGTGAGACTATGGAAAACTTGATTAGTTGCACTGAACTTCATGTAATTAGTAGATGATATTTAGAGATGTAGTCCTATTCTCTGCCAGAACCCAGCTCTTCTGTCAGATTTAGCTATTGCATGACCCTGCAGCAAGTCAGATTATCATCAGATGTGACAAAATAATCACTTTTTAGGGAGAGTTATGATCCAGCTTCCTGCATGGTAATGTGGTCATTAGATCAAATGTAGGGAAAGGGGGGAAATGTGCAGTGGAGAAGGGCACTGCTGCTTCTGGCATTGTCCCTCAGGTAGTTTGGATGAATGATGCTTGAACCTGTATCCTTAGACTGCACACTTCAGGATATGGGATACAAAAGATGGGAAAATTAGTGCCCCCTTGTTCTCCCATGGTGTATCGTAGACAAACTTTTGGAGTTATGATATTGCTTATTGGATGCTTACTGGAGAATTAGGGTTCCAAGAAGGAAGGAGAAGTGTGTTTTGGTAAGCACTTTTGGGGATTACCAAAATATTTTTAAAACCATTTTATTTCTGCTGAAATTGCATACCTCACATTGCAAACACACACACCCCACCCCACCACCCCCCCATAAACAAGACTGGGAAAAATAAAATTCCTCTAAGTCTACTGGAGGAATTGCATTTTGCATTTTCCTAGTTCAGTTACAGCAAATTCATCTTTGGCCTTACTGTATAATCAAAAACAAATACTTGAATGCTAAGAAAGCAAACAAGCTGCAAGAAATGACAATGAACAGAGGTAAACACAATGAAAAACTGTAGGAAAAATGCCATTCCAACTCTCCAGCTTCATTTAACCTTCGGTGTCACAGCAGAGGCTAAGCAGTGTGTCTATATATGAAGTTGCAGGAGTTAAACTGAAGATCCAGTTTAAGTTAATGTAATTAGAATGGTGCAAAGGTCTATCTAGTTACTGCAGTAAGGGGCTGTAATTCTACTACAATTCAAATGTAAAGCAACTAGCAGCAGAAATGGAAATTTAGAGCTATAAACTTTCTCTGCCGTATAGTCATGCAAATTTGGAATAGTTCTGTTAAAGTCAGTCACATTTCATCAGTATTCTGTAGTTTCCTCAGGGTAAGCAAGAAAAAACTCAAGACCTTACAGACATTGTAGAGCAATGGGCTTCGATACTTGGTGTCTTCACTAAATGGTCACCTTTGCATGCAGAAGGAATTCAGAGAGGAAAACAGCTAATCTGAGGTATAAGGTAACATCCATTTTTTTCAGGGTTATCTTTACTTTTTTCCTGAAATGCTCCCTTTTATCTTTCACCTTTGACTACCACAAAAAACACTGTCTGGTGACAAGGTACCTTTCAACACTTTTCCCCCTGAGTATTATATTTGGGTTAGTTTACACTCACCATAAAATTAGTCATTAAAAAATCACCGCTAGATCATATCAACTGTGTCACTGAAAGAGCCTAAAAATCTTTATCTGCAGATAATAGTAGGAAAAAAAACCCTAAAACCAACAAACAAACAAAACCAACCTCAAAACCTAAGTTGAACCTTAACCACAGCTATCAATGTTTAAAAGTTAAAGTTAAGATAGCACACAGTTTACCTGTCAGAGGATACCTCTATTCTGTCAGTAAAATTTATAACTAATTTATTAGGTTTCTTTTTTAACATTGATTTTTTAACTCATAAAGGACTTTCAAGGATGATATATATAGAGCTAGTTTAGAGATTTCGATTACACTCATCCATACCTTTAAAACAAGCGTTGTGGTAAGCAATGGAAACAGCCATCCACTAGATGGCATTTTCAGTCTTGCTTCTACAGCTGAGCAGTTTTAGTCACTGTCCGAAATGAGACGCGGTGAGTTCTCTCACTCCTGGCAACTACGATCCTGTTGCAAGTTGAGAGAATTTTTGCTGGAATAGTTAGGTTCCTATACTATTTCTCCATCATATTGTTTGCGTGATTGAGTATGCAGTAAAACTCACTATTTCATAAGATGTTTGCAGTTTCTTTTTATACTCTCATAATAAATGAAGTTTATGTAGAGTGCAGGGTAGTGCAGGATGGTGTTTATAGCTTTAAAACCCTACAAAATGAATTTACGCTTTTTAGTGAATGAGAGTTTCAAGAAACAAGGAATGCAAAAAAAAATCATTTTGCTTCACCACAGAAAAAATAGATCATGTTCTTTAATCCAAAAACAGAACATTTCTTTTGAGGGAAGCTGTAGTCCAATTTCTCTTAGGAACTGAACACCTTGGGGGGATTAAACATTTAAAGCTCTTTACAATAACTAAGCTTTTACAATAACCTTGTGAGCTAAACATTATCCTTCTGTTGTTCACGAGTAAACCACCCTTAAAGAAGCTTAAGTACTGTGTTCAGAGTCCAGAAGGGACCGAGTCTGTGGATAAATCTGATAAAATAAAATAAAAATCTAAGTGGCAGTAACTAGCAGAAAACTGGATAAAGATTTGGTATAAAAGTTTATCTTTTGTGCTAAAAAGAGTGAGCATATTATATGGCTAGAATGAGAGAAAACACTGAAAATGTTGATTGGTGACATGCTCTGTGAAGGTATGTAATACTACAGCAGTACTTTGGTAGCTTGATTAAGCTATATATGGTAAGTAATATTGGTTTTTTAATCAGATAAATATTTTAACTTAGCCTAAGTATATTTTATTAGGGGTATCTAATATGCAAAGTTCTTTTCAAAGAGTTTTTACATTTCAAAATTAGTATCTTCATGTAGGTTTAAATTAGAATCTTATGTCTCAAAATTAGATGACGTGTTGCCCAGTCAGATTAGTCACAATATATCAGATTTGAAGTGAAAGGATTAAGCTCAAGTCACAAGATTTTGTCCCAAAACATGTGAAGAACTGTGATAACACACTAAAAATAGTATTTGAACAGAGACAAGCTTTCTAAAACTGCAAAGAAACCCCAGAAACTTGTGAAAGAACTCATCTGTACTTATTCTACTATAGCATAATATTTTTTTCTATGAAATTGACAGTAAACAGTCAAATCATAATGCCTTTATCCAAAATAGATCAATCAAACATACCAAACAGCATTTCTGTTCATAAAAGTCTAAGAAAAAACAGTGCTGTAAGTAGGGAAAGAGAGGTCTACTCAAAATAAAGGAAGGAGAGATGTGTACTTGACTTTAAGGACTCTTATTTTTTAAATAAATTCAGATACATTAAATAGATTTTCTGAAATGCCAGTTTTCATTACTAGCAAAGTTACATTCATGATAGCTAAAAACATTGCATCTTGTAATTTTTATTTTTTGTCTGCTGTATAAGACTTTCACATCTAAAACAATGCTAAGTTAGCCCTCACAACATCCCTGTGAGGTAGGTCAGTGTTACTCATTTAAGAGGAAGCTGAGGAACAGGAAGTTTTAGGTCAATGTATCAGAAAAACCATAGAAGAATTAGAACTAGAATTCTAGTCTTCCTTTGCCTGTACTATGCCTCACATCTAGTGTTTTTCCTCCCTTTCTGAAAGGGAACAGCCCATAGTAGCTACTGTTCTCCCTTTCCTCCAACATTTTCCCAATCTCCTTTACATTGTACATCTTAAATGATTTCTCCATCTGAGCTGATGAAAACTGATAAACATCAGCAATTTCTATATTAACTATACAGATGAAGTAGAATGTTTGAAGCCCAGAATGAAAGTAACTGAAAATAGACTGTGGATAGTTACAGATAACATTGCTATATTTAATATCAGAAACACAAGTCAATTTCATCACTAAGCTGCAGAAGCAGGAATACCAACACATGCCTTTTCTAAAGCAACTCTTGAAGAGGTAAAAAGGACTCTGGACTGATGACACCTGGTATCTGCAGGGAACATCCCTGACAGACTGCTATAGGGAAGGGATGATTTGTGCAGCGATGTACATTCAGTGCAGTCAAGGTCTGCCCTTGTTAGGTCCCTAAAGTAAACAAGGTATCTACTTTCTTTAGAGCAGACAACAGAGGAACAAGTCACTTAACTGAGGTAGAATTTGAACAACTAAGATCCACAGCACACATACCTGAATTGCTATAGATGGTCTTTTCAACAAATTTGAAAAAGGCATTATAGTTATATGCTGCATGAGCTGAAAAATGTCTCAACACGGTGCAATAAAATGGCCTGTTTTAAACACAGCATTTGTACTTAATTAGCTTTAAAATACCGTCTTAGTAACTTAAAACTACATATATATGTAGTTTTCATACCAGCGCCTACTTCAAGTGAATAAAAAAGTTTTTTCTAGTGCTACTGATGTGCACTGTGTCCACAGACAGCAAGACGACAGCAAAAGCAGTCTTTAAATGTGACAGAGCTCAGCAAACACTAAGATCAGTAAGGGATATTTAGGTCCAATTTTTCCAAAATGCTTGACTACTGTACCATCATGTACTAAAATCAGAGAATTACAAGTACTAGCACTGATGGCCACTACATATCTCATTTTATATTAAGTGGGGGTTTAATTTCATCTTAACTTATAGAGTTTCAGGTCTTTGAAAGCACTCTAGTTGAGTAAACTATCCCTTATATTTAAAAGTGCCAGTTTAAAATATCCCATTCTCAAGAGAATGAGCAGTTAAGATACAAAAATCAAAATACTGTCCCCCTCCAAGTAGAGTGTTTATGGAAATCGCTGTCTGGTGTGTTCCATGAGCCATCTGAAGACCAGAGTTTGTTAATAGTATCACAGATGTGGAAGCTCTTGGATATCTTGGGGTCATTATCAGTTTTCTTCAGACCTTGAAGGAAGCTCGAACTACTCTCCCCTTAAGAGGCTGAGGGGGACGAAAATTATTCACCATTTGGATCCTCTGGTCTTCCTCACTGGTGAAGAGGAGCATGCGGAATTTCTCCAGCTGTAAATTCAGATGAAATAACTTACTGCTCAAGAGGCAGTCAATACTAGTTTGGGTTTTTTAAAGGACCAAAGGAAAGTATCCAGTACATTTTGATCTGTTAATAGATCAGGTTCAAGCAAAGATCCTAGAGTATTAACAGAAAAGGCTCTGATTATTTAACAGGCTGATTTTCACAGGCTAATGTTTTTTTAGCTTGTCCCATTGTCAATCAAAACAGTCACTGCCTGTGTGACTTGATTTGGTGTTGAATCCTACAAGAACTGGGAGTGTACACAAAAGTTTACCTGTTTCTCAGAAATTCTGATGGGTTCTTTCAGCACTATCCATGTTACGCTCTCATTGAGAGGTGGTGTTGTCAAAGAACCAAGGTATGTCCAATAATCCAGAGTCAATGGCAGGAGACACTTGGGGTTGAAGCTTCTAAATTGAGCTTTTGTTCCCTAGAGAAAATAATTATACTTTTTTTTTTTGCTTTTAAGTGCAGGTTAAAGAACTCATTGAAAGAGAAATAATATAAAATAATACTAAAAATTATGGTAAACCAAAAAATAAAGGTTTGGCTGCCTTGTAACAACTTATTTAAGAATAGCAGGGCAAGTGTGATACCTGCTGCTAGCTTACTGGACTTTGACTTCTTGCTGCACTGCCTATACCAAAGTTCAGATCTTGTCACAAAAGGTCTAAAAAAAAAAAAACCAAACCCAAATGCAGGAAATATATTCTGTAGAGTGTTTGGTGTGAGCTATAGTACGGTAATCTGTTATGCTGTTGTCTCATTACTTGCCATTTTCCATGCTTCCCATGCATTTCAGTGGAAAATTTGAAACTATGAAAAACTTGTCAGTCATTGTCTGCTAGGACAAATATTGGCTTTAAAAAGCAAATGTCTAAAAGTTAGAGGAAGATGCATCTACCCAAAAAAACCAGTATCTGCAGCCTACCTATTGCTGTGCAACTGCCTCACTTTCTGACTTTTACAAGCATACAGAAGAGCAAGAATTAATATTTTCACTCAAGTATTAGAGCTTATTTTGCATATTAGAATGTATGCATGCTTTAGAATGCATTAACCTCATGTACATCCAGTAAGGCCAACACTTGAAGTTGTCTAATCAGTCTGCATGTGAGAAAGCAAAGCAGGTGTCAATCTTCAGCAAAGCTCTCCGATGCTTCTGGTTAAAGACCACCTGCAGGTATCATGGTAAGAATAGACTAGCTCAGGATTTCATTGAGATTGTGCCTGACAGTCTTTTGCAGCAAAAGACAGAAAGCCAATTTTGTCTTTTTCAAGGCTAGGCTCAATGGCAAAGGATTGTTTTGCAGCATCTAATTGCAGAGCCTGAAGGGTCACAGAGTCTTTGGTTTTAGATACTCTGGGAAGGGTAGGACTTTGGCCAGCACAGCCTTGGGAAGCATCTGAGAGTAGGCAAATAACTGAACTTTGGTGGGGCTGGAGGCAGGAAGAAGATGAGACTAAAGCTACAGTGATGTTCTAAGGAAGAATTTGTGGTGGGTGATTTTCCATTTTTGTCTCAAAAATATACATGAGCTTGCTTTTGTAAGGATATCCTAGAAACATTTGAAATTTGAAGAGCATAAAACTTACTTTAAATTTTACCATGTACAAAGCATCAGTGAGTCTGTTCATACTGGCATGTTCTTTCCCAATCTAAAATAAAGGAATAGACAGGTTAAATAAGAATGACTATAATTATGTTTTGGATAGGTGGTGGATTTTATCTGAATCTCAACATTCCTACTAAAGTTTAACTGCAATTTGCAATGATTTACTGCTTCCAGTAAGGCATCTGTTTTCCTTAAGTGCTTCTTAAATACGTGGCTTGGTACTCAAACACTTGACAGCATAATGCTTTTCATCATATAAACATGCTATTTTTGTGATTCTTACCTCCAAGAAAACACCAACTACTGCCAAGCCATCTGGAGCTGCTGCTGCTTCACCAAATGTTGCATATTTTCTGGCATTCCAGTGAACTAAGTGGAGCTTTAAAAAGAAAGAATAAAAAGTAAGAACTGAACAAATTAGTGACAGAAGCAGTGAACATAGGTTGTCACATGTTAACAGGCATTAATCATTGTTAATAACAGAATGTAGGTTTTGCTCCAATAGCATCTTTGTAAAGATGAGCAAGTTCAATATTTTGGACCCATCCTTAAACATGACCAGACACTAAAAGGTTCAATATGTCAGCCTCAATTAGAAACACATCAGGAATTATCCTGTGACTTTACTTCCCTGGTGTAGTTCCTCATGGGATGAAGGCCCGTGCACCAGTGCTCACTGGTATGTGAAGATGTCTCTAACATTTGGGATAGACTGTGCAGATTAGAATCATAGAATGATTAGGGTTAAAGCGACTCCCAGAGGTCATCTAGTCCAAGATTAAGCCATTTCTAAGCTATGGACAGCACTAGCGTGGTAGTTAGGTGGTCATCAGCTGAAGCACAAGCTAACTCTGTCAGGTAGTGGAGCTATATGTGGCTGTGCAACATGATGTTTGTCAGTATATCCTTCCCATCTGCATAAGCATGATGTAATCAATAGTGTGCAGAAGGCTGGATCACACAGCAAAGGACTGTTAGAGGTGCTGTGTGAGCACAGTGGCTAAACTGGGGCTAGCTGTGTCATGTTGACTGAGAAATCTTGGAGAAAGGGCTGCACTGGAGGGATAAGTTTTCATTCTAAGAACCAAGGTGATAAATAGATAATATAACTTCAGTATATGGAATAAAATTTTCATTCAAGTCTGTGCTGATCCAACCATAATGAGTAAGCAATCAGAATCCTAAGGGACATGCAGTCCACGCTGCAGATAATTTTAAAATTTCATTTACATGAATTAATCCCATCTATAAAGACACATCATTACCTCACACGGGAAAGGTTTGCCATCAATTGTATGCTCTGATCCCTGGCTGTGCTTCGTCCCCCAGTGAAAGTGAAACTGCTTTAGCCTAAAGGGATTATCAAAGGGACCACCACTGATTGCTAGGCAGAAAAAAAATAAGAAAAAAAGCAAAATAACCATTCTGTCTTTTTTGCTTCCTGCTAGTAAGAACTAATCATTGGTGGCACAATAGCGGGGGAAAAAAAAAAAGGAGCATCATCTCACACTTGCCAATATCAAAGATATGTGTCATCCATGCATTTAGAAGGGTTGGAACTCTCAACAGAACACATGTGAAATAATATGAAAGTTCAGATTAAAAACCATTGAGTGGCTACCTGTACAGAATTTTGTATCTCCGAAAAAGTATTTAATATATGAAGATTTGGTAGTTCTTATGGCTAAGCACAAGAACTCCACATTGAATATTAAAAATAAATCACAATTTGAAATTCATGTGCCTAAACCACTTTGACAGTACTTCTTGAGATTTTGTCCAAAGGGATGTTGATACCTTAAGCTTTGGGTAGACAAGTCAGCTAACTATTTCCTCTTTGGAGTGTCTTTTCTTCCTGTGGAGGTTATCTACATTCAGTTTCTTTAAATACCTGATCCCAAAGATGTAATATAATAGTTTGTACTTTACATGACACCATTCAGCATCTCAAATCACCTTCTAAAAAAGAGTAAATGCTGTAGAGAAACTTCATACATCATTTAGAAATGTAGTCAATAATATTTGACTGAAAAAGCTAGGACTTGCACAGTGCTACTACATGTGTATAGTTCCAGCTGGCCTTTATGCAGGAAGCTGGCCCTGCCAAAGCAAAGATTTTAGTATTAATAAAGAATAAATATACCTCCTAATGTGGTTTTCTGAACTTACCACTGGAATGCATCACCTGTGTCAAACATTTTAAGAAATCTAGCTGTGATGGGTTACTGTCAAAATTCTGTTGTGCCATTTATGCTGAGCTGTGAGTCACTAGATCTATTTCAACACAACTGAAAACACTTTAAACCATGTTTTCAACTCCAAACTGTCTTATTCCTTGAAGAGTTATTAAAATAAGTCTGTGCTTTGTGTAGAAAGGGTGGAGGTCTTCATTCCCACATATGCTCTGAATATGTATCTCTAAATGCAATGTAATAGATGTTCTTGAACTTATAAAGCTGGACAAAGTTCACTGTTATGTAGATACAATTCAGCTTAGAATTACATGAAAGTAGTTAGCAAACTAAGACAATACTTCTGATACATGTTACAGTTTCCATTTTAGGTTGACACGCTTAATTTGTGTAGTAAGATTTTGGAAAAAATGCATATCCAGTTTTCACATTAAGCAAAAATATTTGAAATTCTGACCTTTTAGTTTTAGATTCATTCCAGAAGACAAATTTTAAAACAAAGTATCTGGAATTTTAATCCTCAGCCCTTATTTCAAAGGGCTACCAGCATTGACAAGTCGCTTCACAAAAAAAGTAACTTGTTTTCAGTATTCAGGATATCCTTTTAGCTATAATCAAACATCTAAATGGAAGGTGGAATCAGCTCACAGGTTTAAACATTTAGAATATTTTTAATGCACTCATTCCATACATCAGCCACATCATCACCATTTGAATGCTCTTCCTCTACCTTGAGATGTAAAAGCAGGGTCTAGCATAGAAGTAGAATTAACAGAAGTAATCAATAACTTAAAGCATTTATATTCTCTGCCAAGAGACAAGAATACACAGTTACAGGTAGTGGACTACCTGCAACTGCATTCACAAGCTGCTATCAACTCAGAATTAGCTGAAGATTTTATCATTTCTGAAAAAACCTAAACTGCTATGAGTCAGGGTGGAAAGAACAATACAAGGTTTCAGTTAGTGACTGGTCCAGATACAACTTGCTGTAGGGGACTATGATTATGATGACTATGCTGTATGGCCTGATCTTTCCTAATCCTCTTCTCTTCCCTACTGCTGTGGATGGAAACTGGGAAGCGAGCCAGACAGAGCTGGCATGTGCTATTATCTCTGATTTGGATGATCCTGCAAGTGGGGCAGTGAGGAGTATATATACCTAATTTCATGCTGAATGTGGTCTACAAGCTCATGGATTTTCAGTCAAGCAATCTGGCTATCCCTATTTCTGAAAACAAATTTCTGATTTTTCTGATACGAGACTTTCCCTAATGCAGAAACACCATCCTGCTGTGCAATACTGTGTTGCTAGAGACTCAAGTGAAGATTCCAGAAATGCAAGGCTCAAGTCAACAAAGTATGAAGAACTCTGGTCATATGCCTCCTTCAGAACTGAAATGATACATCATATAGAATATTAGGCAAATAATTAAGCACATTCTGTATAAGTCATAAAATAGTATTCCAAGTTGGTTGGCTGTACATTAGCCTCACCTGTCTTGTCATCAGTATCTTCAAACTCAACCATAACGGAATGACCATTGTTGGAGATGTTGAGAGATGTACATGACTCATAGGAGATGACAAGTGGCTTCAGGTTAGGGTCATAAATTGCTCTTGAAGAAACTATATCAATAGGTGACTGGCGGTTCCCTTGGGCAATGGGATAAGACTTGTGCCACTCTGAGGGTCCTTCAAGAGGAAGGAAAAAGCACCATTATTTTCTTCCTTCTATAAACAAGGTAGTCATTGTGAGTTTTCACAACGTTTGAAATAAATCTTACTTAGGATTGACTTGAAAGTATCTGAGAAGCTCACTTAAATTCTAAGCTGGTGTGTTTTTATTAGCACAGCCAGGCTGCAACAAGCTGGGGGATTCAAGTGTCTTATACAAAACACACTGAGCAGGTGACAGTCCTTCAGACTGCTCCATCTTCAGTTACTTGTGCCATTAATTTTCTGCAGACTTTGTAGTTAAATTGCTAAGATGATGAAGACGTTTCAAGGTGGATACAGATGTAGACACACGTGCACATATACATCCCCCCAAAGAAACATTTAATTCTTTCAGGAAAGACAGTGTAAAAGCTCCAGTGATTCAAATTAGATGCTGATGACTCAATTTCTTAGCTACTGACTATGCAGTTATTTTTAAAACCATTTTATGACTGCAGTAAATCTTTGAGGCAGCTTCATTCTTCACTCTTGCCCATTATGGTATCTCTCTGCATTGAATAAAGGGTACAGTGCAATAATTAACATTTTTGGACTTCCTGACCCAAATAGGGTGCAGAGAAGGGACAATTTAATAACACAGCTCTCTGCTGCCAGAGCCGGAACATCCCTATGCTTTTTGAGATAAAACTGTATCTGCATGAAAGAGCTATTCTTACCACTTCTTTTTCTACTTTGGTATGGCAGTGCAAGAAGCAAATTTACTTTTAAGATTCCCAAGAAGCACATCTTTAGTTGTGGCACTCTCACATACATTCACGAGTGAAAACTTTAAATCAAGCACAAGTATTTAAACTCAAGTTTACATAACAAAACCAGTGATCTACTATACTCTTTATTTTTGGCATTTTCTGAAAAGCTAAGCTTATAAAATAATATCTTTTCTCAGCCTGCCTACAAAGGCAGATTCAGCACTTAAATGCTGTTACACAAGCTTAGGCAATATAGTTTGTCTCATAAACTTTGTAAGCATATACTTGGCTTTATTACTACTCTCTATATACCCAAACACAATACTACTAGCACTAGGCAGCTTCACTTAGCATTTAAGCTTGCTTTTGGACTCACAGAAACTAAAACTCTTGCTACTGAGCCAGAGAGACTGGCTCCTGAAGGTTATGCAAAAGATTTCTGGTGGCTATTCAGCAGCTAAAACAATTGTTGTCCAAATAAAGAGACTCCTGAAGGTTATGCAGAAGACTGATACTGGAACAGCATATGGCACTCATCCATCCTTCTCCATAAAGCATGCAGGTGCTATAAAACAATGTTGTGGGAATCTTTCAGTAGCTTCACAGTTCTTCTCACTCTGTGACACACATTCTTGGAGGTGGGAAGCAAAGGAGGATGACTAAATTAAAAACTGTCAAATCAGAAAGCATAAATTGTTCTGTAAGAGATCTCTGATACTGATCTGCACAATTTATTGATGCTCTAGAAATACAGAACATATACCTTATTTTACTCACTTCAATGGAAGCACAGATAACACATTTCAACAGCTGCACAGGATCAGAAAGTCTGTTACTGCTTTACAGAATTGCTTTTGGAAAAACAGACACACTTAGTCCTTTTCATAACAGCTTTTTGGAAAGGGACCCATCTGTAATATCTGCAGCCTGAGAAAAAAACACTAAGTACTGCTTCCCTCAGTTCAGGAACACTGATTACAACAACAAAAGGCAGGAGGTCTAAGTTTGCACATCTTTTGGTGCCACTTTCTGAGTTCTATTTGTTATCAATAAAGTAATTAATTACCTGCTGTATATACTTGATGCTTGCAGATATCAAAATGCAGGCAGCTCTGCAGGGCTCAGGCAACAGTTCTAGAAAGAAAACGAGTGGGAGAAGATAGAGACGCAGCACAGAAATGCTGTAACCTACCGTCATCCTGCCCATATCCCCAACTGTGGTGGCCAGTCATTATGGGGGAGCTGCACCCTGCTTTGCTCAGCTTTTTGAGCAGGGCGCTGCTGCTTACCTGCCTTTATAACGGCTCACCGTGGGATAGGGTCAGCCCCTTAAAGAAACAGAGCAACGAAAGCCATTTCTGCAGGACAGGGAAAGCACCCGCGTTCCTCCTGCTCCCAGCTTTGCTACTCCTCCTGCGGTTGCTCACACTATTTGCTAACTCGGATCAGGTGAAGGGAAATGTAAAACTGAGGTAACTGAAGTCCCAGAACTGAGAGAGGAACCAAGACTGCATAAGTTGCATTGGGATGAGCTTTAGGAAAAAAAAAACCCCACACCAGTAGTATTTTCTCATTCCATACCACAAGGAAGCAACAGCCGTAACCTGCTCTGAGCATCAGGGAGCAGTAACCTGTGCAGGTCGTAATGGGAACAACCCTTCTCGCTTTTGTGTTCTGCAGAGGGAAACACCACCTAGTTACAGCCTTTTAATCTCTCCAGCTGCAAAAATAAAGTGAATGATGTTTCAACTTGATTTCTAATTAAAGCTCCAGAAGCAGTCCTTAGATGAGATGGAGAACATTCTCATCTCAGAAAATAATTAATTGTGCTGCTTTTCAACAAGGTAAAATTACATCAGTTAAAGATGAATTTGCAATGAGTTTTTGTTTGGTTGGTTTTTTTTCCAGCTCTAAAGAAACTTTTTTAAAAATACAAAAATGAAAGTGTAGTGATATTAGGGAACAGAACACACCAGAAACAGAACAGAAAGCTGATCTGTGAAGCCTCAGTTATCTGATATCATCCATTTGTCTTTACCCTACTGATCCCATGAAGAAGCTACAATGAGACACCCAATCTACAGTTGAAAAATGTCATAAGACATCTTTGTGGCAAGAAAATTGGCTCATTGGTAGTAATTTTGTTAGCTCTGAGGAAATGCTGTCTGTCAAGGCTACCTTTTATAAACATTGATTTTTAAAAAGACAATAGTGCACAGAAATTAGGATTCTTCCATCAAGAAAACGAAACATAAAAAAAATCAATGAAAGCATTTTATGCAATTTTGATATCATGGTACTGCCTCGTAAGAATTAATTCCCCTTGTTCAGGAGCTTTCCATAGGAGTCAGCCAGAAAACCTTTAAGATGTGCTGTTGCAAGCTAAATCACAGAATCACAGAATGTCAGGAGTTGGAAGTGACCTCAAAAGATCATCTAGTCCAACCCCCTGCCTGAGCAGGATCACCTAGATAAAATCACACAGGAACACATCCAGATTGGTCTTGAATGTCTCCAGAGAAGGAGACTCCACAACCTC
>VXBZ01004242.1:356344-391705 GCA_013399135.1 Heliornis fulica
AAGCCACAAGGACACATTAGTGGCTCGTGGTTATCCTACTATCCACCAGGACCCCCTGACCTGCACTACTCTCCAACAAAGCAGACCCAACCTATACTGGTACCTGGGGTTGTTCCTCCCCAGATGTAAGACCTTACACTTGCCCTTGTTAAATCTCATTAAATTTCTCCCTGTCCAGCTCTCCAGTCAATCAATCAATCAATCAATCAATCAATCTCAGTCAATCAATCAATCAATCAATCAGGGATATAAAGGTGTCCAACAAATAGTTCTACAATGATTTACTCAGGTCAGGTTCTCAATCCACTTCTGTTAAACTGCTGTGATCTGCTCAGGTCCCTGCACAGACCTGACATACACACCAGGCACTGACATGGTAGGTATGGTTTTGGCCAGACAGTCTGTGTCCACAGGTTGCTGTGGTGGCTCGGATGCTGGAAATCAAACAACAGTGCTGACATTGAGTTAAAATACTGGGAAAATACTCAGCAGGAAGAATGAGCTGTGAGCAGTTCTGATGCTTTGATTCTTACTCCTGTGTGGCCCTTCCTTCCAGGGAAGCCATGTGTAGGCAGAGTCAGTTCGATGCAAATAGTCAGGAAACTGTTCTAGGCTACAGGAAAAAAAATATATAAAAAAACCCCCAAAAACGAACTAGCAAATGGAAGAAATGGAAGAGGAATTTTGTATGTTAAAAGGAGTGGACTATACATTGGAGAAAACAATATGTAAAATTGAGAAGACTAAGGATGTGTTTTCCAGAAGAAACTTGAAAACTGTCTTTCCCAGTCTTACACTCACAATTTTATTTCTCTTTGACAGTAATGTTGAGTGAACAGAGTAGCAGTCTGGGACAAATACATGGGTTCTTCTGAACCTGTCACTGTGTTGTTATACTGATCTAACAACAATTGCTTCACTTTTCCCATCCCTACATATGGAATAATTTTCTTTATTATTTGAGCTTCCTTTATTAAAATTGAACATATTAAGCAAAAGTTAAGGAAATCATATTTTTGAACATCTGAGGCAAGTCTCTATAATACATGTCTGGAGTCATTGGGACAAGGAGGTCACGTAACTTGAGGATAATGACTTTGGTATATATTGCTGCATCACAGTAGAGGGGAGAAGCTGCATTTTTGGAGACATAAAATGAAGAATATTTATTTGGTTTCAACGTGGATGGCTAAAGGTTACTCTAAATATATTTGGCTAGGTAACTTAGCAGCTATCTTTGCTGAGCATCTTTAATAATGACAATATACATTTGAATAAGGTGTCATGTGCCTTCTTTAATGCACATGAGTGTGTCTGAGGTGTCATTGCCTATTAACAAAATGTGGCAGAAATACAATAAGTTTGGGTACAGGCTGCTCACTCTCTGGAGTGACTGTGGAGTCTCTGTCTGTCTCCTTTTAGGAGCAGATTAAATGTTAAAACATTCATCACTCTAGAGCTTGCATACACCTCGGGTTCTTGAAAGAGTATCTGGTTTATCCAGACAGCTCATCTCTCTTCTTACATTGCCACTACTAATGCTGGCAATTTCCAAATGGGAGTAACACTAAGGGGCCATCTGTGTGTGTTAACATAGTTTATAATGAATCCAGAAACTGCAAAAAATACTTCACAAGGTACATATAAACAGGAGAGTGTACTGCCAACACTAAACATTAAAAAACAGAATCATTCCAGATTTAATTTTTATATTTTATTTTGAAAGTGACTGTCTACACTTACTGATTGACAATAGAAATTTCATATTTTGCATTCTCAAGTTTTTTGTTGCCAGCACAAAAAGATGATGTCTATATATTGAGATTCCCATGAATCTCACTGTGTAGCTGGGGGAGAGGGATTGCCACTTCCAGCTCCTGAAGTCACACTGGATGCACTAAGGGAAGGAACTCGAGATTTATTCACCAGGAATCTCTTCCTGGAAGAAGGGGAAAAAAAAAAGTCAAGTAAAGAAGGGGCTGAGAGGAAAAGGACAAAAAGGAGGTGCATAGAATAGACAATTTTGCAAGAGAAATAATTCAAATAAAATATTGGCTAAGAGAGCCAAGAAGAAAGAAGGAATTTATTTGGAACATTCATGGGGAAGTGTGACAGAAAAAGAGGAACTGGGTACCTAGGTGCCTTGGAGTTTCCCAATCTTCACACGGCATTTTTATCATTAACAGTCTGTGACTTCTAAAGTGAGACACACCTGGCTGTTTTACATTAGAAATGGGACTGTATTTTGGAACAGAGTCTGAAATAATAATTATCACAATTTACATTTTATTCAGTTTAAACTATATAATTTTAGCAAATAGAAAGAACAGAATGAGACAACTTTTGATCTGGGTGAACAGAACATTCCTACAAATACTCTAACAGCCACTACAGTTTCACCAAAAGGGAGGATTTACTGTGACATAGTGAACACAAAGCCTGAGAAAAATGAACTTTGCAGGGGATGCTGTGTATGGGAAAACAAAAGAGGAAGCACTTTATACTGTGTTAAAGTGTCACCTGCAAGGTATAAAACAATTGTAATTCACTGTAGTGTACTTTATTCCAGCAGATATATAGCAAGTCGAAGTATTACTACAGGGAAACATTAATAGGATAACAGGATATCCCTTAATGGGCTAACAAATCAGCTGTATCGATGCACACATTCTAGGATCTCTCTTTTGTTGTTGAAACTTAGTGCTGGGCATGTTGGTTGAAACATTTAGACATGAAAGCTTTCTCTATTTTGGATGCTTTTATAGTACTAATTATATCAATCCAATATGGAAAGATTTTTGTAATATAAGTACATAGATGCAACAGATTTGAGATTTTATTGCCTCAATGCTAAAGAGAAATGATTGTAGTAACAAACACCATTTCTATGAAAGGTGCCCAGATTCATTTATCTGAATGCAGGTCTCTGCAGGGCTTCTGATTGCTGTGAAACGCTTCAAAGCTTCACACAAGGTGTGTTATGAAAAGAATTAATCTTTTTTTTTTTTTTGCTTAGGTTTCTGGGAAAGGCATCTGAATTTTAGAAATCCATTCCTCAAGGAAACTATCCCACGCTGCCCTGCTCATGTGTCCCCTCCCAGACACCAAGAGCCGCCTTGTCAGCGGAGGTTTTCCCTGCCGTTTTCCATACTGCCATGTCAAGCGCCACTGAACAGTGACGGCGGCTCTTCTCACGTCCCGACTGCATCTGGGAAAATCACAGATGCTCTTGCCTATAAACACCCGCGGATAACTGGGGCCCGGCTGGGAGCACGCTGACGGCTGTAGGACGCTTTTAGGGACGCTTCCATGTTTAACAGGACTTCTGCCACACGGACTGTCCCGGCAAGGCGCAGCCCGTAACGCACTACCTGAGCACCGCCGGCTNCCCCGCGCATGCGCCCGCCCACGCCTGCGCAGCGCTTGCTACGGGGCCGCGCATAGCAATGGCGCAGCCGGGCAGGGCCAGCTTGAAGGAGCAGAGATACGACCGGCAGCTGAGGTAGCGCGGTGAGGGCGGTTATGTGCCGGGGGCTCAGACTGTTGCGGGCCGCCCGAGCTCCGCCGGGTTGCTGCTACCTTGCCTCGCCCTGACCGGGCGGAGAGTGGGCTGCCGCGGCGCCTGGCCCTGCCTCATGCTTCGGCCCGGGCCGGGCGGCGCAGCCCGCGCTCCTGGGGCTCTGCTCGCCCGGTCAAGAGACCGATCTCTTCCCCCTCCGTTTGTCGGGAGAGGCCACTCACCGCCGCCCGCTGAGTCCCCGAGCTGCCGGATCCGGCTGTCCGAGCCGTGCCCCGCCTCGCGGGTGATCGGAGGAGTCCGGCGTGGCTGTGGCGGAGCCGGTCGGGCTGTTCGCCGAGCAGCTGCTGGAGTGTTTGGGCCGGCATGGGGGAGAAAGGCAGAAAGGGGCCAAGTGAAATGAGAAATGCGTGGCTGGTGCCGGAGCCCGGCCGTGTTTGGAGTACGGCACGGGTTAATTTTCACGTTCTTCTATACATTGGAAAGTCCGAGTAGTAGTTGCAGTACTTTGCAGTGTGTCTATTGAGGAGCTGCCTTTTGTGCAGGTGAAGAGAGTAAAATTACTGCCCCGTGAAGGCAGTCGGGCATTGGTGACGATGGAGTACGGTCAGGTCCCGGTTTCAGCTCGTTATTTTATAGGTGCCCTGAGTATATTACCACACCCATCAAGCCTGATTCCCATGTGCTTGTTTGCTCTGGTGTCTTGGATTATAAATGATAACAAATACAACAATGTGTTCTTTAGGTTAAAACATGAAAAAAGTAGGTTTAGGACAAAACTTGTGTAAGGAGTGTTTTGACCCATGCTGATTTTTATAAAGTGTATTACAACAGAAAGATGTGTGCGTTCATCACTTCACAGTATAAAGATGGTAACCAGTAAATTTGGGTTGCTTTTTATAAAGTTTCAGGTTTGTCTAGTTTTCTTAAATGTATTTTTGTTAGTGCTATTTAGCCCCTATCAACAGTGAATGGAAAGTAACATGGTAGCTTCTGTTTGTGATTATTTTTTTTCATTTTGTTATATTTCCTTGATAGTCTGAAATGAAGTTATTTTATAATGTTGTGATTTCTATCCCAATGTAGACTTTGGGGTGACCATGGACAAGAGGCATTAGAATCTGCCCATGTTTGTGTGATAAATGCCACTGCAACGGGAACTGAAATACTCAAAAACTTAGTGCTACCAGGTAAGCAGATTCCTCTTCTCTAATGTGTCTCATAACTTCATGATGTCTAGTTATTAATGATATTTTTTTCCCTCCAAGGTATTGGTTCATTTACAATTGTTGATGGGAATCAGGTCTCTGGAGAAGATGTTGGAAATAAGTAAGTTTTTACTGATTTCTGTTACAAGTGGAGTTTTATAAGTGGTTCCATCTTTAAACCTGTTAAGAAATAATATAAAAATTATTTTAAAAGCTTCTGTGTATTTCTCTAAGTCTTTAGTGGTTTTGGTGACATGGACAGCATGCACTATCAGCGTGATAGTAGCTGATACACTTGACATATTTGGGTTTTGTTGCTGTTTCTGTCTATGTAAAACATTTAAGGAAGATTTTTGAAGGTACAATAATGCAAGACTTTCTTGCCTTTCAGTGTGGCTAAGTGTGTTTTCTGTAGTTTTGGGTGATGAAGATAACTTGATTAGTTTATCATTGTGAGACTGTGACTTTTATAGCTTTGAGGGCTGTGTGCAGCAGGGGAAAGGATAAGAAACTCGGGTTCAGGTAGATACCTACAAACATCTGTTTACTTGCAGGGGTTATATGAGGTGAAAGGATATTCCATTACATGAAGAAATAAAGTTATTGAGTAATTAGTGGAAAAGAATCTGCAGTATGATCCTGGTTTCTAGTGGAGTTTGGCATGTCTTATTTTCCAGATTTGTGGTTTGGGCATTGAAAAGTTTTCTTAAACTGGTGATGAGGAAAACATAACGGTGGGGAGAAGAAAAGCAGAGTTAAAGGTGAACTCTGTATAGGAGAGCCAACAACACATTCCGCTGTAGAAAATCTAGCTTTAATGTTGTTTTTCTTCAAAATAGAAATTCACATGTAACTCTCTGTCTCCTTTTCAGCTTCTGTCTACAAAAAAGTCATATTGGTCAGGTAAGGAGATAATGTTACTTTAGGTGCATTGAATGCATGAAAGTATTGAGTAAGTACTTAAATGTAGTATTACAAGTAATGCTAAAAACATATCTTTATAGCTTAAAGTCTATTTATTCTTTGACAGAATTACCCATGTGTAGTTTTTAGTTGCTTGTGAGTGAGAAGCTGAATTTTTGGCAGGATTGAGTGGAAAAATTTAAACAGGATAAGTTTAAGAAAATCTTTGTAACGATAAGGTGTAAGAGACTTGTGGTTGAAGGAGTAAAGGTAAGAGTAGAGAGGTGAATTGGGGGAAACCAAAACCAGGAGAGTACAAAAGGTCTATATAGGTCCTGGATATTAGCAAGGTTTGGAGTAAGAAATCATAGCTTATGATAAAAATTTTGTTGTTTTTTTTCTTTTGTGTAAAGCGTTTGTTGGGTTGACATTTTTTTAGCATGTTGCATATGTAGTGCTGATATACTGTATAGACTATATTTTAAGAGGTTAAATGTTGTCTTGATTGTTCTGAAACAGAATCGTGCCCAGAGTGCCACTGAGCTCTTGCAAGAACTGAATAATGATGTTTCTGGAAACTTTGTGGAGGAGGTTTGTTTTCCTAAATTAGTTGTATGCTTCTTGTTATACAGTGTGATAAGAACACGAAATAATTTGTTGTCTCAGTAATGTTGTGGTTTCAGTAACTTCATGATAAAAAGTTCTTCCTCCTAAATGAAAAAAACTTCATTGAGGAGGAAGAACTTTAGTTACTTTCCAGAAGTCAAGTTATGTATTCTAAACATTATTCTATAACTTCATAATTTTATAATTTTTGTTTAATGCCATTATATTAAATGTTGAACAGACTTGCTGTGCATTCAGAAATTGTCAATGTTTCCTGACTTCTTTTTTTCTACTGTTTAGAGTGCAGAAAAACTTCTAAACAATGACCCTTCCTTTTTTAGTCGGTTTAACTTAGTGGTTGCAACACAACTACCAGAAAGGTAAAGAATCATCTGAAATTGTTTTCTATCAGTTGTAAAAGAGGGTTTCAACTGCAGGCATATGCTTGCAAGAAAACTTACACAAAATAAAACTCTGTAATGGTGAAGGAAAGTTACAGTGAAGAACGGAATCTTTCTGTGGGCCTTTTTCATAGGTAAATACTGACTGCCAGATCCATGCCGAACTCCCAGGTGCTGTCTCTAGGTGTATTCGTCTGTGTCAAGTACTCTTTTCTAGTGAAAGTTGCTTCTGGTCCAAAACCTCTATAATATTCTGCTTATGTAAAACCTATCAGATAATAGTATCTGTGATAACTTTTAGATTTTTGTGAATGTACTTTATAATTTGTATAGCTCTTTTGAATTTACCCATGTATATAATTGTATTTCCATGTAAACTGTCAATACTAGAAGTTAATTGGGTATTTTATTAAATATTTTAAACTTTTCCTGCCGAGAGGCCACTTACATGCTGCCTTCCAGTAAAAGGGACAGATGGAAAAATGTCAGCTCTCAGTATTGAGAGCATGTGGGTACAAGAACGTGCTTCTGCTTTAGGAAACAGGCTACCTCTGCAGAGATAAGAGTCTGTGGATATATATTAGTTAAAATTTTTTTGTATAAGGAAGTGGTGGCTGTTCATGCTTCGTATGGTTTTCTACCTCCTCCTATTTACAGAGGAGCTGGAGAGCTAACTTGCCACTTCAGAGTGGTGATTCCCTTGCAGGTGGTCTTGAATAGGTTATTTATCACCTGCTATTCAGAAAGCTTCACTTGGAAATACTGGAACTTACCTGTGTGCAATGCACAGATAAAATTATTTTTTCTTTCACAACTCATTGAAAATTTTGTTTGATATTTGGAGCATTTGGGAAGATGGAGTGAAATACCAGTAAGCTAATAGACAAACATGTTTCTAACCTAATGAAAATCAACTTTACCATATTTTATCTGCTTAGAAACTCCATAATATTAGAATTCTCTCCGAAAACTTATCTTTCATAAGTAACTTTTAAGAGTTTACTAAAAGTTTGTTGTCCTCTTATACGTCTGCAAAAAAAATCTAAATAGGTTTTTCCTTACAGTACATTGCTGCGCTTGGCTGAACTTCTCTGGAATTCTAATGTTCCTCTGCTGGTCTGCAGGACTTATGGACTGGTTGGTTACATGAGAGTCATCATTAAAGAACATACAGGTTAGATGGTTTTCTGAGATAAAAACCTTTCTAGAAGTTTTAAAGTCTCAGTATGATTATTTTTCCTGCTTTGCTTGGTTTTCTTATGATGTATTTAAGTCTTGAAGCTTGCAGCACTCTTTGAAAACTGTGTAGAAATTATGGACTGTGAGTAGTAAAATTTGAGATTATCCTAATGTGGTTTTGTGTAAGTTAACTTTGAGTGCCAAGCAGTTAAATGAGCAGATAATGCACTGCATTTGATGGATAACTGTTTTGGAGGCTGGACATAAAAAATATGTGAAATGCATTGTGTGGTTTTTTTGGTTTTTTTTCCCCACAGTTGTTGAATCTCATCCTGACAATATGTTAGAAGATCTGAGACTGGACAAACCATTTCCAGAGCTGAAGGAACATGTACAGTCTTATGACTTGGATCATATGGACAAAAAGGTTGATAATATGGGTTTCACCTATGTTCTCTAAGACAGATGCAGACATAGAACAGGGATTCTAAGAAAGTGACTCTGGACTGGTGATTTTTTTTGGTACTGAGTCTCATCTGAACAGTGGCAACTGCAGAATTGCTCATGAGGTAGTTACTTTTGGCCTCTGCCTCAGATGTTATGCTCTGTATTTAAACTTTAAGCAAGTGCAGGTTTTGAAGTGAGGAATATTCTTGGACAACTTGGTCTTTTGTTAGCTTTATTTCCCCCTCACTCTCCCCTCTTTTAAATATTTTTAAAAGATGTTTACTGCTGCAGAGCTTTATAGTGTGGGTATTTGTGTATAGCATAAGTTCTACTCCAGAAAGATATTGGAGAATGCGGCTTGGACTTCCCCTTTAAGTAGAGGAATAATGATTTCATGATTTGTTCTATAGTAGTTAGAGAACATTAGTTCTGAATCGAGATCTGGAACATGTCCTGCATCTTTCCAATAGTTACTGCCATTTAAAAGTTAACAAATTAAAAAAAGACAAACTATTTTAAATGTATCCAGCTTTATCTTTTTCTCAACTTGACAAAATTTTCTTTACTGTTCAATTACAGGACCACAGTCACACTCCGTGGATTGTGATTGTAGCCAAGTATCTAACAAAATGGTTCAACGAGGTACACTGCAATGCTGGATAAGTCATCTATTATTACTACTTTTGATATGTCTTTTCTAAACTGAAGACAAAATCTTTTTGTGCTTTTATATTTAGAAAAGTGAACAGTTGCCTAAGAGTTACAAAGACAAAGAAGCCTTCAGACAACTGATTCGGCAAGGTAATCTGCCTTAGGAGTCCCTTATCGATACTTGCAGAAATGGGGCAGTATTCAAGTTCTCTCAGGGTTAATGTATGAAAATTGTATGCAGTACAATTCTTCTGCTAAATGATTGTTTTATACAGGTGGATCTTAAGGTCCCAGATTTATTTATAAATAGAAGAAAAAATCCTGTAGAAAATGTTGACATTTAGCATGGAAGATGTGTTGAAGAGGAAAGCAAATGACTTGACAATGAGATTAAATGCAAGTATTTGGTCAGTTGACACACCAGACTGATGGTAATCATTACCTCTCTAAATGAGCAGTCAATGGAGAGAGAGAAAGGTTCCTTTTTTTACTGCCATCTGCATTTATTTAGTGAATATGACACTGTTATCTCTTTCTCACACAAGTAAACTGCTATTTTTGTGATAAGTAACTTCTATTTAACATCACAGGAAAATGAATCATATTACAAAACATATATGTAGTTAGCTTTACCAGTACATCTTACTGATAGGTTTTGGTTTTGGTTTTTTTTGGCTGATTAGCTGTTAGGCCACAAATACATCCAAAGCTGTTACACTGTGCTGTTGCCAGGACCTAAATGATGAGATGTGATTCTGGGGATTGTGTGGTTTTTGGTTTTCTTTTCTTTTCAATAAGGTATCTTAAAGAATGAAAATGGGACACCGGAAGACGAGGAAAACTTTGAAGAGGCTATTAAAAATGTGAACACAGCATTAAATACTACAGAGGTAGACAAACATTTACATGATGAAATTAAAGCAATTTCTGCTGTCCTGTAGTTTCAGAATTTTTCACTTTTAGGACAGGAATTCCGTTTGAACCATTTAGGTAAAACAGGATTAGTACAATTTTTAGAATTGAAATTGTATGTAGCAAGATAGATCTAGATCAAGTGGCACTGTAGTTTATGGAAATTCTTATTATTTGCTCATGCAAAGAAGTTATATTTCCTTCCTGAAGACATGAATTCAAATATAGAATGAGTTAGTACCCAGAATTCATTAGTAATGTATTCCTGTCTTAGACTTCTACAGTTCAGTCTGTAAAAGATTATTGGTTGAGTGCTTGGTTCAGCTATAAAGAATTAGCAGTGACTGGTGTGGATGATGTCTGATTTAAATCCACTGTGGTAAGAGAGGCTTGGAAAATGTGTGTTGAAATTGTGCTATATTGAAGCTGGTTGCTATGGTATTTATTGTGTGTAGAAATAAAGGGCTGCAAGGCACGTTGGACTTAGCAAAATCAGTACTTTCATCTTGAAGAAACACCTTACAAGATTCCTTTTGTAAACTGATCAAACTTAAAAGTGAAGTTTTTGTTGTATTTAAGTAATCATGAAGTAGTAACAGTTTAGAATTGAGCTCAGATTTTGTAACTCTCATCTATGGTGAATTGCAAAAGCTACTTGGGGTAAAAGCACATGCCATGATTCTTTCTGGATTACATCCCATTTCTGTGCAAGTTGTGCTGATCCTTGCTTGGACAGCCATGTTGAGTCTCCCAAGAAAGCCACAGGTAAAAGTTTGTGCTGTCATCTGAGTTACTGAGCTGTGTCCTAGGATATTAGTGCTTTGGTTCAGTTTGTGCCAGACTGAACTGCAGCAGGTGAGAAGGCAAAACAATCACTTGCTGCTCTGCCTCTAGCAGATAGGATGGGCAGTTGGGGCTTGTACCTTTTGCTACAGTTGGATGTTTTTTTGGTGGTGGGATTTTTTTTTTGTTTGTGTTGGTTTTGTTGTTTTAAAAAATCTTCCATGTAGCAGTTGGAATTAAGGTGAGATTTGTTTGTAACATCTGCCTGGTTCTTGGGCAGTGCGACTATTTGAAATGTGTCTGAGAAGCACTGACTATGTAAGATTCAGAGATCTTGGTATGAAACTGAGGTCACTGAGAGTTGGCTCAGCATTGAGATAATTCAATAAATTAAAAGTCAGATAAATACAAACCAAATAATTTTTTTTTCATAGATTCCACGATGCATTCAAGAGATTTTTAACGATGATTGCTGCATAAATCTCACAGAACAGGTAATGAGCAATTAAGGATAAGATTTAAATGTAGAAAAAGCATCATAAGTTATATCTGTGTACCTGTTTCTTGTGCAGTCACCCTCTTTCTGGATTTTGGCTCGAGCTGTAAAGGAATTTGTGGCAAATGAGGGGCAAGGAAGCTTGCCTGTCCGGGGCACTATTCCTGATATGATAGCAGACTCCAGTAAATTTATCAAATTGCAAAATGTGTAAGTATACATTTTTTTTTCTTCAGTGGTTACTAATGATAGTAAATGGTGATGACTTCAGACCTTTTGAAGTGCTTGTATTTCAATAAAAAAGTGTGTATGTGGGACTGAGATGAAGAGGGACATGGCAGCCTGGGACTATCTGCTCCCTGTTCAAATGCTGTCTGCTGTTTGGAACTGGGGTCTGAGCCTTCACTGCATCTCAGTTTCCTAAGATTGTGTAGTAAGTGATCACTAGTTAGTTTCAGATGTAGTAAGGGCTTTCCTATCCCATAGCTCAGCTACTGCTGTCCAAAGCAAACTGTTGCTTAAACGCAGATTTTGGTTTTTCTTCTGAGTGTATGTCAGTCTAGTTGGAGAAATTTCTGATGCCCTTTGAAAGGATTGTTTTGGTAGATAAGGAAGGGTGTGATGAGCTTTTAACTGCAAATTCCAAACAGCATTGGTGAAATGAGTAAAATATTGTAAGTGCAATAATGAACATATGGCTGTTGTTCTGAATACTTAGTATTCTTCTCATGACTGTAGTAATGTTAATTTTAACCAGTTTCTAGAAAACATCTGCATGTAGTTTTAAAGCCACCCATGTAGCCGACAGCTCAGTCATGCCAAACACTCATACAGGGAGGTAGTAAGTGCATTCATGGCCTTGAGGTACATCACTTCCATTTATGTGGCTTGTATTTTGTATTTATAATATATATTTAAAAAAAAGTCTTCATTATTTAGTTGATGGCTTTATGCTGTAATTATTAAGACAAAACTTATTATTATTAACAGATACCGTGAAAAAGCAAAGGAGGATATCGCTGCTGTGGGCAACCATGCTGCTAAATTGTTACAGTCTCTAGGCAAGGTAATTACAAACATACAGGCCAAACACACAAACTTCTGGCTTGGTCACAGAAATGTAAAAGACATGCAGGGATATATTACTTAAAATTTCAGATTTAATTTTTTTTTTCTCAAGGACAACTGGTTATTTCACAATAAATGTATGAATTTCTCTGAAAACAAATTCTCTGGTTGTTGTGTTTACTTGAATGTGTGTATTCTCTCTTGTAGGCACCAGAGTCTATATCGGAGAGAGAATTAAAATTGCTTTGTGAGTATGCTTTAATTCTGTTGCTGTGTTTATGCAAATGAGCAAATAATCAAAAACTTTTGAATAATAATGTAGTTGTTAATCACTAGTTTGAGGTTTTGAAATAAGTGTTTAGCAGTTGCACCCCTCACCTTCAGTGGAAATAACATGTTCAGCATCTCTTGCTAGATACACTGTGATTCTGGAAGTAACTAAGCAGAAAGTATTTCACTCAGGTATTTGTGTGATTGTAGACCTAAATGTAGTCTGATAGGTTATACTACTCCATGCTACAGGAAGAAATAGAAAACTGTTAAATTAAATTGTAAGTTAAACACATCAGAGATGCAGACTCATAAAGATTTTGTAATTGGTGACACATTCAGATAGGTAATGCTCTGCTTTCTACACACTCTGCTTAGGCAGCAACTCGGCTTTTCTCAGAGTAGTACGGTGTAGATCTCTCTCTGAAGAATATGGTTTAAACACGTTTAACAAGGATGAAATAAGTAAGTACGCCTTTTTGGCACATAATTGTGTTTTCAAGTTGAAATGGTTTTGTGATTAAGAAGAATTGTGTGTTGTGTTATGTTTTCTTTCATTAGGCAGTTTTATAATTTGGCATCAGAAGTACAGTTTTTTAAGTCTAGAATTTTGAATTCAATTTTGTGTTGAAAGCTCAAAATTAACCTTACAGATGGTATATTTCGGGTTTGTTTTTTTTTCCTGTTTTATTTTTGATAGCATGCAAATAAACCTTTTTTTTAAAAAAAAACAAAACAAAATTTCTCTTTTCTGTACCTCTGTTATTTCTGGCAGAGCTGGAAAGGTGTTTTCACCTGACCACACATGAGAATGATTGTCTTGGCTCCTCTCAGCTTATCTTTTCAGTATGTGAACTAGCAAGCTTTGATAAAATGTTTTAAGTTCATACTGGCCTTCTGAATGTTTTGGACAAAATAGTATACATTTTGTGTATGTGTATGTTTTGTAATATCTGTGATTTAAGTGAAAGCTCCTTGAATTAATTGGTAATGCACAAGATGATTTAAGTGGTATCTAATGTTTAGAAAGACTACTGAGCTGTATGCTAAGGGGTGTAAGACCCATTTTATAGTTAGTTATATGTATGAAGCATGTGTTTCAGGTTCCCAAATCATATATCCCATTTAATGGCACAGCAGCTGTCAGAGTTAAAATGTCAGTGTCTTCACTGAGCAGTTGATACCAAATATGTACAAATATGGTTTTGCCATACGTGATTCTGACTTGAGGCTATCTGACAGTTGACTCAATGAGATTGAGTTGTGGGTTGTTTTCATTAGGGTTTCTTCTTACTGCATGGGAAATACTTGATTTAAGTAATTCAGAGCCTTTCATTTTTTGTTTCATCTGTACTGGCTAATGAGTTCTTTTGCTGTTTTCAGTTTCCCATATGGATAACCCAGACAGCGAAGTAGTGCTGTACTTGATGCTACGGGCTGTAGATAGATTTTATAAGCAGCATGGTAGATACCCAGGTATGTTATTTCAAGTTATCCAAAGAAATACAAAGACCAAATAGTTACTAGAATACTGGTTATTAACTACAAATATAGCTCTAGTTTGTGCTTTTGTTTCCATATCAATGTAAGTTTAATAATGTGAAAATTAAAGTGATCGTTTTTTCTTTGTTGGTAACTTGAGAAATTTCTCTGAATTGGTACCACTGAAATGGGTTGTGTGTATTATGCATCAGTTCAGCTGTACAGTAATTGGTCATTATGAGTAGTGTCAACGAATATTAATTTTCTATTAGTCTATTGATAATGTTAATTGGCTTAGACACTTTACAGAAAAATATGCTGCCATTTAAACCCATTGACTTTGAATGTGGTGTTACAGATCTGTGATGAAACAGTTAACTTATTTTCCAGGTGTCTATAACTATCAGGTAGAAGATGACATCGGAAAACTAAAATCATGCCTTACTGGTTTCTTACAAGAACATGGGCTGTCTGTAGTGGTGAAAGATGACTATGTTCATGAGTTGTAAGTATTGTATCTTAAGTTTTGCTTTGTTAGTAAAACCGACTCGAAAATACTAACTGTTACTTTGCTGTCCAGTTGTCGCTATGGAGCTGCTGAGCCACACGCTATTGCTGCCTTCATGGGAGGTAAGAATGCCACGGTATTTCTAAGGTCTGTACAAACAAACTGACGTGCCATAGTACATACGTGAGTCAGAATCTGCATTGTTTTAATTACTTTGTATTGTAAGATAGTAATCGCAGACTGTAGGAGTTAGTATTAGAACAGAATCCTTCCTCTTCACCCTTAAGATGGGACCTTCTGTGGTATATAGAAAAAGTGTACTCAGCAAGGGTTTGAAGTTCGTGAAAGAAACCAAATAAATTAATCTCAGATCAATTCTAGTAGCTTTAAAATGTGTTTAAAAATAAAATGCTTGAAAGAATCTGTTTCAAAAGCAAAGAAATAATTGTAGTAATATTTAAATTAAAACAATACACATCTTGCTTTAACACAACACACTTAAGTATCAGATACATATAAATAGCCTTGGTTGCTTACCTTAACTCAATCAGCTGGCACCGGCAAAACTGTGTTAATGGATGTTCAAAATTGATCTATCAGTTAGCTTCTTTATTTGGCTTCATGCAGTGCTAAAGGTAGTTCTGTTTTAAATACTTTACGATTGTTGGATTTTTTTCTGATGAAGTGAAACTTAGCATGCACAGTGCTTTGGGAATAGATGTAAATGTTAACTGCTGAAGAAATTACGGAATATTTCGTACTGCAGGAGAACACATAATGAAGTGATCCTTCAATTTATTTTTATACTTTTGCAGTTATTTTTAATTGAACTTCTTAATATTTAAAAAGGTCTGCATGAGTCTGCTCACATTTTTTTTACACCCTGTGTGTGTATGTACATGGGAAGAGAATGTATATGCAGCAAAGTGTATGTAAAGCTAATGTTTGAAGTAACAGATTTGATTCTCTTGTACTGGGAAGTACTGAAAGGCATTTTTTTTCCTACTAGGAGTTGTATCAGGTACTTCCCAAGTAGGTCCAGTGTAGTGAGTTCTAGATAAATAACATTCTTATGCTGGTTTTAAAGTACAGTGTACTAACTAAAACTTTTTGTGTTGTGGTTTGTTTTTTTGTTTTTCCTTTTACAGGAGCTGCTGCACAGGAGGTTATCAAAGTCATTACAGGGCAGTTTGTAATTTTTAATAACACCTACATATACAGTGGGATGTCACAGACTTCAGCCACTTTCCAGCTGTAATGATTTTGCATTTGTTGCCACCAGGCACTGCTGCTTTGTTCTGTAAATACCATGGTGTTCTGCCATTGACCAGACTGTTCTGTATTTACCTGCAAATTAAAGTTCCTTTATTTGTAATCATTTTATCTTTTTTTCCTTCCCTGAAGAGAAATAAAATCATAACATCCTGATTTTTTTTTAATCTAGAAGTTTGTGTTTTGCAGCATCTGTTTGTTGCAGGGTAGGTTGTATTTACAACCCAAACTCCTGGTTTGCAGTAGAGCTGAATTTTCTTTCACTGAAGCAGCTCTTCAGAGGAGGAGAGGAGGACTTGCAGAAGGTTGTGGGTGGATGGACCAGTGGTCTGAGGATCTGTGGAAGGAGCTAGGGAAAGCTGTGGTAATACCTTTTACTGCGTTCGAGGGCGTCAGGGAAGGGATAGTGTGCCTGCAAGCGTGGTTCTTCCAGCTGTATTAACCTGTGGCAGGGTCTCTGTCCAGCCTGGCTGTCTAGGGCAGGCCGGGGTACAGCTGCAGCGTGCCGTGGTGGCACAGCTTCCAAAGCGCAGTGAGTGGAACCTGAGCGGCATTGCAAGCGCCGTGACGCCCACCCGTAGCACGGTTGGGCCGGGACAGGGTGAGAGGGACCCCGCGGGGCCGGGGCCGCTGGTCGGGCGCTCGCCGCGGGTGGAACCGAGGGGACGGGGCAAGGGGCTCGCGGCTGGGCGGGAAGGGCGCGCGGCTGAGGGCGGTGGCGCCTCGTTCGCCTCAGGCGGCGGGCGGGGCCCGTACCGAGGTCGCCGTCGTGACTGACCGGGACCGCGCCCGCTGCCGGATCAACAGGTACCTAATCCAGGCCTTGCTTCCATCCTCTTGATACTCTGCCCCCACCAAAAGGTGTCAGGAAAACGCTTCTGCAGTTTTATCGATCTGGGCTGTTGGCCTTTTTAAAATCTTTTATCTGTTCCGTTAAGTGCTTGGCATGGTCTGTGAAGTGCTTGTTCAGGCTTCCAAGTCACACTCTGATAATGATCCATAAATCTTATGTGGCTAATCTGAGAGGGAGGAGATATGGGATAAATGCTTCAATAGCACTGGAAGACTTCAGCTCTAAGCAAAGGTTCTGAAAAGTTAGTGGATGCTTCCTCAGATGCCAGTGTGAATTTTAATTTCAGAAGGACACCAACAATCCAGGCCTCTTCCAATGTACAGAAATGTACCAGTGGGTTTTAAAAGTGAAAAATTCCCCCAAGGCTGGCTGTTCCTGTCCTGCTGTGGAGAGGGACTCTGGCAGCACAGGTCCCGTCTGACTGACTGAAGATGTTCTTATCAGCCTCCACATGAGCTCCATTAACCTCCTGTCTCAGTTGTCCTGAACATTCAAACTGTGTGTGCCAATGCTGCTGGACAGATTTGTATGTCTGTGCTTTTTAAAAAGTGGTTGGTTTTATTTTTTGTATGTGTGGTTTTTGAGATTTGAAGGGATGTTACTGGGTTATTTTCCATAACTAATGGGGAAGAGGTAATCTGTTTTCTTTTATAGGCAGCATTTGCCAGAAATCTTTTGCAGCGTATCCTGTTATTTATTGTTTCATCTTTGCCCTGTCATGCAACAACAGTTATTTACATTTTAATATAGTCTGTCTTATGAGTAGCATTTTTTCTACCTTCTGTATCTTGCAAAAGGAAAAAGATAGTCAAGATATATCTTCCTATCATATTCAAAAAACCCTTGTGCTTCTTATATTAAAGACTCTTAATTGTATAAATGTGTATTTAATTAAACCGTAATGAAATGAAACTAGCACCAAAGCAAACTCATTTTTACAGCCTTTTGATCTTGTTTTCTCTTAGTCTATCAGAGTGCTATCAGGAGGGGCGAAAAGAGGTGAGGCATACTTGCAAGCTTTCTGCTATTGTTAGATCATCAAGAAAATGAAGCACATATATATTAACATTTCTGAAAGGCAAAGGAAAATGAACTGTCTTTAAACATTATTTCTTAAAACACATCTCACCAATGCTACTGTAAGAGTGTGTATGGAGCATTTGAACTAATGGAAGCAGCAAAGGAATGGGGGCAATCTGTAACTCTAAATGGAAATCAGGGCTGGCTGTCCTTGGGAAGATGACACTGGCATTTCTTAGAGACTTTGCTCTACTTTGCAAAGGATAACTAATCCATTTTTAAGCTGGATTTATCACTGATTCATAGTTTCTACCTGGAGCTAAGTAATTTTTGAGAGCTTGAAATAGGTTACTTTGATGCTTGCATCAGCCTTTGTGTTTGGATCTTGTGATACGGTTAAGGGACCGTCTTTCTACTTACAAACCTGAATTTCACTCAGACTGCTGCTCAACTAACTCTCAGATGCTGACACGTTAGGTTCAAGTAGAATCAATGCTGTAGGTTTTTCTGATTTACATCATCCAAGTAATATGATTGTTTCTTTGGCAAACAAAAATAAATTATCAGTTTAAGAAATAATGTGTCAGTTCATGCTCATTCTGTCTGGTTTTGATTGGTACTGATAAAAACCACCTTGTTCTGGGTTAGTAGCAGTTGGAGGCTGAATGTTTTATAGTGGATGTCAGACACACTTGATCCTTTACATGACATTACCTGGAGGTCATACTGCCAGTTGCTGGCAA
The DNA here is from genome assembly GCA_013399135.1 of Heliornis fulica. Taxonomy (NCBI): domain Eukaryota; kingdom Metazoa; phylum Chordata; class Aves; order Gruiformes; family Heliornithidae; genus Heliornis; species Heliornis fulica. The sequence goes on from VXBZ01004242.1 coordinate 374,664, forward strand.
ATTATCATAAGGAAAACTGGATCAGAATTATAGTGATAAGTGACACAGATATAGGCATGTCTTCAGTGTCTTTGATGTCTCACAGCAGTAACATGCGATCACCTGATTTCTACAAAATGTTAACTTTCGAAACATAAGACAGTAGTTACAAATGGAGAATTACTCTAAAATACTGTATTTCCAAAGATGATCTTTGCCATGCAAGAATGTGATAGTGTAAAACCAGATAATTGGAAGAGTGTGTATTAAGAAAAAAATGTTTGACTATACATGATACAATATTACAAGCACTGCCCAATCTAAACAGAAAATGCGTTTTCTTTGCAATTGTAGCGCAAGAACAAAGACTACCAAAATGGAAAACCAGAATATGCAGAGAAAACATTGTGGTAAGATGCCTAACACAAGTTGTTATTTACTATCTGTATCAAGCTTACAGAGTTTTAGTAGACTGTAATAGGTCTGTTATAGGGCAGTGAGCTGCTGGGGAAATGTTCTTTTTCCTCGTTGCTAGATTTTTGTGTTCTGTATGAGATAGCTAAACGGCAAATCTAATGACAAACTTTCAAACAGTAAATAATACCAGCACAAGTAATTTTTTTTTATAATTTTAACCTACATTTTAGTTGTACTGTAATTTCTCTAAGAAACCCCAAACCTTACAAGTGTTTTAAAAATACAATATCTGTTGTTAACCATTGAACGTATAAATTAATAACATCTGATAGCTATTATAATAATTTTTATAACAATATAACAACATAATAATGTAGCTATAACAACTTATGTAGTTATAATTATTATAACAGTTATAGGATAAGTATTTTTATTATACCCAAAAGACTAAACCAGATCCTTCCAGTGGTTTACCTGCCTGTGGTTTCATGTAAGTGTCCAGAAAATGTTTACTGTTTACTTATTAAACTCACCACCTGATTCAAGATTCTGTGGTGTGTAATTAAGTCTTCTTTAACTAAATATAGGAAGACTTGCTTTGTTGATTCCTTTGCTATTCATTCTGTACGTTTTCAATTGTATTTTCGCTCTGAATGTTCTCATGGTTCTGTATTATTTACTTAAATATACTTAATGCACCTTGCAATTGCGAGTTTAGTGTTTAGTAATTTACATCATATTTAAAAGAGTTGCTGGTAAAGACCAGAAATATTAAAAGGGGGGCCCTGCTTTAGCAATGGAAATCACGCTCAAATCACAAACCATGCCGAAGGATATTTTTAGGTTAAGGAAGCTTCTTATTTATAGGTAGGTAGAAGTGGTGTAACTTTTACATACATATAAATACTCCATTTTGACAGGTTTATGGTAGTAGTATTAATTAGATTATTATGAAGATAATTTTTTAAATGAAGTTTTCTTTCTTTGCTCTTAGATGTGAAAACAGATCTGAACTTACTGCTTGAGTGCCTTAAATACCAGATGGACTGCCCTGTGTCTCAGAAAGAGGCTTTGATCACTATATATTCAATTTGTCAACAAAACAGTAAGAAATGTTTTTCCTCAGAAACAACACAATCATTTATGTTCACGATATATGTTAAAAACTGGATGCCACTGTAAAAAACTACTGCAGGATAATTGAGAAGTTATAAAAACTTGGAATGTTTTCATTTTGTAGGAACAAAACCAAAAGTTTTAATTTTTGTTCTTTTTTTTGTTGTAGGTGAAGCAAGTGAATATTTTCGGGAAATTGGTGGTTTGACGTTTATAAATGATCTCGCAAAGTCAAGTGTTCATTGCATAGTAAAGGAAGTGGCTTTATTTACATTAGGAATTCTAATAGAGAGTAACGGTAACAATAGCTAATTTATATTTTCAAGTGAATTTTGATCTCGTGTTATTACTTCTGCTTGTGCTTTGCCTCCATTTTGGAGACAAAGATAATTTAGGATTATGAATAGGTTGCTCTACTACTTAATGGTTTTTATTTTCTTATTTCAGTTTATTGTCAGCAAACATTATGTACTTCTGCATTCTTTGAAGACCTCATTTTATTTTTAATTAATAAGGATTCTGGTGTGAAATTGAAAAGAATGTCTGTTTATGTCATCTTAGTACTGGTTTCAAATAATAGTAAGTTGGTTTTTTTTCCTGTGTTATAACACCAATTGTTTTATATTTGTCTGCAGTATAGAAATTCAGAACACTCAATAAGTAATATTTTGGTAAACTTAATTTATAAAATGAATGGTTGCATGTAACTGAACCTGAATTGTGTAAGTAGGTCATTGCTCACTGGCATTTCCTGAAGTAGCAGAAAGTAGTTCAGTTCTAAGGATGAAATTACAGTTTTAAAAAAAATATGCAAACCAATAGTTTCTGACAATTTATACAAAAAAACCCCCCACAACCCATAGACACAGAAGCAGAACATTTTTGTCAAAGTGTTGGTGTAATATGGTATTTGGGTTTTTTTGGGGGGGCTGTATGCTGAGGAATTTGAAATAGAATGCAAATATATAAATTAAACTTGACATCCAAATTTTTTTTTTGTTTGCTTGTTGACAACAACACAAGTTGCTTGTGTCTTTGGAGTCTTTTATGTGTTCTTTTTCAGAAAGTGGGCAAGCCTATGTCAGAGATACAGGCTGTATTAGTCTTCTGCTACAGTTATTCAGGTAAAAACAGTTGCAATTCAAACAGAAGAATGATAGACTCTTTAGGACTTACGTTTGCTTGACTACTTGAGATTTGTTTGCGTTGTTATTGACAGAACCACTCTTTCCGCATCTGAGAGAAATCTGTCAGATGAAAATACTCACCAGTGCTATGAGCTCTGGTCTTCAGTCTGCAGTACTCTCAGTGCCTGTGTTAACAACCCTCAGAATGGTAAGTGTTGCGGTTAACATTGGGAAAAACGTTTGAAGTATTTTTCCAAAGTGAAAACAATTTGGTTTATTTTTACCACTCAGTTGATATTTCATATTGCATTTTGATTTGGGGTTGTTTTTACTTTTCCAGAAGATAATCAAAACATTTGCTGTTCAGTGTTTCCGTATGCCAAAGAGTGGCTGGAAAGTTGCACAGAGCCTGAGGTAGTTCGTCCTATTTGTTCATTTGTTGGTCTCACAGTTGCAAATAACTGTAAGTGCACCTCAAGTTTGAACAATTTTTCTTTTGTAAAAGTAAGCTTAATTTGATAGTTTGATTTCTTTTTGTCAGTCTCTACAAATTCATTTGCTGTTCTTCTATCTTCGACTCTGAAAACTGCATTTCACCATCTTTACTTATACTGCTTTGTGCTGAAGTCCACAAATAGCCACCAGCTGGATTTGTTTAGTGAAGTCAGTAAAAAGTGTTTGGAAGCTGCTTTGATTAAAAGTATTTTGCAAATTCCAAGTCATTATTACGTCTTTGAAAACAATGATTTACGTAGAACGTGGGCACAATGGTTGCTGTATGTCTGCATGTACTGAGGGCGTATGGTTCCTGTAACTATTTTATAAGACAATTACTGCATTTTTTGAGATTTATATATGATTTCAGTTCTGTTTTATGGGTGGTGATGTAATGATTAAGACATGCACAGAAAAATTGTGATGTGCCTAACTGATAAAATGTTAGCACAATTTGCAACTTGTATTGAGAGACTTTTTTTTCCTTTCTTTTCCATAAGTATATGTGCAGAAATACTTTGTTTCTGTTGGAGGATTGGATACCTTAGCTAAAGTTCTCATCAAGCTGATGCATGACTCCTGTAGGAGCTACTCAAGCACAAAACTTGCAGTTGTAGTTACAAAGACTCTAGATGCCTGCATTGCTAATGACTGTGAGTGAAAAGACTGCTAGCATTTTTTACATATGTTAATTTTAGAATGCAACTTTAAAAGCCTGGTTTTTGGTGGAAAAGTGATGTGAATGGATGCTAAAAGGTAACTATGTTATATATGTCACAGTTGATAATGCAGATTTTAAAAAAAAATCAAACCTTAGCTCATCTGTGGTGGGTTACTTTCCCACTGTTGCTAAAATAAACATAATAAAGTTTAAACTAAACTAAAAATTAAAAATACTAGGGCTAGTTTTGTGTCAGTAAAGCTGAGAACTGGGAATGGCAGTCATCTTGGATCCTGGAGCTGTGATTCTGTAGGCCTCTGCCTCAGCTAACAAGTGTTGTAAGCCTTAGTAAGATTTAGTAACTCAGGTGTGAAGCTGAACAACTGTGGTCCATCTGTATAACACATCTTCACTCTGATTTACTGTCTGGATAGTGCTATCCTAAACGAGGTCTCTGTATTTCATCAGAAATTTTTTAAAAACCTATGAGTCTAATGAATCTGCAGTTAGCCCTGATTAATGTATTTTATGCTTCTGCCATAGGTACTTGCTCTTGGAATTTCAAAAAAGTTTAAAAGCATATGCACTGGTTCTGAGCCTAGTGTCAGAATGTGACAGAATTAAGTTTGAGCACGTATGTACTAGTAGGGGTATTCCCAGTTCCAGGTAGTGGTTGACCTCTACTAGAAATATTCTTGTCTCTTTTTGTGGCAGATAGTCTAGGTGTCAAACCTTATTCTACACTTTCTTTCCCTATTCTGCAACAGTAAAGGATGTGGAGAAATGTGGTAGAGGTCTCCAAAACGTGCGTTGCAGAGCCCTTGATTATCAGATCTACCACATCTCTATACAGCACAGCATGGGAGCGAGGCGGGTGCTGTATGTGGGGAGATGCATGAGCAGAGTTACTGCACCAGGGGGGATACAGTAATTCCACAGAAGAGAGCGACTGTGTATACCACAAATATGGAGGGCTGTAGAGTTCCCTTCAAAACCAGTACTTTATGCTTAGTAAGCATGTAGGCATCATCTATCTAACTGCTTTTTCTTCAAATTATTTTTAACACAAAAGCTTCCATGGGTGTTGTCTTGACAAAGTATCATACTGTGTCAGAGCTACTGAAGCTGCTGTCCAATGACACTCTGGAAACAGGAGAAAAAATTAGTATTATTCTAACAATTGGACACTGTACCGAAGTTTGTGGTAAGAGCTTTCTTTCTTTCTTTCTTTCTTTCTTTCTTTCTTTCTTTCTTTCTTTCTTTCTTTCTTTCTTTCTTTCTTTCTTTCTTTCTTTCTTTCTTTCTTTCTTTCTTTCTTTCTTTCTTTCTTTCTTTCTTTCTTTCTTTCTTTCTCTATGTTAAAAAAAATCAGATTTTCTGATTAATTATTATCCTCTAAATTTCAATATCAAGTTCAATAATTAGTTCAGTATGTCATAAGTCTGATATTTTAAAAGATAATTTCTCATAAAGAACTAATTGAAACAAAGCTTAATGGAACATGTCTTTCAAATAGAAATATGATAAAACCAGCGGAAGAAAAGTTTCTCTATAAATGTCAGCACTGACAAAAATTGTTAATTTATTTGTTTTATTGAGTTTAGATAACCGAACTGTCTTCATAAAGTTATCAGTCTTATGAATGCATACTGTAAATGAGATAACAATTAAAAAATTTAGCTAATTACACAGTTAATGAAGAGGAACAGATTACACTAATTTTATTAGACTTTTGATAATTATAAACTTCAAGCTTTTGATATTTCTGCATCTCAATCCTTATATAAATGTAGCCTATGTACTTTCAGAGCATATACCAGAGGAAAAGAAATACAGAAGCTGTAATTCAAATATGTCAGGTGACAAGTATATGAGTTTAGATCTCTGGCACATGATTTGCTTCAGTCCTTCAGTTCTTGTAGAAGAACTTTGAGCTATGATCAGCTCATCCTGTTTGATCTAGAGTGCTTCTGCTGCAACTTGGGCAGTAGATCATTACAGCATGCTTGGATCCATAGTGAAATTCTCTTTTTCAGAATTTCCCTGAAAGCTGCTTGTATTTCTAAAATTACTGTATGATTATAATTAAGTGTATATGAGGTTGAAACCAATCTATTTTTATTTTACACTGTCCTATTTTAGAAGAAAACCAGTGTGAACTGCTTCAGAACAATGGCCTTCCACTTATGATTCAGTTGTTAACTGAATCTCAGGATGAAGAACTAAACAAAGCTGCTACTTTTGTGCTGCAAAACTGCAAAAAAATGAGTAAGCTTATTGTTACTACTACTTAAATAATATTTTTTAAATATTTTGAAGTTTCCTGTTTAAGTTTGATTTGTTTCAGTTTGGTTTTTTTTCATTAACTGTATAATACTAGCAATGAAACAGAGAGTCCAGAGACTTGTACTTTAGTCATAAAACTTGCAAGATATTATGCAATTGATAATTAGTAAAAAGCATATATCTCCCTTTTGTACTAAGAACATAAGTGTGAGTTTTGTTTAGGCTTGAGGGGCCATAGTGTGTCCATTAATACTTGTTGTTTTAAAAGAAACAGAGCCCCATACTTGTAAAGGACCTATAGAGTTAAGATTAAGTCCATAATAGAAGTAATTTTTTAGAGCACAGCATCATTGTGTCAACAGCTCACAGGAACTATAATTACAATCTCAGCTCTTTGAACTGCAGTTGATATTTGGAGTATATTATGTGTGCATTTAAATTAGCAGTTATATAAAAATTACTATTAAGAGGTTATATTTTGCATTAAATTATTGGGACTGTGTACTAAAATATAATAAATAATTAAGGTCCTAATTTATATAAATTTTAAATATTCATATAATTTTATATTTTATAAAGCTGAACAGTTATCCCTGAAAATAAATGATAATTCATTAAACATGAACAGTGCAGAAGAGTTAGATGTACCAGTCAGAAAAAGAAGTCTTCAATACTACTGGAAGAAAGCAAAAGAAATTTTACACAGAATAAACTTGCTTGAAGAAGGACAGCATGAGGTTGGCCTATTTACCAAAGTAGGGTAAAAATAAGCAAATCTTTCCAGAGTTTAGGCAGAAATTGAAAGTAAACCATTAAGATAATTTCAGTGTGAGCTAGAAAAGTTGGGAAACCATTGAGTGTTTTGAAACATGTTGTTTTTACCATTACTGTGTATCAAGAAATTAGAAGTGTGTAGGGCAGTCAGAGAATGTAGGCATCTGTAAATTTATGAAGCATTTTAGTTTATTATAAAAACAGATTTTCTACAACATTTAGATCAGTTAAGTTGGAGAAACAAGAGTAGAATTTATTTTTAATTGCCGAGCATTTGAGTCGATGATTTAAATATAATTGTGTAATTTAATGTTTGTATGCATTAAATGCTCATGGTTGTGCAGCTGTGATGGGATCTATGATAATGGAGAAAAGTGAGCATAAACTCCAAGTTGTTTCATGTTTTTCTTGCGCTCTACTTGGTATCTCTGTGTGTGGAATAGCGAGTTTTTTATTTACCTGGATCTTAGGTTAATTAGATCTTTTCATTTCTAGATGTGCCTTGTATTAGTGGCAAATCCATAGGTTCAGCCTGGAACTATCACTTAATAACTACCCCTTTGGCAGCATTGCTTTCAACTCAGTCAAGGAGTTTTGAGGCTTGTCTGGAATTTGCTTTACCATTAGAGTTAGACTAGTCAATCCTAGTTAATCTTGCTACTAGATTTATTTAATATTTTTACAGAGCTCATATAGCTGTTAACCAGTATTTTTCAATACAGGAAAACGTGCAAGAAAGAGTATTCGTAGACAGATTTTCAGAAGCCAATATTGAAGCATCAGGATACCAGGAGGAGAATCCTGCTGATGCAGAAACTTATATAGAAAGAACACAGAAAACAGTATGTTGTCCACAGTTGACTTCTAGGTTGGATAATCAGGTTCTTGCTCAATCTGTAAATTCTCCTGCACTGAAAACTGGAATAGTGTATGCCGTGGATCCAGTAAATGCTTCTACAAGACAAAACAAATGGAGTAATATTCCTTGTTCAGTTAACAAACTGCAAGTAAACAGTGTACGTCCAAGTCGCAGTATAAAAGAAAAAAATGCTTTTGTAAAAAGTCAGTCTGGTCTTCAGATAAGGCAAGTATCTTACACCGAAGCGCAATACTGTTGCTTTTCATTAGTGATTTTCAAATAGCCTTTTAAATTACTAACTGGAGGCGGGGGGGTGTTATCCTAGTGAACAGAGAAAGTCACCTTTTGGTGGCTTACTAGTGAATATTCTGTGAAAGAATCAAAGATTATCAATGTAATTGTAAAAGTTTCTGATCTTGTTCTCTAAATGGTAGGTTTCTGATGGATTGCATGGAAAACCCGTTACAGGCCATGTTCTAATGCCTTCAGCATCTTGATGGAAAAGCATCCACAGTTTTTTGCTTCAACATTCTCACTGATTCAGTAGATTCATATTTGACACATGGGTTTGGATGAAAGTACAAAAAAGTCTGTAGTATGCACTTACTGGAAAACAGACATAATAGAACTGTGCTGCAAAAAACTGGAGTGCTTACCAACTAGGGGAGAAAGTCATCCCCCTCCACTCTTCTCCCCTCATATTCAATTGCTGAAAAAGTTACAGCCTTGCTTAGTCATTCACTGTTCTCTTCTCATTACACTCATACAAATGCTTGTTTTTCTCTTTTTACTCTGCTACTTATGGTTATGTTTCCTCTTGATAAAATAAATCAGTTATATAGAAAACTTGGAAGGATAAGTACAGATTCCATTATCTTGAATTTGTATCTTGAATATTCCTCAAGAGAGGCAGTGAGGGAGCATAAACTAAACTAATTTGTTGTTGTTGATTTCCATATTTTTATTGTTTTTTATTATTTATTATGTATATTATTATTACTGGCTGGACCCTGCTACTATGAAGTTTCCTTGCATGCATTACATTGTAACTCAGGATCAAGAGCATAGGATATTTTCCATGGTATCTTCAAGCAAATTTTGCTCTTCTACTGATTAGCATAATTTCACACAGCTTCTTTATTTGAAATCAATTAAAAGAAAATAAATCAATTTTAAGAAATTAAAAAAATAAAAAAGTGCTCTCTTTGCCATATGTATTTGTGCACAAACAAGAGTAACCCAAACATAACCATGGATTAGGGTCCTTGCTGCTGCAGCATTCCAGTGACACAGGAAACAACACCATCACCGCATCACAGGAGCATGTTGATGCACAGAAGAAAATCAATTACCTTTTAGTGAAATTGCAACATCGAATTAAGGCTACAGTATTTTGAAGTCTTTGTGCAATTTTCACATTCGCTAAGTAATCTTTAGGTGAACCAGAATTGCAGAATGGCTGGAAACTAGCACCCCTTGAAATCCCTGCATGCCATGTGCTGGAACAGACATGCTGAACATCACTGCTAGGAATGCCCATCACAGATCTCTGGTAAACAGATTTCTAACCCGATGATCATGTGCTGCATACTACATGCACAGTAACTTGGAATAATGGGGATATTTTGTTTGAGTTTTATATTCTTAATATGGTTTTAGTTTTGCTTTGGAATGCATGTATGAATTTACAGGTAAATGTATGTTCTGAAGTTTGGTTTTAATCAATTTGATTATGTTTTGATCTTCCCAGTGAGCACTTATTTAAACAACCAGCAGAGACTGTTAAATATGATATGAAACAGATATGCACATCAGGTACAAATAGCTAAAAATATTTCTTTCTTAAGAAAGTTTTGTTCTTAATGAGATTTTAATTACGCTTGTGTACTTTTGTGCTATTTTTTTAATCAGAAGCTATATATTAGACAGAGTACATTATGTATAATATCCTTTAACTGTTTCCATAGTTTTGGTTCTTTATGTTACACAGAATTGTACCTGGACAATATTTACTCCATTCTAATATATATTTTAGCTTTTTAAAATTTATTTTAAATATTCAAATAATATATCACAGATAAATATTTTAAGTTTAGTCTGAATACAGTCTGTACAGAACAAGGGAAGCCATTAACAGAAAATGCCCAAGGGTGCTGGGTTTGCTTTGTACTTGTAAGACTGGGGATAGAACCTGTTGGAGAAAGTGACTTTTGTCTGAAGCTATTCCTACATGCTTTAGATTTGTATTCTTCATCTTGGTATGATACATTTATTGCAGAATTGGCAACTGTCCAATCAAATATTTATTTATAACCTAGTTCCCTGTTAATTTATAATATTTATAATTATTTGTTAGATTAGTATTGCCAGAATGGTAGCTTTACAAAAGAATGTTTCTCAATATGGTGATAGGCGCTTTGTATATATATTTATATAATAAAGCCAGAATGGCTTTACAGGTTGCCAAGGTGGTCTCCAGGTTATGCCTATTTAAATGGAGATCAAGAGTACATCACATGTTTCAGCACCTGATTCCAAAAAGAAATAAGGTTTATAGGGTGTAGTAAGCAATGTACGTTTACAGGGTTGTTTTCCTGTGGTCAAGGTCCAGTAATATGCTTTGGGAGAGTGATGAAAAAGCACTGAGCTAAACGTAATTATTCTGGATTTACAAAAATGTAAATGCAAATTCAGAAATTTCATTTGGATTTTCTGCTGCTATGTAACTTAAACTTTAGTAATTTACAAATAGCAAATAGAATTAAATATATGTATGCTTATGCATGGCAAAAGATAGGTTATGTTTTCTTAAGTCTTTTTTTTTTTCCTAATTTAGATCAACATTTCTTGTACTCTGAGAGAACAAAGGAGGAAAAAAAAACTTCAGCTACATCTGCATCCCCTAAAGCAGCAGATTTGAGGTGTTTAGGTAAATATTATCTTAGGTCTTTCTTTCCTGAGTCCATAAAAGAAGACTTAAAAAGCCATCAGTGCAGTAAGTGAGCTGACATTACAGGAATTGTAAACATTTATTGGACTACCTATGATGTGATTCTTAACTGCTTCCTTTTCTACCCCTAAAATAAAACAGACATGAAGCTTACATATTCCACTTTTGGTCTATGTATCTTTTATTACTTTGGGTTTACTAACAGAATATACAACAATTCAAAAGATAATGCACAACTTACAAGAATATCTAAGAGCCTATGTTTTTCTACTTTCTTTGATTGGAAAAAGGGAGGAAAAACATGTAGCCCTGCCCTACTGTTCTGCAGGCCTTCTGTTTTCTCTGCCTTGCTGCTATTAAATACAGGCAGTCAGTAATCTAGTAATCCATGACTGCAGCCCTCAGTTACACCATCTACTTTACAAATATGGTCTGTCTGTAGGTTAGAAGAATGCTGCTGGTACTCAGGATTTGTATGCAGATTTTGTAATCAACTCTGTGTCTCCCTTTAGTAAAAAAAAAAACCAATCAAACAAAAAACTTCAGTAAAAAAAAACCAAATCAAACAAAAAAGCCCTCAAAAACCTGCACCAAAAGCCAAAAGAAAAAAGGAGCCTTTGAACATCATGTAGGCATATGAACCTAGTTGTCAAATTAAATTCAGCCTAAGCTTTAGCACTATTTTATCTTAGGCTAGAGTGTTCCAGTTTTGTACCAGTGCCCTTATAGCTCCTCACAGTGCAGAATTTCTTCAGCTGACATAACAAACTGTGAGAACATCCAAGAATAAACCATAAATTACCCTAGGGATGTCCTCAAAAATGAGCATGAAGGCTTACTGTGAGGAAATTAATTCCTAAACTAGACTTCTCATTTATTCAGGTTTAATACAGATAACTGTTACAACACATGAAAATGTTTCAAAGCACAGGGGAGTCATATTTTGGCACCTGGATAACTGTGTGAAAGGAACTGAGGCCCCTTTCTTCCCATCCCATCAATATTTTTACTTCTGTAGAGGATTTGTGCCTCATTTACTACTTCTGAAGTGCAGTATAACTTGTTCCCACGGGTCAAGTTGAAAATGCTTTCTGAGTTGTGTGTGTGGGTTTTTTGTTGTTTTTTTGTTGTTGGTTTTTTGTGTATGTTTTAGAGAGCAACACAAAACAGAAAATAAGTATTTTCAAGATTTGTGAAAGTGTGGCCTCTTTTGAGATGTGTATATGAAAATCAGGGTGACATCATACATCATGATGAGCAAAATCAAACACTGGAACTCCTGATGGCTTCTATAGGATTTCTGTTTGCTGTTTCTGCAATACATTATTTTTTGCAGGTTGTAGAGCAGGAGGACTGCCTTTCAATAGTATAACCTTTACCAAGATGTTGCAAAGGTGTCCATACCAGTGTGAACATCACAAGGTCATTCTGGAAGCTGAAGAGAGATATAAAAAAGAACTTCGCAAATCGGTTGTTTGTAACAACAGTAGATACACAACTCCTCTTGAGAGTAATTATAACTTAATTTTTTTTAGTAGTTGTATCTTACAGTTTTAAATTGTATGTAAAATACTGATTTTTTTTTGTCTGATTGTCCTGCTTTTGTAAACTCACTCATTTAATTTAATTTACCAGCAATTTGTACTATGTCTGATGACAACCAGACCCTTGTGCTTTGAGGATCTTGTGTATTTCTTGTCAGTAGTGATATACCCTCATTACAGGCTTTGATAAGTCTCTGTGCTGTTTGCCACAGTTAGTCAAGTACTAATAGAAGGGAACACATTAAGTTGAAATAACTGTGAATGGATGGATGACATCATAACAAGGTCACTTTGTTCTAATGTTATGTACTTAAGGATGTATAAGAGACTTGTAATCCTTAATGAATTTAAAATGCATCCTTTATTTTTGTGGTTTAAGGGAGGCATTTTGAAAATTAAACAATTAGTAATAACTGACATATGTACTGGTGTCCATCTTGTATTTTCCAGAAATACTGCTAACCCCAGTGCAGAAAGTTAGACTGCATACGGAAAAATCAACCTCTATGATCAAAGAGGATAGTTTCCAAAGTAAGGTATTGGTTTTGAAATTAATGCAAAAAGCCTTACTGTTTAAGTAATTCTTCCATAAGACTTTCCTTATCCACAGCTTTTCATGGCAATTAGGTGTTTTTTTCAGCAGTTTCTGTGAAATGTTTGTGTATTAATAGAAAAAAAAAAGCATGTTCTGTAATAATGAAATGGTGTTGGGCATATTAGTTCATGGTGAGGTTATCTGGCACTTGCTTTGTAGATGCTGCTTTGAATCCTGAATTGATTTATTTTTATTTTTGTCTAATGGAGAGGTATATTCGGGATGAGAACATAGTACAGTTGCGTGTTCCTGGGCTCAGCATCACTGACACACAGTCGTAACCATGTTATCCTATAACCATATAAGCATACCTGCTTCCGTTCCCAATTGGAACTCTGCTGAGGACTTGGTGTCTGTGTGCTGGAGAGCTAAAAGGGTAAACAATATGTACAACAATAATAGGGCAACTAGCTGAGAACAACCTATGAGAAAATTAAGTAGAGGAGTTTTATTGTCCTGTCCTGTATTGTGAGATGTTGAATAAGATGATGTTAACCAGGTAGAGATAGAAAAGGGCATATTAAGTTCCATTGGTTTCTGCGGTACAGTTTAGGAACCCTATATTTACAGGACCATCAGTTGCTCATAAAAACTGTGCATTATAATACACAACACTTACTCATTTGTAAATAGCAGAGTACTTCTGGAGTATTTTATTCTGTAATAATTACATCATTATTTTATTAATTTCTGGTAAAAGGTAGTAGATTGTATTTGATTTATTTTTCTCCTTCATATTCAGAAATTAATTTGTCTAGAACAGACATGGAAGTCTTTAAAAAACCAAACCAAACAACAAACCCCAAAACTTTATTTCATATCAAGAGTGTTGTTTTTTTAAAGAAAGATGCATAATGATTTACTGTTTGGGTTTTTTCAAGGTATTCTTTTGACTCCATTTAGAAAAAACAAATCTAATACTTCAACTAGAGATGGACATAGTAAAAATACTAGGTTGACCAATGACTATAACTTGATACCTACATATCAAAAGTGTGAGTATTACCAGAAAATTAATTCTGTAATAAGAGTAATGTAAAGATCAGATTTACATTGAGAAAAGGACCTGTGCTTGTTTTTGGAGAGAAATAGCTAAAAATTTAAATTATGTTCTTGTACCTTTAATCTTAGTGTTGTTTTTTGAGTTAATTCATGTTATTTGCTAGCTGCTCCCAATGCACAAATAATCTTCATATCCTGATGTAAATGATGAGAAAAAGATTTAATGAAAATGAGATATTGCTAATCGAGCGACACTTACATATTCATTAGAAAAAATGTTCCTGTACAACAATATATTCAGTTTTATAGTAGAGTTCAGTTAAAGTAATTAAGAAGCAGCCTTGTTCATGATTTCATAGCTTTCCAGAAAAAACACAATGTGAACTTGAGGAGACAAAGACTTGAAGAAATGTGCAACCAGAAATGTCAGTGCTTAAAGGAAAATTGCATACATTCACTTGACAGAGATGAGGTTAGTTATGCAAAGCCTAATCATACACTTGCATATTTATAAATGTCCAAGTAAAATCACTGTGAGTTGCATACTTTCTTTATAATTCACTTTGATAAGAGCCCAATAGCACAGTGAACCTTACTAAAAAGATACTCCTCTATTGATTCTACTCCAGTCATACTAATTTATCCCTGAAACTAATTAATCAATTTTCAACTGACAGTCCTTTCTGAACAATGAATATGGAGGTACACTTTGTCCTGCACTCATGAAAATTTGCACAATGTAGAAATATCAGAAAGGAATTCCTAAAGGGATAAACAAACTAATGGTATAAACTAGGTAGGCACAACAGAAATAAAGGTCAGGATCATGGAAAGAAACTTACTGTATTTTGGTAAGTAGCTGACAGTGAAGGAATCTTGAAGGAACCACTGTTATCTTCACAAAGAAATAACTTCTTTAGTACAACTTAAGATTGTGTTGTCAGTAATAATGCATTACTTCCAAATATGAAATAGTGTGTGAATTTACACTTGCAGAACAACGAAACACGTTCCCTGGACATGAACACAAGAACTTTAAACAAAAGACGAAGAATCCGAAAGGATTTCACAACTGAAGAAATTAACTATCTTTTGGATGGAGTAAAAAATATGGGTAATCACTGGAATTTGATTTTGTGGTCTTATCCATTTCAGATAGGACGGACAAGTGTAGATCTTTCCAAGAAATACTACAGGCTACAGTTGCAAGTAATCATAATTTTATTTTCTACTATTAATATGTTCTGTTATTAGCTTTGTTACCAGCTTTTTCCTTGAACTGGCTTGCAGAAAAAGGGAGAGGCCATCAGAATTTGCAGGATTGTGCTTTGTGCCAGTTCAGTGCTATGCACACTAAGCACAGGAATGCTTTCCGATGTAATTCAATCAGGACTTGTGCTCAGAGAGACAGAACAAAACTGGGGAAATATTAGAGACCCTCTGAACCCTACAGTACCACCTGATAGGACACAGATGGGATAAAGATTTCAATTCAAGAGCACTCTAAATCAATACTGATGTTTATTAGGAACTTGGTGTTTTCTCTGTTCAGGCTCTTTTCCAATGGTGGTTTGTGAAGATCTCTCTGGCAGTATTCACTGTGCTTAACGTGAAGGCACCTTACGCAGAAATGCTCTGTGGAGGGAGTTCCTGTTGTGCGCCGGGTGGGAGTGTTCAGTGGCAGTGTTTTCCTACAGAGATGTTTTCTAAAACTGTGCATGGTTTTGTGTCACTGTCTTGATATTTTCTCTTTTATCTCTATTTTATCAAGGCAAGAAAAAAACAATGATGATCAATAACATCTCTCAAGTATTTGGAGTTTGTTGCAGAATGTTGAAAAACGGCATTTTTAACAGTGAGGTATCGTCACAACAGTATGAGCCCTTGGAGAATCTAGATGGGCTGGGACTCATGGATTTCAGTGATACATTTACTGACAGTTCTTATGTTTTGTAAATTTTGTGGCTTTTTTTTTTAATAATGTGAACATAGCTAACAATCTTATTAACTTTTTAATTTAACCTTGAACATTTGATTTATTTAACATTTGATTTGACATTTTGTTTGAATCTTAGAGTTTTCTTTATATACCATTTATAAGAAAAAGCTATATTACTAGAATTAATATTTAATGTCAAAAATGATAAATGTTAATGTGTCTGTATGTTTCGTAAGAGATTTTCATATATTTAGTGTGCTGTATGTGCGGAAAAATATGTCAGAAACTGCCAAATGTGTGTTTGAACACTGCTGCATGTAGGCAAATCTTATGTTGTTACAGGAGGTAAATCAAAATAAAAATAGAAAGCTTGTGACAATGTCAGAACTTCTGTGTAGAAGATTTAGCATGTGGTTCAGGTGCACCAGTATGTTTCTTGACTGGGATCAATAACTGGGAAAACAGTCGTGGACCTATATAAAATACTTGAGTGTGAAACCAATTAGAACACAGGTACTGTTAGAATTTGGCCTCTCCTTACAGTTGGGTGTTTTTCGATGTATTATTCCAGGAGGTGAGTGGAACCCCCATTTCTGCTAAGTTTGTAGAGAAAGCTTTAGTTGAAAGCCTCAGCCTTGTTTCTTTGGTGATAACCTCAGTATTTAATTTGTATTTTTTTTAACTATTCTGATAAAGGAATGATTACTGGTTAATTTATTATGCAAAAAAAAATTAGTTACCTTATTAGCACTAGGTTTGCACTATGACATAGCTTAAATGCTTAAAAACAGGCAAGATAACCAAAACTTGAGAGCTTGCAGTAAAGATGATGTCAGTGATAATAAATAGGTCTTTAGTACTTTGAGCTGTTCCAATTTAATTTTCTTATTAAAATCTTGTGTCACCTCTAAGAGCCGTTCAGAGTGGTGTATAATCACTACTCGCCGCAGTAGTGCATCACTTTGACAAGCCCAACTGGCAAATCACGAAGGAAAGCGTGTTTTGTGCACTGCTTGGACTAGTCTGGCAGCTCCGTTAGAAGAACAAAAAGCACCGGTGGGGTGGAAGAAAGAATTCGGGTGGCAATCACGCTTGCAGGCGCTGTCCTCTACGCCCGTCCCTTCGTTCGGCTTCTGCACCCCGCGCAGCTGCCGTGCCGTGCAGGACCCGTGCCGGCAGATCCATCTCAGCCCGGGAGCTCTCCCGGCCGCACGCGAAGCACCGGGTGCGTCACCCGCGACCCGCTGCACCGCGCGGCAGGATGGCGCAGAGCGCCTCGGGCGGGGACAGCAGGGGGC
>VXBZ01004242.1:400799-422584 GCA_013399135.1 Heliornis fulica
GTGCTTGAGGACATGGTCTAGCAGTGGACTTGGTGGCGGTAGGTTAATGGTTGGACTGGATGACATTAATGGTCTCTTCCAACCTTAACAAATCTATGATTCTATTATTTCCTTCCCAAGACAAGCTACCACTTAAAAAATGGAGAATCAGTGTAAAAAATCTGGGATAAGAAAGTGCATATGCAAAACAGGCAGTCATCAACTTAGTAGCAGAGTGTAGAGTGAAGAGAGGGGCTAAATTCATTCAGGTAAAGCCCCACTGCAACATAATGTGACATGGATGTATGTGTTTCCTGACTTAGGCTTGTAGAGCTGTATTCCCTTACACTTGCTTCTGGATGTAACAGGGGCATGTGGACCATGCTGAACACCCTCAGTGCTTGTACTCCAGACCAGTGGTTCTTGTTCACCCTGGAGAGACATTTTTTAGTATTATTCCGCTAGTATCCATTTAAAGCGATGATGGGTTGTTCTTTCTCTTTTACTAGGATCTTATTACCAGTTTCCAGAAATCCTTTTGTTAGCTCACCATTCTGGATGCAATTGAACTTTGGACTGCTTGTCTTTGCTTTCAAGGTTCTTGTGGCCTTTCTTCACCCAGCCTTTTGTCTTGTTTGCTCTGCACGATACTGACTCTTGGCTCTACCGGGTGGATGACGCGAGGCTCCATCTGGTATATGAGAAGCTTTCCTTTTGTGTTAAAGAGCTTCCAGAATGGCAAGGCAGGACACACATATGGAAGCAACAGGCTGCCTTGAAAGAAATTTAATTATTCAGAGTATGCCAAGAGCATTGCTTGTCTGCATTGACTCCTGTGACTGAGCTACCCAGAAATTCCTTGCTTAAAGCTTGGCTTCTGGGCGTTCAGATAAATAATATCAGTTCAAATGTTCTCAATTCAGGCTCAGTTGTGATAAATCATTGCTTAAAGAATGCACATTTGAGTAATTATTTCAGGGAAGATCTAAATTTTTCTTCCTTGATTATGATGACAAAGCAGGAAAGGAGATTATAGAAAAATGCAGAAAGGAAGTATACTGGTAAAATGGCTGTTATGTGTGTTCTGGAGTGTTTGAGGCTAAAGACTTGAAACATGGACACATTTTTCTGAAAAATAAATAGTGTCCCATTCAAGCTGAATTAGTTTCAGGTTTTCTACTTTTTTTTTTTTTACTTGGTCTGACATAAGATGAAAGAAGTCTTAAACTAGAAGATAAAAGAAACTTGCTTTGCCCACACATCTTTTATCTAAGAATTCTTTTCACAAGTCTGAATTTATGATTAGTAAAGATCACACAAGAAAGCTGAAAGCTGCATGATTGATTGTGAAAACATAATACAGTATAAAAATTGAGTGATTGTCTTGGGAAAATTGTCTGCATTTTCCTGTTCTGCTGTTCAGTGTGTTTGTGATCTGTCGAAGCTAAGTGAGTTGTAGTGTTGGTCTGCTGTTTCCTTATTGCAGTTAAACAGTACTCCCAGGACTGAGGGGTTTTTTGTTACTAGAACAATCAAACCTAAGAATAATTGTGTATTGCTGTCTGGGTGGTACTTAGAGTCAATAGCTCCTGGAATGATACATGTGTTCCTGTTGTAGTTAACTTTCAGTAACTTGTGTAAATAAGCAGTTAAGGTGAGAACAAAACAGTTAACTGGAAACATGCATTTGTTTGCTGTGTTAAATGCAGAAATCTAAGTAGAAGACTTATTACCTAGATATACCATGAGTTTGGTAGATAGAACACTATAGCAGAGGTGTGGTTTATATTTTGAATGGCATATCATCACCCTGTGATAATTTTTCAAATGCAGTAGATTATTCCTAGAACTTAACCTTGCTGATAAGTAGCAGAATACTCTGATTTGTCAGATGAACGGTTGCGTTACTGACTTGCTGTTTTATGTGCATCATGTTATCTGTAGTTCCTGCTAAAAAATTAAACCAAAGTAATTTTCCCTACTTCTTAATAAAGAAAAAAGTTGTTTCCTATACCATATAGACTGTGATTCATTAATATTAACTATGTGGAGGAAAAAATACTCCTAACTTGCTAGAAAAGAAGCAAAACCAAAAGATGTATGCAGGCTCTTTGGCACATGATGAACTTGCTGCCCATTAAAAGTTTGAGATTGGAGATCAAATGAGAAATAGATATGGGAAGTAAGGAGGAAGTATTAAATTGCTGTGTGACAAAGAAGCATTCAAACTGAAGTGACTGTTTTATGTCCTCTGGAATGCAGCTTGTTCCTAAGAGGCAGTTTGCCAGCTTTACTTGGATTAAACAAAACTAAATTTTGAATGGGATTGGGGTCTGAATGAGAATCTTTAAAAGGTGTTTGCCTGTCAGTACAGGCACTTCCATCGTTTCTGAATTGAAGTCTGTATTCAAGATGTAGTTAGAAGTTCAGCTTACAGCTTTTACCTTCTTTTAACTCTAGTAGTTACTTGTTCAGCAGATGTCCTTGGTAACTAAAGCTGAGTGTTTTCTGTAGCTTTTTTCAGTCTCTAGTCAGGGATTAATGCCAGGCCACCTGCATTAGTAACAGTCCACAACAAAACTCCACAGTGAAGTTTTTTTCCTCCTTCCGTGGATGTATCACCCAAAGTGAGAGATGGCCTTGATGGCTGGTCTGTGGTGGGTGGTGTTTGGTACTACTTACTCTTGAGGAGAGGGAAGAGCTAGGGATCTCAGCTGTCTAGGATCATGGTCTTCATTTCCACTCAGCAGGCATTCATGAGTTTGCGCATCAGATTTTTGATGTTTCTGTGTTGCACTTGCTAGTATTTATGGTAATAAAATTATTGGGGTATTTTGATAAGTAATTTTTATCATCTTCTCCCATATTGACAAGATCCTTTCTGTTTTCCAGAGAGGTTTCCCCTCTCCTTTCTTTTTTCTTTTTTCTTTTTTTTTTCTTTTTTCTTTTTTCTTTTTTTCTCTTTTTTCTTTTTTCTTTTTTCTTTTTTCTTTTTTCTTTTTTCTTTTTTCTTTTTTCTTTTTTCTTTTTTCTTTTTTCTTTTTTCTTTTTTCTTTTTTCTTTTTTCTTTTTCCCTCCTGAAATTTCAGGGGGTTATACTAATGGATATCTTAGTAAATAATTTTTTTTTCTCCCTTGATATGAACAAAATATAGGGAACTAATATTGTCTGGCTACAATGATGTAGTAAATTGAGAACAGTATTGCCAAATATTCTTTTGCATCTGATTAGATTAGAGGCTTACCAGAATGTTTGGAGTGGCTGTAAATGGTATTCTTTTAACTGTTATAATGCACTTGTTTTCTTCCATCCTGAGCTGAGTTGTGAAATAAGTAATTTTTAAAAACCCTTTTCTAGTTAAACACTCTGGAGTTAATTTGCTTATGTGAGATAGTCAGTAAACTTATTTAATGTGCAGAATGTATAATGGAATTTTGATTTCCAGTTGCTGAATACAAAGCAGGAAAGCGTCTCTGAAAGCATTGTTGTTTCCTCTCCACCAGAAGGCACTGCCTCCCCAAGTTTAAACATAACTGCATTCCAATTGTTTTTTTTCCCCCTTGGAATATATTGAATTGGTGATTGAAAGTCTTATGGTATATAATGAATGGATTTTTAAAACGTTTTGGGTGTTTTGGTTTGTTTTTTTTTCCCCCAAGAATCACATGATTCTGTGTTTCCGAAGCATTTTTCTGATTTGCTTTTCCATCCACGTGCCATTGTATTGCAGGAATGGTTCCTGTTTTGAAAAGGTACAGTGACTTCATTTTGCACTATTTGTATTGCAAACTTCTCCTGAGGTTTTACCGCCTCCTAAACCTCCGAAGCATCAGGTGGCCTGCAGTTGAGTTGCAGTTCCTGTCACACGGGTGGGTGTGCTGAACAACGCTCTCTTTGTGAATGTGCTGGGAGCTCTTCTGGAGAGTTTTCCTTACTGTATGCACAGTCAGCCTGCTCCCCTCTTTCTAAATCAGATGTCTCATGAGAGAAAATCACAGAGCTTTGCTTGACTCCTTGGGACTGAGCGATGCAGAGGCTTCGGGTGGGTGTCATGTAGGGGAGAGCCCTGGGCCTTCCGGTGCAGGCACATCCAGTCAGCAGATTTATCTGGACTGTGGGTTTCCATCTGAAAATAAGATACAGAAGTTGTAAGTTGCAGCCCAATTTTGATAAAACTTGTTCCTTTAATGTATCTTAAGAAGTCTCTCTCTCTCTCTCTCTCTCTCTCTCTTAATAGTTATAAAGGAGTTTCAAGAATATGTAGAACCTGAAGAAGGCTACCAAGGATCACCTCAGAGAAGGGGCCCTTCTGGCCAGGAGGATGAACATGTTTCTTTGCCACTTGGAGAAAATGTGCTGACTCACAACCTCGGTATTCCTGTGCTGGTAGTTTGTACAAAAGTGAGTTTCTAGTTTTGTTTGCTACTATAGAAAAGTTTCATTACTTTTCTTATAGAAGGAGTGCTTTATACAGATGTGCAGAGTGAATTCTGGATGAATAGTAAGTGGATTTTTTTATTTTTTAAAGTAAGCTCCTGCAATCAGTGTTAATTTTTAATTTTGCTGAAGAGTAAAAGCCTTATTAATTATATATCTAATTATATTTATATTTATTGCTGGCATTTTAAAACCAGAGGCTCAAAGTAAATGGGGTGTGTATGTAATATTAAGGAAGACATTTTCAGATGTGCTGCCATTGAATGACTGTGTTTTTCTGGTTTTGTTGTTCTCACTTTCTTCCAGTGTGATGCAGTGAGTGTACTGGAGAAGGAGCACGATTACAGAGAGGAACATTTTGACTTCATTCAGTCACACATACGTAGATTCTGCTTACAGTGTATCCTTTCCTGCTCTGAATGGCTTTGCTGTAATCTGGAAGCAAGAAAATAAGTTTTGATGTTCAGTGGCACATAAGGTTAATCTGAGAAATTGCACTTCAAGATTGCTTGTTGTGTTATTTACGATGCAGCACTTGTTTTGAACATGTTGAGATGCATAAAACTTCCTATAGTTTTTATATTGTGCCTGGGATTTGGGGGTTTTGATCCTTTACAGAGATTTTGTCTTGCATTTTGTGAGGTGTTTTTTCTTGGTTTTCCCCTCAGAACTCACAGTTTTCACATAAACCGGAGATCTGAGCTGTCCCTTAAGTTTTTGACTTTTTCACAGTTAAGTGCCTGGGAGGGTAGTTAATATTTCTGTATATGAGTCTTCTCCTGTTGTACACTCTTCTTCTCCCTGAATATAAAATGGCTGTAGCTTTTGCCTTCTCAAACTCTGGTCTAATAGATACGTGTCCATTAGCTCCTGTTTTGAGATTCTTGCTACAATTTAAACAACGTATCTTACATAATTTTCCTTAAATAAATAATCAGATGGGGCTGCCTTGATTTATACCTCGGTTAAGGAGGAAAAGAACCTTGATCTGTTGTATAAGTACATTGTACATAAAACATACGGTTTTCAGTTTACCACACCTGCCTTAGTGGTAGAAAAGGATGCCGTTTTTATGTAAGTCAGTTGTATAAGCAACATGGTTTTGGATTGTTTTCTATTAAGTGCCATATTTCATGTATCATACATATATATTAAAAAAACCCAAACTGAAATGGTCTGTGTAGTTCGAAGGCTTAGTATGTAACTCTTCTGAAATCCTAAACTTAGAAAAATGACTTACTGCATACTACTTGGGTTACTTGACTCAAGGTATACTATGCCAGCTTTTAGTATCTTTGGAATTCAGCTGAGAATTAGGTCTGACCTATAATAAAACTGCCTTATTCAGGTAGAAGGCAGTAAATAAATGGTCTCTGTCAAGTGGTTTTTGTGAGTGATAAGGGAAAGCTTTCCTTCTTTCTTTATAGACCTGCTGGTTGGGACAATGAAAAGAAAATTGCCATTTTACATGAAAACTTCACAACAGTGAAACCAGAAGATGCATATGAGGACTTCATTGTAAAACCTCCCGTAAGAAAGGTAAAACAAGGGTAAACTTTACCCTGTCCCCTTAAAAATAACTGCAGTTTGCATGAATAGCTACTCATAACTATTAATATTGAAGAAATCAAAGTATGAATACAATTTTTTTCAGTATCCAAATATATGAAACATGAGACTTGTCTTCCAGTTGTTTAGAAGATTGCAGGCAAACATCTTTGTGAATGAAGGGCAGTCCAGAAATAACCATTTCACATTAATCTTTTTGCTTGTGTGGGGCAAAACACTTTTTGAGAATGGGCTGTACTGTGGTAGCTGTCATGACATGAGGTTACCATGTAAAGACAGATCTTGTAAAAGAAAACAGTGTTTTGCTACTGAATGAACATATCACTAATAAAAGATTTCTTCGTGTAAGGCAAGAGCAGTAAATAATGTAATTGCTGATTTTTATGAGTATAGGCATGCAGGAGTAGCATATGTAAAATTGTAGATTTTTTGGTGATTTCTTTCAAAGAATGTTACTAAAGATTTGCCTTTTCTTCTTCCCTTGCAATCACTGAAACATAAACAGTTAAAACTTACTTCAGTTTCTACTTGTAATAACAAAATATTTTGTTTAACAGTTAGTCCACGATAAAGAGCTGGCAGCAGAAGATGAACAAGTATTTCTTATGAAGCAGCAGGTAAGAATGGAAGAATGAAAACAACCTTACTAAAGAGTTCACTTTAAGCTGTCCAATATTATTGCTTTAAGGTTTTCAGTCCTCATTTATAGCACTAGATAGCCATTTTGCAGATTCAGATGTAATTGTTAAATAACACTTCATTTTTAAAAAATATGAGTAGAAGTTATGGCCCCTTATCCTAGCAAGTTGAAAGGAAAATAGGCTGAGAACAGAAATAATTTACATTTCAAAGGACAAGAGCAAGAAGATAATTTAAAACTTCACAGCATAGATGTGTTGATCTTTGATGCTTTTAAGACGTAACATCTTAAAGTTGCAGATATGTTACAGTCAGAGGCTTGAAAATTTTTAAGGTATGAAATTTCACTATGCTGTATCTTGTTCTTGTTTACTGCGCTGTTGCCCAAAAAAAACCCTCTGATAATGCTTTTTGTATAGTTGATTATAAATCTCATGGATGTTACAGGCTTTGGTGTCTGTGGTTTTGGCTTGTAGTTCTGCAATGGCTATGTAAGGCAAAGGATTGAAGCTTATTTATGCATTTTAACACTGTTCTTTAGAGGTAAATTCTGGAAAGAGGAAGCCTGTAAATATCAGTAAATAATTGTCCGCTACGCTGCATTTTATTGCTTTATATTTTCTGAAATATATTTAATATTCTTAATATGTTGGTTTTTGCAGTCATTCCTTGCCAAACAGCCAGCAACACCGACAAGAGCATCAGTAAGTAAATCCAAGAGAAGAGCCAGAGGTGTTTGTTTCTTTATAGGGAAGAGGGAATGATTCTAACCTGTGGAGGTCCATTCTGTAAATGTAAAATACACAATATCCACAAACTGCAAGAAGTAAATTTAGAAAAGAAAAAAAAAAGCAGTATTTTAAAACGTTACTTACAAATTGCTTCATTCTAATTGGTCGTGGAAACAGAAATATCTGATTATTGAACTGAGAATTTTCTACTGTAATAAATCCTTTCTTTTAGTGAAGACACATGCCCAAATTAATTGACATTGCTTTGTTTGGCTTTTTTCCCCAGTGTGCATACACTCACTCCAGTCAGTGCCAGTTTAAAGGTTTAAAAAATAATTTGTGTATGAAATCCATTTGAGTTCTCTGATCTGTGTGATTTGGACTTTTTTTAAGGAATCTCCTGCAAGAGGACCTGCAGGATCCCCAAGAACTCAAGGCAGAGCTGGTCCCACCAATGTACCTAGTGCCTCACCAATAACATCAGTTAAGAAACCAGATCCAAATATTAAAAGTATGAATAAGCATTTTACTGTTTTTATCGTGTATTATTTCCCTTAAGAAAATATTTTTTCTTTTTTTATTTTTAGAAAGATTTTGGAATTTATTCACTAAAGGTACAATTAGTTTAATAACAGGAGTGAGTTTAGGTTTGATTTTCTTTTTCCTTTTTCCTTTTGTTTTCCTTTTTTTTGAGATACAATTTGAAGTAGAGTCAGAGTTCAAATATATTATTAAGTTACCTACATACATTTATTATGCATCAGTTGGATTATTAGAGTGAGGTTTGCTTTAAACTGCACACTGTTTTATAATTTGTGTGACTTACTCTGGAATCCAGAGCGAAGCCTGTTCCGCTAAACACTCCTAGAACGTCACTTTACATGAGTTACTTGGAAATGACACTCTTTCCCCTCCTTCAGCCCTAAGCAGGAGCTCCATGTTACGGAGTGGTTTCTTTCCCCTCTCTGCATTAAGGAAGTCAGTGAGGCCAGTATTGTTTCTAATTAGGCACTGCAGTGCCATACCTCATGTGGTTCTGGATCATGTCTTGTTGTATATCCCAGTTCTGATTTATGAAAGTAGTGTGGCATGAAAGACTGCACTAAAACGTCTCTGCGGTTTGTTAATGGACTTATAAATCTTTGAATTGCACATCCACACTTAATACTCTTTCTTGGCATCTACATTTAGAAAAAAGAAAAGCATACAAATATTTAAAATAAAATTTTGTGATCCTTCCCTCATTCTAGAAGAGCAGTAATATGCTTTCAGTGATCTTTTGACTTTGCCAAGAATGCAAAGGACTAGTGTCTTTAAATGGAGCAAGGAGAGATTCTCTAATATTTGAGGTTTATTTCCTTTATTGGTAAGAGAGTTATGTCTATATGTAAAAACCAAATTCTGTCATTTACCAGCTGTAACTGACCTGTTATATGTGTGTGTGTTTTGTTTTTATTTAGATAATGCTGCAAGTGAAGGTGTCTTGGCCAGTTTCTTTAACAGTCTTTTGAGCAAAAAGACTGGCTCTCCTGGGAGTCCTGGTGCTGGAGGCGTGCAAAGTACAGCCAAGAAATCAGGTATTGGACTTGTTATTACAGGCTGCTTTGCATATTTCTCATATTTTATTTGGCCCACGCTGGTCTAACTGTGTGTATCTTAAATAGGTCAGTAAAGTGACAGACCTTGACAAATGACAGTGCCAAAATGTTCAGTCTTCGTAAAAGAACTAAACCACTGCAACTGGAAAAACCCAGGGCTTCCCTTGAGCCTGCTATAACTTTGTTCTTTGAGTGAAGTTATACTGCTGGGGTATAGGTAACATTTGAGTCTTGATCATAGTCAGAAAGTGATGATTTTTTTTCTTCCTTTAGAATTCCTTCCTTTCTTGGCACATAACTGTTGCTTGAAGGATATGCAGTTTCTTGGGTTTGGGCTGCATTTTCCAGTCAAACTATTGAAATATTGCCAGAGTTCAGGTTTAAATTAATTGCTTCTTATGGCAGCTTGAAGTTATTCTCTATATATAGTAATTTATTGTGATCCAACACAACTAATAACACTGATCAAGTGGGTTTGTTCTGTGTATGTGCCTATGACTTCATTGTATGGCTGATAATTAACTGTGCTAGTTTGGAGGAAGATAAGAGAAACCTGTCAGAACTTAGTGTTGTAAAATGTGTGGTTGTTCCACCTGATACTAGAAATTACTACTTTGATTATTTCTTTTTGATATTGGTGTTCCCATAACACATTCATTAGCTTTCTTCCAGAATTATTTCCATACTATATTAGTAAGTATTCTACTTCTGATCCCAGACTTGTGAAACCCCTTGAAATTTAGTGGTGATGCTAGACATTCTGAACTGGGAATGAAAAATATTAGGTACTAGTCAATTATATTACATTGCTGCTATGAGAACCAGAGCAGTTGTTGGAGTGTGAGTATTCTTCTTGGAGGGGGAAGGTAAGGACGTATTTTAATTGGGAAGAGGTTTAAATGACATTCTATGCTCATTCATAGCTAGAATTTGACTTAGGACAAGTCAGTCCTATTTTTGTTTTTTGTTTGGTGTAGTGTGATGAATTCTATAATTTATTATAACTACAACAATAAAATAACTGTGTCGTATGCTATTTATGTAATAATACTGTTTTTGCAGTAGAAAAATTTAATTCATTCTTTCTTAACTGTGAATGCCCTCTCCAGTTAACACTGAAAGGTGTCCCCTGCTTCGAGTGCAGCCTCATGCTGTTACTGACCACAATGTCAACTTCAGATTATCTAGTTTTATAGAAATAGGACTAGAAATCATTTTTAGGATTGTTTCATTCTTGCTCTTTATCTAAAACAGAATCAGTTGGGAGTTCCTGGATAGTGATAAAAAGCAAAGAAATGCTGAAATAAAAGATGTAACATTGTCTTCCCAGGAAGCCAATTCCAGTATTTAATTTCTTCATTATTTTTTCTCTTGTACAGTCATTATTTCATAATCCCAGTTCCATTTGTCTTGTTTGAGTGGAGACAGAGATCAGAGCAACATCATTGCAACCTTGCAGTCATTGCATTACTTCATCTTTGCAGCCATCTTTTGCATATTTGAAAGCTATTACTCTTGCCTATGACTTTTGTCTGGACTACAAAAATACACTTCTGTTTGCCTTTCCTCACGGGATGTGTTTTTATGGCTCTGATCATTGTTACTGTTCTCTGTGGTACTGTCTGCACAGGTGACCAGTTTCTTCTGGTGCTCCAAAATGAATGCAGTATGTCAGACAAAGCTTTGTCTGACCGGAGTAGGGGTTACCTAATCTGTGTTACCTGTTGTGCTTCTGTTCAGATGTCTCAGTGTGATGCTAGGTTTTTTAATCTGTTTGATATTGATCAGGATTTGTTACAACAATACAGCCAGTTTAATACAATATCTGTCTTAGTAGATTTTCTAGTCTGTATCAAATTACCTTAGTACTTCAAAAGGTTGTGCATTTGATTAATCATTGTTTTCAAGTCTATTTTTACGAATCACTTTGATAATCTTTATAAATAACTTTTGAGCTCCAATCCTGTCTTTCAGAATTCTTTGTAGTCCCTTCAAGCATGCTTGCCTAGATATCTGATGTTTTCAACAGGAAGTTGCTGAATAAAATATTGACTAGTATTATGGGTAACTTTTTTTTTCTAGTTTGTTGATGTGAAGATTACATGATATGTGACCACTTCTCCCTTTTCCACAGGACCTGTTATCCTGTCGTAGAAAGAAATTTGGTTGGCTTGACATAACTTGTTGGTAACAGATACATGTTGATTGTTGTGCTGGTGACCTCTTTGTAAAAACCTAAAACATAATTGCAATTGCTGGAAAAAATACTAGAGTAAAAATTAACTGGTTTGTAATGGTCTTTACAGTCGTTCCTCTTCCAGCCTTTTGTAGAACATCACGCGCCTTTCGGAAGTTTTTGAGGATAACAGATGGCTCTGTGTACCTTTTTGTGTGTATGAGCATTAACTTATAATTTAAATAGATTATTTCTCTTCTGAATCAGAAGCATTAGTCATTCTTTCCTAACTTTCTTGTTTTATTAGACTAAATTAGACAAGTTCTCTTCTAGTCTTCTGTCAGAGGCTGAACTTTGTTTTCCCCACTAGTTTATTTTTCACCAGCTGATCTTTTCTTGAACATGAGTGATTAGAATTGTGTGCACCACTTCAGATATATCTGATTGTAGTGACTGGTGCAGCAGGTCTCTTTCTTTGTTGGAAGCACTTGTAAGGGATCTCAGGATCGAGCTGGCTTTCCTTGGCTGCATCAGGTTGGCAGCTCACACTCATTCCCTGACTTTCAGAACAGAACAATGGGCTTTCACTCACAAGAGGATATGCCTGTTCCTTGTCAGCTGGTGTGCTCAGATCTTACGTGCCACCAGTATAAGATTAAACTTCCCTGAGAAGGTAGGGGCTCCTAACACTGGTATCTGAAAAGCTCTTTTGTTGAGCTTATAAAGGTAGCTGGTGCTGATGATAACAGAAAAGATTACTTCCTCTTTTGTGGAAGAGTTGAGAGTATCTTGGAGGGAGTCTTATTTACAGCAGCATTCTCTGTGTGAGGAAATGTGCTGAAATGATCTTTGTGGGCATTTTAAATGTCCAAACTGTTCACAGAGCCCTAGGTTTTCAGGAGGTTGACACTAAAATTAGTTAGGTTGAAAGAGACCATCTGTTTCTCCCACAGCTATGAATATCCTGTGGTTGAAATGTTGAGTGTCTGTCACAGGATGAGAGAGACACTGCGGATCTCAATGTACTGGTCAGCCTGATGGAGTGATTGGGTTCTGCCATGTTAACTCTACTCGTGAGAACTCTCTCATCTGGGCAGATGCTGCCACGTCACATTTATTTTTCATGCTGTGTAATTCCTCACCCATCTTATTTGTCTTTTTCTCTTCCGTGTATAGACCATGGTATTTCGAGGACCTTCAGTTGGTGGTTTCTGTGGTGGATTATTTTTCTTTGCATGGACTTCTAGACCTATAAAGTTATTTCATTTATACTCACAAGAAAGCTCTTGCACATTAGAAGATGTTCACTCTTCCATATCTGTGCAGTAGATAAAGAACTAGGGTTCCCTGCTTTCATGGTAATGTAGAAAGGAGAATGCATGTAATGGTGTAGAACTCATCTAAGTCACTGAGGTAATTGCCATCCTTGGCAATATTTTTGTAGGGAAAATATAAGTGTCAATTTAATTCATAATGGAGGGGAAATTTTTATTTTCTTAAAAAAGGCTCCTTGTATTTCTTCTCCTTTAAAAGGTGAGGGGTGTTGAGGGGAGGTTCTAAACCCCTTCAACAGCTTGGCAATGTGTTTACTATGCAGTATGAGGTAGTTGCAAGAGGCAGCTGCTTGGTATTGCTTGGGAGGCTTAAAGATCCAGTTCATCTAGCATAACAAACAAAGCAAAAAAGCCACAGTTAAGTTTAGACCTGCATTTGTTTGAACAAGAATTTCATGTGGGTTTAATTGTCTTAGGGTTTAGGGATTTAATATTTTTCTAACTCCCAGGTACCATTAGCCTACATTTAAGTGTTTTATACTTCAAGTTTTATCACAGTTAATATACTAATTTTTAAATTTTGTTTAAATACTTAGTCTTTGAGTAGATGCTATTAAGAGTACTATAGCTTATGACTAGTGCTTGAATCTAAAACCTTTATAGTGATTAAAGGTAACCTTTTAACTTGGTTATGTCTTTGTACTTTGGAAAAAACCCACTTAAATCTCTAACAGTCAGATCTTGCCTTCTTAATGTTTTCAGCATGTACCCTGGAAAAAATCCACCTAATATTTCACACACATTTGAGCTGGAAAACAGATGCTTGTTAAATTCTTTGGCTATGTAAGGAAGCTGTACGTGGTTATATAATCTACTTTTTGTCTAAAAATATAGCTTTTTAATCTTAAATGCTTGTATGCTCTAAGCATTAGAATATATTGTTCCAGTGTTAGTGATTAATTTGTGGATTTATAATTTTCAGAATGAGAGAATTGAACTGATGGTTCAGCTAAAGAATTGTTAAAAAGTTTGGAGTCTAATATAATAATGTAAGATACGCCTTTCCATGAAATACTTGAGTGTGTCTGTTTCCAATTGAAGAAGTCCTTTGAAATGACTGCTCGGAGATATTACATGAATATGCAATTCATGTCCCCTTTTTTAAGGGAAACATTGTCTGCAGACATAAAAGAGATGTTTCTGTTAGTTGTTTAATATTAAAATACAGCAAATATAAGTGTGACCAAAAACCCTGTGATTTTTGTAGCAGGTGTCCTACGTACCTTGGAAAAATTGTGATTAAAATCAGGGTCTAAATTAAGTCCTTGCTATCAGTGCTAATAAGGGAACTGTGTACAGCTGATTTTCATAGAAAATTCTAAATGTGGTTATTTATTAAAGATTAGTTGCTGTAAAATATATCACATATATATGTTTTATGCTGCTGTATGACTCAACATCTCACCTCTTTAAAGTGAATCAAACCTTAGTGTTGTAGGAGTTGTTTAGAATGTAGGTTACCTTGCATTATGTCAGGCCCTGAGTTTCTGCATAGGTGGCAAAATAATGAGGAAATGAAATCACATATTGTACAGAAGTGATTTTATGAACACTTGTACTTACCACCTAGAATACCTAATTGAAGCTAGATCGATTTAACTGTGTTCTTTTCCTTTCTAGGGCAGAAAACAGTTTTAACAAATGTTCAAGAGGAATTGGATAGGATGACTCGCAAGCCAGACTCTATGGTAACAACAAACTCTCCTCCAACAGAGAATGAAGCTTGATAGTGCATAAAAAATGGATATGTAAATGACCAAATAACTATGTATATTGATCTGATAAGACCAGGAATTTTCTGCTATGGCAGATGCTATCAGTTTTCTTGGGGCAGGGGAAATGAGCTTAGTACATCATTGCCTTGTCCCAGTAAAAAGTGCACATTCAGGAAGTTTGCATATAAAATCCCTCTGTATAAGATAACCATTTAGAGTTTATATAGGGCAATTCTTTTGGTTTTGGAGGTAAGCAGGTGCAGCTGCATTTCCTGTTGTGAAGAACACACAGAAGCAAAATGGAGAATTCTTACTAAAATACTACTACTGACTGCACACAAGGCGAGAAATGAAATCCTCTTTCAGAGTTACTGGAATTGGCTACTTGTATGTTTGCAAATGCATCATGTTCTAGGAAAGCTGGAGGTGGTGGAACAGAGCATTAAATAGATGACAGAAGCCTAGGTAGGGAGTGGAGCCCGAAAAGGGGAAACGGATTTGGGACAGTGAGAAACTAGAATGTTGGGATGGCTGGAGAGGAGCAATGTTGTTAAATCCTGTGTTTCACATAGGGTAAATAATCACTCTTCAAAAGACTACTTTACATTGGAGAATTCCAGGCCAAACACTAAGCATCATGGGAATTTATTCTTGTTAAAAATCTTGATTTAGTTTTTAAAAACGTGTGGATGCCCTTTCTGGTGTAGCTGACAAAGGGAGAAACTATAACTTGTTTAGATCCAAGTGCCTGGCACAGTGTGTGATGTGTCTTTAGAAGGTGCTTGAATTTATTGTGCACTGTAGTACAAACAGTCACTGTTTGGTTTTATTTTAAAATCGGTAGTTTGGCAATTTGTATTTAATTTTAAATCTTGTTTTCTGATAGCTTCTGCCTTTTTTTATGCCAAGAGGCTAGCCTGTGAAGAATGGTGGGTGACGCATCATTTTCCCATAATGAAATGCGCTACACAACACTCAGTATTTTTATTTTTGTTTTTACTTTTTGTAACTGAATATTAGCTTTCAAGCTAAAACGGATTCCTGCCTTACACCTACGGAGGTTTTTAAAAAAAACTTTCAAGACCCTAGTTCCAACCACATCTGCTGCAGGTGCAGCCAACTCCAATTCTGAAGATAACCTAAAAAGTATGAATGTGCACATGATGAACACGCTTGATAACTTGTTTTGTATTTTCTTTAATGTAGCATTTCATTTGGAAAGATAGGTTGTGGTTGTCCCCATTGCTCTTAACGGAGCGCTGACCATGGTCACATGAAACCATCGTTCTCTACAAACAAACAAAACTGTTATGGTTACTGAAATGGCACTTTGATTTTATATACAGTATGCTTGTTTTACATGTACACACTACCATAAGTTAAAAATACCAAGCATATTCTGTGCTCTTAACGCTGAAGGGAAAAAACCACAGTTTGAATTATGCAGAGTTTACTTTTTATTGATATGAACTTGTTGTACTAAATTTGATGTCTGGATATAACTTCCCTAATATATATTGTTACTTAAATATACAGAATTAGATTGACCACTAACACAGTACTGGATGCTAACTTCAGATCTTATGTTACATCAAGAGGCTGTTCTTGTAAGTCTGTCTACACATTATCTAGAAAGCTAAGAGTATTTACTTGCCTCTTTGACAAACATTAACATGAGTATGTTATTCGTGCCAGTTTGGGGTTTTTTTAAATACTTTTTTTTTTTTTTTTACTTTTTTAAATAAATGGCATGACCTGAAGTTATACAGTTGTCTAGATAACAGTTAGACTGCGACTGTAGATAGCTGATGGGTAATGTGGGTGTGCTTCCTGGTGTCATGGGTGCCAGTTGCAAGTTACCACACCAGAAGTAATTACACACTGTCCTCCTGACGCTGAGAGTTGGGATTGGAGATTAAAATATCATAAACTCAAGAAACAAACTGAAAAAGTGTGTGATTGATTGGGATATAGTTTGAAAAACTCGGTCTGAAACAGCATTTTTTGTCATCTAACCTGATAAGCACTTTCTCTAGCAGCGTGGGTAAAACTAAAATTTAAGTACTTTCCAGTTTTACAAAACTGTTACATATACTAAAAATGATCAAAGCTGTTAATATATGATAACTTACTAGCTTTGCAGAAAGATGCTTCTGACAAAACAGAAACACATCTCTGGTTTCTAATTGCAAGTGAATGCTCCTAGTGTACTGAAAGTTGTAAGTAATGTAGCATCCGTGGTTGCCAAAGTCTGACAACTTTGGTGAGCTGCACAGTTATTCTGGTGTCTTCAAGCATTGGAACCAAAGGCCAAATTGCAAACAGCCTTTACATTTTCAAGTGAAATGTCATTTTATTTGCAGATACACTTGTATGGTAGACTGTTTAAGCTATTATATGACTATATTTATATGCATTATAGTGACTGCATCTACTGTTCACGTTTAAACTAAGAAAACAAAAGATGAAAGCATTCAACTTGAAGCAAATAGAAAAGTTTAAAGATTGGCCCTCCATAGCTGTGGTTATGCTGCTTGATTTTATGTTTGCACTTTTTTTTTATTGGCATTTAAAAAAACAAAACAACTGTTTAAACTGAACAGAATTTCGTATTTTATTTAATTTAACTACGTTGAAAGTGACTGCTCTGTACATCATGAAGTTAACAATATACATGCTGTAAATGAAAGTTCACTGTCCTGTATACAAAGTTTATTGTTTTTTTCCAACTTACAATTAGGACTGCAAATGTATGAAACAAACCTTAGTCCAGTTGTATGGCTTTAACCAGGTGCAGTATGCAGTCATGTGGAATCTTGCTTTCTAGTGCTGGCAAAATGAGGACGTCTTTAATTACTGGCTTCAATAAACACGAATCCAGACTGCTTTATGCTGTGCTTTTTCTGTTTTGGTTTTTTTTTTCTTTTCTTAAGATCCTCCTTCTAGAGCTGTTTTGTGGAAGCAGAATATTAGAGAGCTTTGTAAACAGGAGAAATACTTTGGCTTGCACAGTTGTGTACCTTAGTGATAACTTCCTTCTTGGGAGTTCTTGTACCAGCCTTTGTTAATGCGACTCCTCTCTGGAGTTCAGAGTATGCACCTTGCATAAGTGAAGCGAAGTTGGTGTGGCTATATATGCACAGAGAGGTATGCTCATGAGAGCTGACACACCAACAGTTGTGCCAGAAGTGGATTTGATGCAAAGTAATATATTTCATGAGAACAGGGAAACAGTCATAGACACTCCCCAGTGAAGGTGTGTATACTATCTGATATATACTGTGGAATACTGTCTACAAGAAGAGCACAGGTCCATAAACTGCAGGATTAAAATCCAGGTTATGAGAAGTATAAGGAGTAAATTTCTTGAGCAGTGCAAATGCCTCTACTCTCCCAATAGCAAGGCAAAGTTCTCTCCCTTTGGTGGGTGTAAGAAGTTCTTTCTAGTAAGCATAGAAAGAGTAGACTGATTTAATTAAGATTTTGCTTGTTTACTTCATTACTGCTTTAACTGGATGCCTACACGTTCCCCTACATAGACTGAAGTTCTGGTTATGTTCTTTTGAGTCACCTTGCCTCAGAACTAGAAATGAACCAAGCTTTTTGTTTCTAAAATAAATAGCTTCTCTAGAAACGAATCCTTATGAGGCTAATAAACAATTACTATTTTAAAATTGCGATAATGCTTTACGTTTTACTGAGTTCAGGAATGTAAAGAATTCATTTTAGTCCTTTAAGATGGGGTTTAGAAAATATTTTTGAATATGTGAAGAGAATTATCTATTACTTTGGGAGGAAACTAAATGAAGAGGTGCTGTGGCTGAAGTGACTTTCTTCAGGAGGACTGTAATGGTGGATTGAAATGGAAGAATGCCTTTAACTCTTGTGTTTACTTTGCTGCTGTTCAACTGTGGGTTTGGGTTTGGTTTTTTTAAGTAAAATGTCTCTAAATCTAAAAATAAATAATTGGGATATTAAGGTTTTGGTGTGGAAAGTATCTTGCTGGAGGCTTCAAGCTACTTTTCAAGATGACTCCTTCAGAGCCTGTGCTGTTCCAGATGGTGGTGTTGGTGGTAACCCCTCTGGTTTTTCAGGGAGGGCAGGATTTTGTTAGGGAATTAACTTCTCAGATGAGACTCTTTGCTTGAATAAAATAATCAGTTTCTGAATCTTCATTGTTCATAAAAGGGAAAGGCTGTAGATTGTTATGTTGTTACTGAAATCCTTAACCAGATTTTGCTTGTTTAGGTCTGTGTGTAGAGCTGCGTGGAGCTCTATAAATTGATTACTGAGTACCAAAAGCAGAATGTGTCTGTTATTTGGTCTTCTTAATTAGAAAATAAATAATATATTCATAGGATAGAGGCAGTTTAATTCTAAAAGTTCGGTTTCACCTTCAAGTCAGTATTGACATAAAACTTCAGCCTGCTCTGCTACAGCCTTCGTAATAATTAATTACTACTCTGATCCACTCACATTGTGTGGAGAAGTTGATGTAAGCGCAAATAATCAAAGCCAACAGTCTAAAGTAATACTTTGTGACACCATGTGGCTCTGGTTGCACAAACATCTGAGATTCTGCAGTCAGATGCAACTGTAGTTAATATTAACATCCATTCTATGTAATGGGAGTTGTGGAAGTGCAGGTGAGGGTGACCCATGTGAAAGATTTGACTTGTCAGTGTAAGTTGATCTTTGGCACTGTTGCCATCTGAAATAGCTAGGTAATCACTGCAGTCAGTGCCACAGAATTCAGTCACAGACTTCCAAGTTACTGGAGGGGTTATATTGGAACTGCACTAATAGTCACATCCAAGCAGCCTGTCAGATAATGCCATAAACAAGGGAAGAAATTACTTCTTTTAATGTTGCCTTTGTTTGCAGACTTCTTTATGTGGCAGAATATGCATTAGTAGTTGTAACTTTTTATCTGGAGATCCTTGACTGCCCTCTCCTTGACTATCAGTTTCAGTTAGATTTTGCAGAAGGTTTCTGGATTTGAAAGGTTTCTGGAGATGGAATGTTCCAAGCCCAGAAGGTAGCAGACTTATGGGCACATCACAAGCAATGCATGCAGCATCTTGCAATGGCACATCAAGCAGCATCACCTCCAGGCCCTGTTTCCCAGTCTGCTACCTAAGATATCTAAGATATCTTAATTAAGACTCTTTTGTTCCTTTTAGAAGAAAAACTGAAAAATCAATGGCCATCACTAAAAGAGCTGTACTAAGTGACACAAGCTGCCTTTGAATAGAGTTTTCAGTATATTGTTGGTACTTGTTTGTATGTAACACTTGGTGTAGGTCATGACGTGTGAAAATGCTGTACTTGTCTCAGGCTTACCAGTGCTTGAAACAAAAAAATTCTTCAAAACATGCCAGAACAGTATTTATGACCAAAAGGTGCTGGGAATAGTCTTGCATGACTATTTGTGAGAATGTGCAGTGAGTACTGAAACTCTTGAGGAAAAACCCCATGCAGTTGTAGATGTCTGGCACTGGGCTTACCAGACAGACAGTGCTCCAAATCCCAGGGGCCTTGAGGGAACGGAATGGCAGCTTTAGTGTTAACTGACTGAACTGGAGGAATAAGAGAAGTGACAGGGTAATGAATGGAGATGGCTACTGAGCTCACTGGACTGAGGCCTAGAGGACAGTACTCTGACTCGTGTGTGTTGGCCCAAGTGACAGGCTGTAGTTTTTGTCTTGCCCTATGCTGCCCGTTTCCCTCTGTGAAAGAGCCTGGCCAGATTCTGCTCTGACACCCGCCGGTTGGCTTTGTGCCATTCAGCCTGGGGGAGGTGGTAAGGCCTGAGCTGGGTTCAGGTCAAAGAGCAAACAGGAGTTGAGGGGTGGGTGTCAGTGTGATACGTGCCTGGGCAGTAGCCCAGTACATAAAGGTTGTATCTCAACACAGGTTTAACCCATGTTTCAGCTGCAGAGCACACTTGGAAGTTGCACTTGTTTAAATGGCCATATTGATCACATATGTCTTAAATAGTAGGATAAAGGTGGAGATGTGTGTTACTTGTGGATAGGTAATAAAAGCTGGTTTATAGTGATAACAGCTAGGTAGTATCAAATTAAAATCTGTCTTTTCCAGAGGAATCAAATTATTATCCATGAAGGAGTAGGTATACTGACTATGCTTTGGAGATGATTAGAAAGTGAAGATGTTCAGAATTTTCAAATGGTCTGAAAGACTTAAGTGATTGTGCCCACAGTCACTGGCTGCACAGAAAATCCCTTAATCCCAAAGAAAGGCAGAAGGCTGGGAGGAGAGCTCTTGGTACTTCTAGCTAAAGTCAGGACTGGATTTGTCTAGTTTAGGTTTGGAGGTTGGTAAGAAGAGTGATAGAGGCTGTCATCATCTGGGCTGGGATCTCAGTGTTACTCCACTCACAACTACCAGCTGACAGGATCCTTTGGTAATAATTGTTAGCTTGAGCTGTAACAGGCTAACTTAAAAAAAACCAAAACCACAAACCAAAAAAACAAACAAAAAACCCAACAACCAAGTGGTATCTTGGAATCCCAGGCTGATTTGGGTTGGGAGGGACCTCCAAGCTCATCCACCCACCCAAAGATCAGTCCACCCCCTGCTATGGGCAGGGACACCCTCCACCAGCCCAGATTGCCCACAGCCCCATCCAACCTGGCCTTGAACACTGCCAGGGTGAGAGCATTAGCTTTTATGTATGTAAGAGATTGGGATTAGTGAATTGATACCGAAGTTTGTGTATGCTGTAAACCTGAATTGTTACACATGGGTTAATGTTCCAGGGAAAAGCACACATGCCACATTAAAAAATACTGGATTTTCAGTATGAAACTGTAATTAGCAACTGCTTAACTAACTGTATTAAGATATTTTGACCAATACCTTGCAATGCTGTTTTGCTGGGCTGAGAAATTATCAGAAAATTGGCAGGATCTGAAATATTTTAAATTCAGCAAAAGCCTGTCAAAATCTCTCCAAGTCACCTTTCAGTGGAACAGAAGTACAACACAACTATTAAGAGAATGCTGTCATAGTTTAAATACTTTTGGCATGGTTTACTCTGATTTTGACTTTGTGCACTGTCTACTGCCTCTTCTACTTCCTCCTCAAAAATAATCGAAATCTTTTGGGCAGCCTTGGTAACAAGAAAGATCTCAGAGATAGCCAGCTCAATACCAGTTGCATGAAAATTAGTGGCTTGGTGTAGACAATAAATCCAAAGATTTCCTCTGCTTCAGATAGGGATTGCCAAGTAAGTTTGGCTAGGTCACAGGCGAGACAGGCCAAACAAAAGTCCGTCGGTCTGCACACATGGAACCTGGCATACCGCTTGCTTCCTTTAGCTCCAGCAGTAGTTTGAGGACATAAATAGGAGCTAAGCCTGCTGTGTGTGAAAAGGGACCCTCGGGAAGTTGCTGGGTCATTTGGCTCAGTGGGAGGGGTGAGGTGGGGAAGGTAGGAAGGGAAGAGAGGAGGCTGCAAGGGATCAGGATTTATTAGTTCCGCTGTGTATGGCTTTGTAGAGCTGGGGCCATATGCCTGCCTTGAGTTTATAGCCAGTGATGGAAGACTTGGAATTATTTTTCCTGTTACAAAAAAAAAAAAA
>VXBZ01004242.1:427755-487062 GCA_013399135.1 Heliornis fulica
GCCCGGTGGGGGCGGGGAGCCGCCGCGGCCGGCCCGGGACCGCCCTGTCACCGGCTACTGCCGAGCTCGACGCCGGGGCGGGAGCTGTTTGAAGGGGTTGAATGAATCTCCGTTGGCGCGAGGGGTTCTGTCAGCCCGGCGCGGGAGGGGCGGTTCGGCGAGGGAGCGGCGCGAACAGCCGTCCCCGGCGGCTGGAGGAAACGCTGCTGGGTATCGGGTGGCTTGAGGGACGTCCGGGCTTGCTCCCCTCAGGTGGTGTGGGAAGCGGCGCTAGCCCCGTTACGGTGGGTTCAGCCGGTTTAGTAGATTTTACCTCAGTGTGAACGCAGGGGCCTACCTGTGCATGTGGGTTGCTGGGGTGTGAGAATCCACCGCTGCAGGTCGGCTAAAAAAAAGAAGTCAATCTCTCAGTACTAAAATACTTGGATTTAAACATGAAATGTCCTTTCACTGGTGTGGACTTACCCTTGGCGAGCGGTGTGGCTGCAGGCATGGACCGGGTCCCGCCTGGGCCACCATGTGCTGGGTGTGAGGTGCGATGCTGTGTCTGCAAAGTTGTCAGGGTGAGGAGCTGCAGGCGCGAGTGGACCCGCTCTGGTGCCTGCACAGTATTCCTGTACTTCCCTTTAACAGGCTGGAGTTCTTCTCAAGTGCATAGAGTGGAAATAAAGGAATCTGGGAACCCCCACACTCCCCCTGTTTTTCCGTTCTGAAATAAAATATAAGCTGTTCACATACGTTGAACAGCTAAACTGTTTAGTCTGATGGAGCCCGTGTAAGTCTTCGAGCACTGTGGCAGTGAAATGTGTAATAGTGCCCAAGAGTTCTGTCAGTTTTTCTGTGGACAATGATGCTTGTCTTTGTCTGATCCACTTTCAAAGTCACGTTAATATTAATATTTTTTAAAAAAATCAACAAATGTGGGTTTTTGGGATGTTTTAAAATAGGTGTTTTATGAAAATACTAAGTTTAAAATAAATTTTTAGGTAGTTTCTTGTAGGGTACTACAAATTGTTTTCCCATGAGTTGAAATGAGTGACTCCTTTGAGGACTACGATGGAAGAAATATTTTAATATTTTTATATGTATATAACTTAAACCCACTATTGGTTAGTACAAGACACAGCCTATGCATATAGGTTTTAGGTAAAATACATTGAAAGTATTATGAGGTCATCAATGACACAAGTTTATAGAAAACTGTGGTGTATATAATTATTTTTTTTTACAAATACCTATTGAAATCCAAGGTTTGGGATTGTGGTAGGTTTCCTTCTCATTTCCTTGGTGTGGAATAGAACCTGTGGTCTGCAAGTGGTGCAAGTGTTACCCGAGTAGTCTAACAACAGGGAATAGCTGTTTGCATTCTTTTCAGGACTGAAGCCAACAAATCTGTCATCACTGTGCAGCATCTACCTGTCTTTGAACTGTTAAAAACCTTTGTCCGTGTGGTAGAAATCCAGGGTGGTGCTTCCTAACATGCTGAAATAATCTGCCCGTGGGACTTGTGTTTCTGTTCCTACTGCTTGCTGATCCTTTCTGTAGTATGCTAATAACTGGCAAGTCATGTTAAAAGCTTGCAACTGAGTGATTACTGATCATGAGTTAGTGAATCCTTAATTAGTAAACTCTGGTTTGCTTGGAAGATGTTCCAAAGGTGCATGGAGTACACCTCTTAAAAATTGAAGACTTATAAAGAAGTATGTGGGGAAAACAATGCTGTACTGGGGTTAAATAGGGAAGGTTTCTGTTGTAGAGAGTCACTACTTCCAGTATAGTACAGGAAGATTTATATGTACAGATTAATATCCTCAGGAGAACTGAGTAATGCTTTGTGCCTTTTTAGTAGGAGTCATCTGAGCTATTGCATGTGGTACCTTTGGAAGGTGTGAATCCAGAGGGTCAACAGTTAAGAAATTAAATTAGCTAGAATAGGGTGGAAGCCTGTGTACCATCTTGACACATTTAAATTCTGCACAACTGTACTTGTAGAAGCTATATCTAAATTAACAGACGGGTAGATGAGGTGCTTAGGGATATGGTTTAGGAGAGAACAGGTTATGGTTGGACTCAATGATCTTAAAGGTCTTTTCCAACCTAGTCATTCTATGTAATTCATGTTAACGACTGATAGAGCAGGCTTCTGAGTTTTGCAAAACTGATGGAAAACTGAACAGTTTGGGGAAAAAAAGAGAGCATATTCCCCAATGCACTTAATTTGCTTGTTTGCCAAGTCTAATTATTTTAATTCTAATGTTTAGTAATACCTTTACAAAATTATTGTAGTAGCTAAAACATACTGAAGTCCATAGTATAGAATTCTAGCTTTAAAAACAAGGAGGAACTCCCTTTATTGCACAAGAAAAGTTTAACCCAACAAACCCCCCCAAAACCCAGTGGCAAGTATTCATTACCATAACAGGTATCTAAACACGTTCTAGTAAAAAGAATGATACACGAAAGGTGACTGTGCATGTGCTTCATTTAGCATCGGGATTTGTCTTAAAACACAGGAGTGATTGGCAGACAGAAGTATCAGCTCAAGACAAAAGTTGCTGTTTATTCTAATCTTCTGCTGAAGGACTTCCCACAAGTTCATTCGTAGTGCTGTGTGTGACGGATAGCTGTTGGGCACTGTGGCTTAAATGGTTCTTCTTCCAGATGCCCATTTCTGATTGTCAAAAGCAGAAAGAGCAGGGAATGGGAAAAACGCATGAGTCGCTGAAAATAGGGTCCTGTTATGGTGCTGTAATTTGTCTATATTGATACAGGCATTGTTACAGGAGTTCATAGTGGATTCCATCTAGTACTGCGTTTTAGGCATATGGAGTAATTTAATTGGTGCTAGAGGGGAGAACAAGTTTAACCCATATTTCTTAATATTCAAAGAGAATGTGCCCTAAAATATCCTTTAAAAGGGCACTGACATAATGAGTTATGATATGGTTCATGTGAGGTATTGTGCTGCTTATTTCTGAGTTCTGCTTTGGTTTTCCATCCCTTGACTCTCAGAAAAGGTTGAATAGCATTATGGTTTTTGTTAGTTTTACATTTGGTATGCAAACTAAGAAACTGAATTTTACTATTTAGGACTTCTTATTAATATTTAAGGGTAAGTTGAACAGTTATATAATGCATACATCTGTCTGCTAATGGTCAGTAATATTCACTATGAAGAATAGTGAGGAAGTAGTAAAAAGGACCCATGTGGAACAGCTTAGTATTGAACAGATTTTCCTCTTTTTTTGCAAGCTTTTATTGTTAGGTAGGTGAACTTTTCACAGAGTGGCTCTTTTGCCTGTATCTTATTGTTCTCTTGAAATAGAGGTGTGTGTGCATGTTCATTTGGGTTTGTGAGGAAACATCTGCTGTAACTGAGGCTGGAGCTGTAACCCTCTTTTAAAGAAGCCTGCAGGAAGGTGGTTTAAGTGTAGGGTGGAAACATGAAGGGACTTTTCAGGGCTACTGGGGTGCCTGAGACACCTGACCAGGTGTCATCAGGTAGGTGGGAAGTAAGTGGTGTGAAGGGAAATAAATGGTGAGGGAGGAAGACTTAGTGATATGAAACTATGGAGCTCTTATGTTTGGTTTTGTAGCTCTGCTCTTCACCGCCCCCCTCCTTTTTGTATTTCTTTTTTTAATGAAGGTTTAACTTTGAAATGGAAGTCAGGGAGAAGCCAGTACACTTG
This sequence comes from Heliornis fulica, assembly GCA_013399135.1. Taxonomy (NCBI): domain Eukaryota; kingdom Metazoa; phylum Chordata; class Aves; order Gruiformes; family Heliornithidae; genus Heliornis; species Heliornis fulica. The sequence continues at coordinate 431,445 of VXBZ01004242.1, forward strand.
TGTAATCACCAAAGAAATAATTTTCCTTTGAGGTAGTTGAAATCTAGGTGGAAATTCTCAGCTGACTTTCCAGTATTTAGGTGGAGCAGTACCTTGCCATACGGCAGATATGAGAGATTAGATAGCTGTACTTGGAGACCACAGCAGAAAAGCTCTTAAGATTTTATTTTCATTACTCTCTGGCATGGTTTAATGTTTCTCATGCTTTTGGGGGCTTTAGCATTTCCCATGGAGATTATTATACAATAATCAGATATCTTGGAAAACTTTCCTATAGACATCTTGTTTACTTATGGTGCTTCTTACCCGTTTCCTTGAATTTTTGAAGGAGAGTTTCCTTTTTCTGGGTGTGCTTCCTGAAGTAAGGTGTTAGTACAAAGAGGTTAGGAGGTGTCCATTGCTGTCATCCAAAAGACAGGATGGTTCTGATCCTTGGGTCCTCTTCACTGGAAATTGTTTAACTTTAGATTGTCTGCTTCCTCCTGCCCTGATTTTTTTTTCTCTTTGACTTTTCTAAATGCATTATTGTTTTTCCTTCAGTGTTACAATTGTGCACTTTGAAGGATCTTACTGTTACTCAAGTTAGTCATACCTTGCCTACTGAAATTTCCATGGCTAATCATGACTGCCTGTTGTCTGCCTCTTGGTTCCTTTGGGAACGGTAGCACTGGGAGGGCTGTTCATCAGGCCACCGGGTGGGTGATGAGGAAACCAGGCAGGATCCTGTTGGGAATCTTGTTGGTTCTCCAGGGGAACCTGCTAGCTTTTCACACACACTTGATTTGAAGTAAGGTGTGTTGCCTTTAACAGTTGGGACAATGAATGTGAAGAATAGTGCCTGGCCAGCTCTTGGGACATTGGCAGCAGTTAGGCATGGTTTAACTGGAGGTGTAAGATCACAAAGCAACCTTCTGATGGAAGTGGCAAATGTCTGAAAACCCTCATCACGTGGTAGCTCAAGAAGATGGCATTGTGGTGGTTAGTGATGGACTGTGTGACTTGGACAGCCCTAGACTGTCTTTTCATCATTCATCTGTTCCAAATGCTACAAAAATCCATTAGAGAGTCCTTTTAAAGAAGATAATACTTCTGCTTGGGAGGTCTTGGAGCTACAAGCTGCTGATGGGCTTACTGGGAAGTATCACTGTGTGCTTGCTCTCGTCTTGTTCTCTATAGCATATGCTATTGCCCGTTATTGGAGGGAAGTTTTTGTGCTAAATGAAATCTGGTGGGAATAGTAGTTCATATGTTCACAATTTTGAGAATAAAAAGTTCCATCTTCATTGGTGGAGAGTAGCTGGATGTTGGAAAAAGTTTTTTTGTGGCTTGCTGTCATATATTTTCAGATCCAGAAATTGGTTAAGGCCAGGACTACGGTAAAGTTCTTGGCTATCAGGACCTATTGCATTGAAAAAAACACAAAATTCAAAAAGTCTGTAATACATGTTTACACAAGTAATAAGACTATTGAGAATTTTTATTTTTAATTATACAAAAAAGTAATAAAACTTGTGTATAAGCTAATTGCCGACTACTAGAATCCTGTTGAAAACTGTTATGAGGTGTTCAGGTATTTAGTTGTCACCGTCTTGTGTCTTCAGCACAGCATCTGGTATTTTCTGGGGGGCAGGATTAGATGGGAGTCCCCAGCCTCCTACCCAGTCCCATTTGTCCCATTTTACAGCATGTCTCACTGTTCCCCACTCCATTCTCTCTGGTCCCTGCAGCAGCCCTGTGCAGCTGCACAGCAGTGTGATTCCTCATTCGTGTGTGGGTGGTTGGGGTGGGAGCTGGGTGCTTCTCAGGCAGTTGTCACGCTGTGAGCTACAGAATCCGTTAGCCACCGAATGCGGGGTGAATACATTGAGACCTCTTTCACATTAGTTGTTCTGGTTTGTTTCTGTGTATATAGGGCATTGTCTAAGCTACTGATGACTAGATTTTGCCTAATAGAGGTCAGTAGATGATGTTCTGTGTGTGGTCAGGTCCTTGGTCCTGCTGTGAAGCGTTTAGTGGTTTTGGTGGGAAGCAGAGCACTGCAGGAGCCATCAGAGCTTTCGAAGGCAGCGTCAGTGTCACAGGCAGCCCTGTGCCTGATGTATTTCTCCTAGAAGTGATAAAGTTAACTTTTGTTCACTTGTTCTGTGCTTTGGCAGTGTAGAAACTGTCCTCATTTTTGGTGTGAACTTTATACCAGTAAATTTATAGCCATTTGTTCTTGTGTTTAATGTTTTCACTTTCTGTAACTGCTCCTTATTCCTTTGTGCACTTCAGAACAGCTGTGTGCACTCAGCTTTGTCTTGCTGCACAAGGCAAGACCAAATTGCTTTGGACTCTGGTCTCAGGACTGTCCAACAGCCCTTTCTTGCACCACCATCTGACAGAGATAATCCTTTCTCACTAGGCACATCCTGAGAAATAAGTAACTTTTCAAGTGTCTTACATGTGTAAGATGTATGATGTGTGTGATGATACATCATCTTGCAAATCTCTGCTGGATATACCTCTCCTGTTACGTCATAGGATTGCATTAGTGATTTATATTAGTAATTTAACAGTCACTCTGTGATTAACCACATCTTAGTTTTTTTTTATTCTCTTATAACTTCCAAACAATAAATGTGCATTTATGTAAGAACTCCTTGTGACTCCATGCATTGTATATTGAGCTCTGATGCTCAGTGGTGTTTATAGCTGCTTCTGAAGGTGATGTTAAGTAAGTGTGACAGTGGGTGCTGATGATTTTTGGGTGTCCTATCACTTCATTGTTTCCAAAACTCTGGATTTCTCTCTGGAAAGATTTCACATTGAAACTTGTAGATCTGCATTTTCTTGTTATATTTTTATGCTGACATTTACCACAGAGGAAAGAATGATGAGATAACTCTGTTTAGCTTTGCTTTTGATTGTTTGTGTGCAGCTAAATCTGGTGATTGCCTTTCCATAGAAAGGTGAATGGGTTTGGTTCTCTTCATGGTGTCTCTTAACAACTGTCTGGCCGTGGGCTGGTGTCCTACTGTGCCAGTAAACTTCACATTCCTCCTACATATTTCTCTATAAGATGGCAGGTAGCCTGAAATTCTGCTTTCAAAAGAAATTTCTAGTCTCTGTAAGAAGTCTCCCTTTTTTCTTCCCATTATGAACCAATAATAGACACACTATATTAATTGTAGATGCTACTGTAAGCAATGAAGTTGTATTGGTGGTATTATTTGGAAAGCTACCTACTTTCCTTGTAGTCTTTCTGTAACGTCTTTTGATGAAGGTCCCTAGTGATTTAATTATCTTGAGATAAGACAAGGGGAAGGACTATAAATTGAAGAGGTTGTGTTTTTCTTGTAACACAACCAGTACAGGAGGGAACTTGTATTTCTGATGCAAATTAATGCATTGTTTTATTAAACCAAATTGCGTGCTTTTTGAGTCATCATCCTGTGCTGAAGATTGCATTTTAGAAACACTTACCTTGCTTCTAGACCTCAGGAGATAATTTTGTACTAACTTTTGTATGTGAGGAACACTATGTGCACAATGAAAAACCTTAATAGTGGGCCAGCTGCTGTAACTCTGTAGTGATAGTAGTTGCTGCTTCTAAATTAGACTTGGATTAAAAATGCATTCTGATTTTTATTTATTTATTTTATTTTTAACATCACCTACTACTTCCAAAACATGGATGTAATGTTTGAAGTTCTCTGGCTCTTGTAACATCAGAATATGGAAGAAAGAAAACAAAAACCGGATAATGCTAACCTGACGTAGAATAGGTATAAGAATGTGCAACCGTGAGTAGAGGAAAGGTGGGTCACAAATGTTACTGTCTGTGGGCAGAGGTGCCTTGGAACTGTTGCAGCACTGGCTTGAGCTGAGAAGCCCATGCAATACTGAGCATGGACCAAGTAATGCAGTCTTTACTGTGACAGGACTTGACCTATGTTTTATGTAGTAGATGTCTAGGGTAAAGTCTGTACTCATGCTGCAGTATGTTACTACACTAGGTACTACCATGTCTGAAACGTGGTGCCAGGTAAGCAGAGTAATTTTTAGTGATTTAATCTCGCTGTGTGCAGATTAAATTGGGAACTGTAACTCCAGGAGAATCCCATTTCTGACTGTTGCATTTAATTAATTGTACTTAAAGCTCTTGTATTTTGTGCCTTAGCTTGTGAAAGAATATGATGCATTTTTTCACCAAGAAGCATCTTCAGCATTGTCTGTAGTTGAACTGGTTTTAATATGCAACTTGATATTCAAGTGTTGTTGTTTGAATAATGTCTTGTTCAGGATGCTGTTTTAAGCTTTATGTATATTCACAAAATGTTCAGTTTGCAAGTGAGCTGAACTTGTTTATCATTCTTCCCTTCATTACAGTATAGCTTAAAAGCACAGCAACTATGAGCCTGATGTGGAGAAATATGTGGCATGTCTGTTGTAAAGTTCACTTAAGCTAAATGTTGTTATTTCCAAATTCTTTAAATGTGTCAGTGGTACAGTACTACTCATTACAGTTCTGGCAATGTTTTACGAAATTTATTTTATATATAAACACCAAGCATTTCCATATTAGTAATCTTCTCTACCTTTATATGTCTTAAACCAAAAATGTCGTGCAACCAAGCATGGCTGTGAATATACAGATTTAATAACCTCAGTAGTAACTTCTGTCTTGTGAAGTTATTTTCCTGCTAGGAACTGATACTGTTGCTTGAATATCATGAATAAATGAATAAGTTGTTTGATCATATACTCTTCTAAAAGAATATAATTGTTGCATTTAATGCTTAGAAACTTTTTATGTGGACAACCCTTTTATTAAACATTGGGATCCTTTAATTTTGGGTGATATCACTTAGTAATATTTAAAAAGTATTTTGGAAAAGTGCTCTTCTAGAATTACAGGATAGCGTCCCGAGTCTTTGGGATGTTCTCTGTGTTCAGCTCATGGTGACAACGCAGTAAGAGTGTGACTGAGAAGGCGTTGTTGCCAGAGTCTTGGGGCTCTCTGTTGTTAACAACGTTTTACTGTTCTGTTTGCAGTATGCCCAGTTTGTTTGCTGTCTTTAGGCAGATCTGGTTTTGAGTTATAAAAGCATGAGTAGGTGGATTTGCAATTATGCAATGAAAGCTTGTGGGATCTTTTATTTTGGATGAGATACTACTGTATAATGCTTCTAAGACAGTCTAAACAGCAAGGCAGGCTTGATGGTTTCATGCATTCCCCAGTACAGCTGGCAGTACTCTTTAATGTTCTGGCCTACATCTATTTTTTAATGTTCTGTTTTACCAGTATGTCTAGACTCTTTTTGCCTTTTAAGGCATGGCATCTAAGGGGACCTTCAGATTGCAATCTTGGGAACGTTGGGACTGAAAGGACATTTTGCACCATTTCCTTTAAACAGAAAACAAACCCCCAAAAAGTTAATGAATTCCTTAGGAGTACTTTTTTTTGATTGTTTTCTCATTAAAATTCCTTTCTTCTTTTAGTGTTTGCAGGATGTTTGATGTTTACTCATAATTTGGATTAAGTGGAGTTTTAAAGGATACAGACTGATTTTTGATAGTCTTAAAATAGAACTTTCACTTTTTAATATAGCGTAATGGGCTAGTTAAACAGGAGGATGCATAGATCAAATACTTGACAAAATTTGAGTACATATTTACGTCTTGAAACCAATTAGTTGACTGTTACAGTTTTGCAGTACTGTGTTTTAATACTGTTTTGACTATGCAGTTTTCCAGAACAGGTTGGCCTATGGGAACGCAAAGCTAGGTCAAAAGTAGCAATGCTTCTTTTTTAAGGCTGAGTAGATGATTGTCAGAAGTGAAGCAATAGCCAAATTCTTTGACTTTGTGTTTGCATGATTTTTAAACAGTCTCAGTAACTTAACTGCGTTCCAGCAGAGGATCTGCATGTAGCATACAGAATGTGTGTGTGCAGCCTGAAGACAAAAAGCAGGGTAACTGTTTTTATTAATTTTGTTTAAATAGAAAAGATATGAGAAGTTATGAGTTCTTTCAGCTTGACTTAATAGAAAATGCTAGGAAATGGACTGGAGAGGACTCTAGTGGGAGAGTTGGGGCTGGGAAGTTGGACAGTGTACTGAGAGGGACCTATTTCAACATGCTCTCTTGGGAATGCTGCACATTTTGTAATTAGCAAGTTAATAAATCCTGATAGAAGACGAGTGACTTTGATTTAATAGTTAGCATCACTCAGTCTTTAAGGCAAACATGAATTACTGATGATTTTTAAGGAAGGCAAGTTGTGCGTTTTACCCTGCTTTGCTGACTGAAAGTGAGGGTTACCAAACTTCCCTGAGCTCTGCTTTTAAACTAGATTCCTCCCTGCCTTCTGTTTCCTCTAGTCAGTTTGTAGTGTGTTACTGTTCAACTAAAGCCTGCATGAGTAGGGCTGGCAGTAAATGGGACTAGTGGAAAAATATTTTATTGTCCCCTTTTTTGCCCTTCTGCACTGCTCTGGCAGTGGATGAGGAAGATGCAGAGTATAGACAAAACTGTGTTTAGTGCAGCGCTGAAGAAGTGTATACTTTTCTGACCTATTTTTACTTGGCTTGTTTAAGAACATGTGTGGTGGTTTCACCCTGATATACAACATGATATACAAATACTAGTCAAATTGTGATAAAATTGGACTTGAAACTTGGTTAAGTAGTTTTACTGTTTAGGCATTTCCATGTGTCTGTTACGTGTGTAATTTAGTGATGGTTTTTGCCAGCACTTTGGAGTGCTATTCTGAAGTCTGGTGTGGACATTGTTGCAGTGGTTAGTCAGCAAGAGTCCTCTTTGCTTTGTGGCATGTCCCTCTCTGCTTCTCTGTCATAGAGATGGGTCTGCTGAGGTTTGTGGGTGTGGATCTTGAGAGGAGTTTCCTGTCTGACCTCGGTGAGCTGCCCCAAGGAACCTGCTGTGTCTTGCACCAGGCAGTATCATTTGAGAGAATAGCTTGTGGTGTTTGGAAATTACAGAGGTATGACTATAAAAAGATATGCTTGCAGATGTCTGCCAAAATGAGTATATGAGAATGAATGGGAAAATTAAGTAAATTGTGAAAAAGGGGAACATACACCCCCAACCTCCCAATTTACTGGCTTTTTCTGCTCACTGAAGCCATTGGCACAGTTCAGTGTGCTATAGATAAAGACTAAGTCTTTTGATTCATGAGCTGTTCATTTCATTGTGTTGCATAGGAGTAATACAGCATATAAATGGGAAAATTAGATATGTGTAACTCTGTTGGGCTTGTGTTCATTGTCTCAACCTGTTTCTTATGAAAACATTTTGAATTACGACACATGTGAACTGCAGTTTCTGGGGACTGGAGGCACAAGTTCCTGTGGAAAGAAATTGTTGGGAGAAGCTGGTTGTTTTCCATTTTGTTTGTCTTTAGTTAAAGCATGGTGCTCTATCATCTTCAGGTGAGCTTTCCTGTAGGATGGGGTTGCTGCAAAACTATTGATGGGGTTATGTTTGTGAGATAGGTGGCACATTACAAACTTGCAGTCAGGTCTGCAAAGTCATGCAGTAGTGATGGGCAAACTTTTCCAGGTGCCAAAGTAAGTGGGCCTTGTACTGTTGGATAGGGGGCTGATAGTCTTATGAGGTGACTCCTGCAGTCCCAGTGGGGTGCACCCTGAATGCCAAAAGGCAGCGGTGCGAGGGGCTGCCTGAGCAGTTAGCCAGCTGTTACAGGGAGGAAGGGGGGAGGTGGTGGCCACTGTCCTATCTGATGCTGCAGCCTGAGGCTCGTTTGTGCAGGGCGCCATGGCATGGGTCTGGTCACTGGCAGCTCCAGAATGACTCGCTTGGGAGTTAAGCAAACCAGTTCAGTTACTACTTCACATGCTAAAATGGATTTACTTTGAGGACAATATAAAAGTGATATTAAAAAACAGCAACAGGAAGAGCTATGTTTGTTCTTTCTTAAAAAAAAAACCCAAAACCAAACCAAACAGTAAAATATTTCCATACTGTGAAATACTATTGGTTTAATGGTATTTGAACTGGAAGTGTTGTTGCACTTATGTAGCAGATAAGAATATTTGTTATATAGGTGTGCCCAAGGAATAAGCAAGTATCATACTAATGCAGTTAGCAGTCAGTACTTAATGTCTGAAATTAAGTATGATTACATTAAAATTTAATGAAATTCTTTTTTCATTCTAGACTCTGATTAAGTTCACTTCTAAAGTTGATGTATTTGTTGTTTAGCCAGGTGAGAATCTTTTCTGTTCACCTTAGTTTAGTCAATTACTATTTTTTTTTTTTAGACTTAAGAGTTTTGACATACTTAAGTGTTTCAAAACAAGTATCTGTTCATAATTTTGTGGTGATTACCTTTTGTTCTTAAATACGACCCTTTCTCATAATATGCCATCAAAACATTTCTGGCCTCAGAAATATGTTCTGTATTTAGAATTGGTCAATTGCCTAAGTTGAAAAAGGGAAGACGGCAGTAGCTGATTCTTCTAAGGATTATAGAAAACTGCTGGAAGTGGCAAAGGATCAACTGATTTAATAAAGATTTCACAATATTTAATGCTCTGAAGTCTTGCTGTGTTATACCCCAAAGTAACTAAGAAATAGTAAAAAAATTAAGGATTGCAGCTACATGTAAAGCCCTAGAGGTGCAGTGAAGATCTGAAACTTAAACATTCTGCTGCTGTTTCTATCTTCAGCAACAAATAAGAGTTGAATTTGGGGGTCTGGTTGGGTTTCTCTGGATTTGTTCAGTGTTGTATTTTGTGTCATTAGAGCATAATTCAGTTTATCCAGGGTGCTGAATCATTGGTGTTTCTAAACTTTAAATCTTTTAAGAAAAAGTTTTATACTCATTTGTGATTTAAGTCTCCTTGCAGACTAATCACTAGGGCTAATAACACATTTCTTTTAGTCTTAAGGATGCAGACCAGGAACAGGCGGGAAATCAGTCATTCTTCTGCTTAGGGTAAAAGATGGTTTCCTGCTGGAGAAGGAGGACTGTGTTTAAGCCATATGATCCCAAATATTCGTATCTGTGCCAGCTGTTTCAGATGTGGGAAATGCATGTGCTTTGCAAGGAATGAGACCCACTTGGTTTCATACATTAAATTGGGGCTGCTGGGCCAAGTAAATGAGAACAATAAATCTAGATTTTAATTCAAGAAAGTTTAATGTCTTCAGATACTTTAAGTGGTGTAAAAGCAATTTATTTCTTCTCTATTTTGTGCATGTGTATTCTGCTGTACCATTAATTTAAACAGTCTGGATGTAAAAATGTCTTGGTAGTGTGACATTCTTACTAAAATTCTGCGGGTATTTTTCAGGCAGAAAAAATGCTGACCATTTTGTGGTTTTTTTTGGAAATCATGCGTAATTATGTCATTTAACCACACAATAAGGCTTTCTGTGGTGAGGTTTTAGATAAACAGGAAAACTTATTTTTTAGTTTGTTTTCATTGCAGAGCTGTCTTTTTTTATTTTTAGTGCAAAGTTGATTATTTTCTTCAAAAATAAAACACAACATGTTCTGACAGGAAAAATACACCATTAGCAACCTCCTAAAAGCTCTCTTTCAGCATTGGTGGCTGTCGTAGCACATTTTCTGCGTTTTTGGAAAATGCAGTGGTTTATGCTTGATATGTCTGTGTTGCCAAGAAAGTGATGTAAATACAAGCCATTTACATAGTCACAAGGCAGATGATTTCTTCATTAAGGGCCTTTCTCCAGGGGAATTTACAGTAAAGCTGAGATGAATACAACAGTGGTAGGAGGCTAATGTGGCTAATTTACAGGACACTGGTTCCAGTATAGAGACTCTGTTTCAGGTATTAAATGGCCTTAAAATGTGGTCACTTCATCCCCTTCCAGTGAGGGGCTGCTTCACTCTGAATAGAGCCTTCATGTGAGGGTTCTGTACTCTTTAATACAAGTGCCATAGCTTCACACTGTATATGACTTATCTTAGTCCTAAACGTCCCAAACAATAACATTGGATAATAGTTTGTCGGTTTATTCAAGACAAAAAACACCCCAAAAATAATTACTGGGAAATATATATCATACTCAATCCTTTACTTTTGATTATTTTTCTTTTTTTTTTTTCTTCTTTCTACTCCTTTTGCACTATGTGGTGGTGGGAGATGAGGGATGAAGAGGAGCAGGATATTTGCTCCATTTCACTTAGAGCTGTATTGCACTCACTGGGCTGCACGTTTGAGCAGACCCAGGCCTTTTCTCAGGTTACCCTGACGCTCAGTTTTGTTGATCCTGTGTTCTTGAGCAGATTCTTGCACCTTCTTTGTTCAAGAAAAAGATGGTATTGCAAGTAGCCTAGGACACCTCTGCATGGACCTGGGCATTTAGTAGATCAAGCAGATCACGGCAAAGTTGTGTGTTAACATCCACTGTACTTCCTTCAACAAGAGGTGCAGTAGAAGGGAAACTAAAAGCAACTGCTAAAGGGAAAGATTTTAATAAAAGGGAGTTATATATATCGTAAGGTACTGGATGACTGAGGCTAGAACAGAAAACTCTCCAAAGTACTCAGTGCAGAGAAAAACAGATGAAAAAGTTTGCTTCATCCGTTGAAGGAAATGTGTATTGACTGTGCCCAAGAAAGCTGTAGCCGTGTCATTTGTGGGAGAGAGCAGTAATTCATGTAAGAGGAGATCTCCACCGCATTCAGCTTCTCATTTTTTGTTAAACCAATCTTTAAACTTCTGCTGTGGAAAAACTTGTCAAAACTCATCACCCTAAACTGAGGTGTGACTCAAAAGTGAGGGTCGTGTCCTGCCTCGGACAAATGGCAGCACGCTGCTTGTTGGCTGAGACTTGTGCTCTGGTACAGTGCTGGGATGGTTTGAGGGGGTTGTTTGGTTTGTCTAGTCCTGTAACTGCAGTCATGGGAGGCAGATGTGGGCATTGATAGATCCTATCTCCTGGTTTTCTGAGGTAGTGTTGGTGACTTGAGTTACAAAGCCAAGAGCAAAGCTTTTAACAGCTGGGGACTGAGGGTTTTTATCTGCTGTGGTTTTGTGCCTCAGTCACCCGCCTGGGACAGTGCAAGTCTTTGCACCCCCAGATGGCAACTGGATGGAGCATGAAGGCTTCCCAGGTGTGTTAGGTAGTCATTGTCCTCTCTCTTCCCAAGGGAGCATGCATAACCATTGTGGTATAAGGCAACACACTGGTTTTATCTTCAGTGTGTGGTGTGGTAGACAAAAGAGCATAGGCAGCTCTAGAGAAGTGACTTTTTAGGTCTTTGAGCCTTGGTAAACTGTGAGCAGCATGTGGATTAGCTATTCCAGTAGGGAGTAATGGGTGGTAGACAGGCAGTGTAGATAAACATAGGTTAGGGAGAAGGTGGTTTTGATTGATTATAGTTAGAGCTCTGTGAGAGAACAGAAATCCCTTTAGAAATAAATGGGGTAGCTGAGACCAAGACAGTCTGCAGCGGGTCACTCTTGGGGTGTGCTTATGATCACATCAATCTTCTTTATGACCATGTCAGTCAAGTGGCAAAATTGTATTAACTCACTAATTTATTTAAATAGCATTTCTCATAAATAATTTAGTAAAGCAGAGAAAATGGAACATTTTTTCTTACAATGTTAACGCACTTTTGTTGGGTTTTTTTTTTTTGTTTTTCTTTTTATGAATTTGATCACTGGGTGACCCATGGCCTTTGACAAGCTGCTGTGACTTGTGTTGCAGAATTTACATAACACTTAAATAATGCAGCTAAGTCACAGGGTTGATTCTATAATGTATGTCACTTTCATTTCATGTGTTTGGAGTAGATAATTTTTTTAGCAGAAACAAACTCAGATTAATCTCAGAGTAGAATGGTCAGTGAAAACAGCACTAGTGGTTTTACAGAAGAATAGTATTGCTTGTAGTTAATTGGAAAGTTTCTTCTGGCAAGTTTATAAATGTGTAGGAGGAGATTAACCTGTTGTTTCAAAGGGAAAATATTGTGTATTAAAGACAGATCTTTGTGTTTACAAAAAGGGAAGTTTCTGGGGGAGGATAGCTTTTTCTAATGCGGTGATTAATCCAGGTTTCAGTTTTTGTTACGGCATTAATTGGGAGACAGATAGTGGTCAGTTGATGGGAGGTATCTGTGGCACTGGTAGGATGGATGATCATTGAGGAAGGTGGAATACATCATAGTGCAAGAAAAACAGTAACATTTGGTTAGAGTCTTACTTTAAGTACAAAAGTGTTACGGATTAATTGTATGCACAGAGATGTTCCTCTTTCCCTGTTCCCTCAACCAGCAAGTGTTCATGTGTTCAGATCCATTCTGTGATCATAATCACTTTGTGTGCAGAATCTCCATCATAAATTGAAGCATTTGAGGTTTTCTCACATCCTTCCTGATAAATATACCAGAAGATTGGGCTGTCACAACCACTGTACAGTCACTGTACAGTAATGCACAGCACTTAAACTGGCAGCACATCTTTACGTGCGTTTGGAATGGCTAGCGTTAAGTCAGACCGAAGTGTACCCAATTAACATCCTTTTTCTATAAGGGTGGGTCACAGGTCAATGTATTTTTATAGTTTCCTATGGCTAAAATGAAGTCTTAAGGTAGAATTTCTCTTAAGTTTATTAATTATTAATTCTGTGCTTGGGAGTATAGGAGTGACATGTGATGACTAGAGTTCATTGCTGCAATGCCTCTTCAATACATAATTTATTTCTCATGGTCTTTGTGAGAAACTCTTTCATCTTTTTTTGAGCTTTGACTTCTAGGATGAGTGTGTTAGCTTTGAAGAAGCAATGCTGTCTGTTATGGAGTAGTGGAAGATTTTTATCAGCAAAATAACAGAGATTCCATATGCTAAGTAGCAGTTGCCCAGCTTAGCAATTGGAGTGCCAATCTGGCTCCTTCAGCCTGATGTAGGTGGCACAATTCAGCGCTATTCATATTTTTAGAAAATGAACATAATATTGTTTGGGCTTGTGCTACAGTATTTGTAGAAAACTTTGCAGAATGATTTCTTTTAAAAGAGAAATGTTTGAGAGGTGTTTAGTCACTGGGTATCCATTCAGAATTTTTGATGTGAATTGGCCTCATCTTTTAGCTGGCAAACACAAGTATGATGTGTGCTGGGGAATGTGTCAAGTGAGCTGAGAGAGACTTTTTACCCAAGTGGGAGTTTTTGATTATAACTGTTATGCTTTGTTTGAACCTAGTTTTTAAACTTCAATTAGCTACTGTGTTGTGAAGTATGTGACAAGCAAAGTGTGTGGGATATTGCCCTTTCCTTGAAATTACCAATCATGTTAGTGACAAAAATACAAATTTTTTCAAAATCTTTTTTCTTCAGTTTACTGAAGCTGTAGAACATAAAGACAAATTAATGGATGAAGAACAAAAAGTGCTGGAATAAAGTTAATCAGAAAAATATTAATGAAATTGGCAAATATGTATTTAGCAGAAATTGATTTGTATTGTGGCTTCTGTCAGTCTTTTAAATTTGTTTTGTTTGCTCAAAACCTTTAAATTAGGGCATGTTTAGCTCTGAGTAGGCTATCCCCTGAGTTCTTTATCCTCGAAGTGAGTTACTATGGTCTCACTAGAATTTTGTGGCAGAGCAAAAATAGTGAATTCTTTCTGAAAAATGTCCGTGGGTGGGTGAGGGGTTGTTGTCTTGCAAACCAAAGCAAAGAAAAACCACTTAAGACCTTCCTTACTTGCCAGGGAAAATAAAACACAACCAAGCCACAACAACAAAAACAAAACTGTCCGTGTAACTACTTTTCTTGTACCAGTTATATTTAAAGTGGAATTGATTTGAAACATAGACTTGCACATGCTCATCATATACTTTGTGGTAGGTAATCAGTGGTACCCAAGTGGTAGCTGACACGGGTTATGGCTTTTGATATTTTAGTTTTGTCTTTTGGGCAGATTTTTAATTTTTTTTTTTAAGTATATTGAATTTCTCTCCTGTATCCTAAATAGTTAATTAAACTCCTGTCTTGCAAGGGTCTGCATTTTTATTAATTCTCCCAAGATATCTTCTGAATTTAGTGTGCCTAACTATTACCCAGTTAGATGTTTGCAGCACCAGGGGGGTTTCCTTCATGTATTACATACTTGTTTTATTGCCTTATAAGGAAATTATAAAATATTTTTATATTAAAATAGCATATTGATGATGATAAACATGAAAAAGGCAGATATTTTTGGAGACTGTTCTATTTTGAGTTGAGCTAGAACTCCAGTTAGTGAATTTTAAGTAATAGTTTTAGTGAAATGTCTTTCACAATCTCGCTGCATTAATACTGTGTCACCGAGCTTGACCTTGGCCCAGTAGAAAAATGTATCCCATTTTCAGGTTTTGGAGTAGCATATCAGGAGTGAAAAATGAAATGTTTGAGGTCCTGTTTGACTATTAAGCCAGTGGCCAGAAGGGGTTTCATGCCTTTCTGGTTGTCTCAATCATTTTGATGTTAGACTACTTGTAATTTTGCTAAAATATACTTGGTTGAAGAGGAGATATCCAGAAAGTCTTGCATTAATTTGTCTTTGTTTTTGCTCTTTAGGCAGTGCCCTGTTATAAACTAAAATCACACATTCCTGAGTGTAAACTGATCATGTTCCCAATGGAAATTTCAGGAATACTTGTGGCTACTTTCAAAATGTGGAAATCTATTTATATTTTTTCCACTTGTTTTTCTTCCTAGGTTTTGGCACTGATTGCATTCATCTGCATAGAGACCATCATGGAATGCTCCCCTTGTGAAGGCCTTTATTTCTTTGAGTTTGTGAGCTGTAGCGCACTGGTGGTTACTGGAGTTCTCTTGCTTATGTTCAGTCTAAATCTTCACACAAGAATACCACAGATCAACTGGAATCTTACTGTAAGTTCACACAAGTCCTCATTCTGTTAAAAGTAGCTCCAAATCTGTTTATGAGTTCTGTCTTTGAACTTTCTGCTGAGGTCTTTACCCTGAGTAAAGTATAGATTTTGCTTATGTTCTATGATTTATTTTGAGTACTAACAGCAGAATGAGCTCTGAAGTGTAGAAAGATTGAACTACATTAAACAGAACTAAAACTGTCCTCTGGTAGACTCTCTTCAGAAGGAAAAACTTCCTGTTAGTGCCAGAAGTTACTGTTTGTGGATGACGTGGATAAACTGCAGCCTGTATTGAAGTGGATAAACTGCAGCCTGTATTGACAGATGCTGTATTTATGTCTATTCTCTCTTAAGCTGTTTTTTTTTTTGGTTTTTTTTTTTTATATTAGGACAATTGTGCTGCATGTTTTCTTACAGGGTAATAAAATCATTGGATGATAGTGTAAAAAAATTGTACTTTCTGTAAAAATCAAGTGTTTTGAATTGCTTATATAATTATTAAACATTGACTGGCAGTGCTTAATGAGTTCTCTTTCTAAAACTTTTCATACTAGAACTGCTGGCAGCACACATTCCTTTTGTACAAGTCTTTATTTCCGTGCTGTACTCTTGAGCTAAACTTTCAGATTGCATTGCATAAACACAGGTCACAAAATCAACATGTTAGTCACTCTAGCAAAAGATCTGTCAACTTCAAGGAGAGTATTTATATCAAATTCTTTGGACAGTACATATACATATGTGCCTATGTTCTGTTTTAGTTTATAACAGTAATTTTGTAAATACTGTTGCAGACAAGTCCCAGAGGCTTTAGGGCTCTGATGTGTTTTTAATGTAATTTATTAATGTTGCAGTTTGCATGGTTGCAGTAACTGTTTATAAGCCTAAATTACTTGTATATGATTAGATTGGAATGTGGGATTAGATGATCCTTTGTACCCTGGGGATGCATGATCTGTTGAGGAACTCTTAAGCACGTTTGGTAGATGGATTAGATGGACAGAACTGACTCGGTAACCATAGGTGTGGGATATCCAGTTGACTCACAAAACAAAACCAGTGGAACTACTGGAATATTACTAGGTGTTTTTGCCTTTGCTCCTTTTGTCTCCATTCTGTGAGTTTTGTCATAGCTTATCTTCATGACAAGCTGAAGAGCAGCAGCTGCAGATTCTATTGCCAGTTCAGTTGCATCACAGCAGCCTGACAGCCAGTAACAGCAATTCAAGACTGTCTTTTTATACCATGCAGTTCTGTACATGTGAATAAGATGTACAAGAGCATGGTGATAAGTGTATGGAAGTGCATTGGTTTCTTGATGGTCTTGCTGGTGCAATGTGACTGGTTTCACAGTGAACACTAGATGTAGCTTATGGCCAAAGTAAGTTTGACCATGACTTCTTATTGAGAGACCCCAAAGTGGTGTGCATGCTGACTGAGCTGCTCTTTGTCCCTGGAAGAGTCAGTTTAATGACTTCACATGCCCATGGGTCTGTACACTTTTTTTTTTCCTCTTGCTGAGCCCAGTGGCACGCTTTTACTGCCTACCAGAAAACTTTGAGAATATGTTGAACATGTATAAGTATAGAAGCCTAAATGCATCTCTCTGGTTTTCTCCCCAAATAATGTAGTAGATACCAGGGTGTTAACTGATAGAGTAGCTGAAAGGACCTGACTTCTAAAAGTATGAGTGACATGAATTGTCACGTTGAGCACAATGTAACTTGTCTCTGCATGCCAATTTGTTAGAGATCTTCAGAGAGACAAGAGCTTAAAAATACAACCAGATATGTTTAGGCTTTGGTTTTTGTTTTTTTCATATATATGTATATAAGTTTATATATATATATACATATATATATAAAAAGTTAAGTATTTGAGGTTTTAGGGCAATGGTAACTCTTTGAACCCAGTACCTAAACATCATGGAGCAACATGATATGGTTAGAGTTCAGCCTGAAGGGCAAATGGAAATACTCTGCAAGTTCTTTTTGCTTTAGTTCATATTGCCAGATCAACAGAGGTAGAAGTAAATTGTCGTGATATTGCAAGTCTCATTCTTTTAGTTATGTACTGAAAATTAAACACTGCTTCCATTGTTATACCCAGGATCTCTAACAGAAGTGAGAAATAGAAACTTCTGACTTTCATTTCTGATACTAAAAATCTTTAGTCTGATGGGATTTTTTTAGTCTGAGGAGTGTTGGAGTATCTCATTATTCAGATAGGTGTTGTCTACTGTTGCATGTATGGAGGGGGAGTTTGAAGGCTGCTGATAAAACACTTATTGGAGATTACTTAGCAATGTTAGTAGAAAATTTATGAAAGCAAAGTTGTGGCTGAATATTGGATTTTGGGGAGTTTTTTCTTTGTTTTTTTCTTACTTTGGCATCTTAATCTTTTAGACGTATATTCTTACAATATTTGATCTTTCAATGTTTAGTACTCTCCTCTGTTTTGATGCTTATTTTAATAATTTTGCAGCCTCTGTATATCACACAGTTACCACAGGAGCTATTTTCTGAACAACAGAATCCATGTTCCTAAACGCTTTGAGGAAGTCATGCCTCTGCTTAGGTATAAAATAATGTATGTGCTTTAAAAAAAAAGTGACTTTTTTCATGAGTATGACTTTCATGAGCATGACTTTTTTCATGATACTATAGACTCATAGCATCAAAATTTGCTTTTAGAAACTACATGAGGAGACTCTTACAGTGCTTGAAAGAATTTAATAGTCTTAAATTTAGTAAGAAGCCCACAAAATTCCTAGGAAGTGTGAAATAGTTTCAAGTGATCCTATATACTAGAAAGTGTCATTGTATAACACAGGATTGTTTCCTTCAGTACTTGATTAAAATTAGAGTTCTTTTAATGTGATGTCGATATTGTTTGATGTCCTCTGTCGCTAGTTGGAATGAAAATATGGTTCAGTATCTGTAAGTATCTTAACAGATGCTCATTGTTTTAATACAATTTTTGTAGTCATGTGTGGGAAATATCTTTGTTTTGATTCTATTTAGAGACTTGCCAAGCTTTTTCATGTTTTCTGAAGGTAGACATGAAAAGAAACATGGAGATGGTGAGGCTGGAAAGCTTTGCTTAGTTGGAAGGAGACAGATCTGTTGCAGCAAGATGAAAGAGCAGTCACTTGTCTGTGTTGTGCAGCACTATCAATATTATGCTGAAATGCAGAAACCGGGGAACCTGTCAGTGGAAATTTCCATTGTCTTAATGTTTCAAAGCTCAAAGGGAGCCTATTCTGGAGGGAGACTAGCAGGGGACATAGGGGAATGAAGAGCACGCCACAGCAGAGGTTCCTGCTTAACCATTGAGCTGCTGCTTTGAAAGGTTTGTTTGCAGAGTTAACTAATAACTGAATGTTTGGTACAATCTGTGGTTGGCTAACTTGTCCTTTTTAAATTAAAAATAAAAATTGCTTGGTTTACTATATCTATACTTTTGTCTGGGAGTCTGGGGGAATCTTCCATTTTGACCACTGACGTAGGAAAAACCCCAAATTATTTAAGCATCTGATGGAGCTCTTAGAGTATTTTGTGTTTGAGCACAGTTGTGAATGCAGAACCTTTCAGTCTGGAGCAGCCCCAAAGGTGAAGTGCAGAACTGAGCACAGCACGTTAGGGTTCTGTCAGGCTTATTAGCCTAGCTGCAGTCCTTGGGAAGCACTGCTGCAAGGCAGAAATGTGAGGAATCAGGTGTGGCTCTTAGACACACAGATCAGTGGTTGTATTTTGTGCTGCCTGAAAACTTATTTCATCATCTGTAGTGTTGGTGTGTTCTTCAGTCGTGGCGGTGGTGAATCCTTGTGTGCAAGCAGCGGGTGCTTGAAGTAGTTGGCAGAAAATTTGATGCAGTGCCAGAATGACAAACTGTCTTATGCCAACCTTGGCTCTGAGGAGCGTAATTAAAACAAAGCTGTAGTTCAAAGGCCTTCACAGAGCAGTCTTGATTATTATTATCTTTTAAAAATTCTTTTCCCTTCTGTTTTGGAAAAACATCTTGATTTTCTTTGGCTGGTTTAGCTGTAGAATGAGAAATAAAGTAAGTCACTCTTCACTTCTATGTTTACTGCTGCCAAAATAGCAATACATATTTAAGTATAAAATGAAGATTTAATGAATTTAATAAAGTTGTCAGAGTTCATTTTCTCTGGGCTAGTGCTGTTTGTGGACAGCTCTCGGGGCAGCATGCTGTAAACAATTATTCTGTAAGAAATACCAGCACAAGTTTTTTTTTTTTAAGCACTTGTGTTAACACTAGGGTTTTGGGTTTTTTTTTTTAACATAATTTGCTTGGGTTCTGAAAATAGCAAGTGCCAGACACCTGGGACTGGATCAAAGCACCTGAACAGGAGCACCTGCAGGTGAATGCTGGAGATCTTTGGGCTCTGCTGTATGTGATAAGGGACCCATGGGGACCTTAAGCTCTGTGGGGAGCCGGGCAGTACAGCCTCTTGCTGTGAGATGGGCCCCAAGATGTATCTGCTTGTGCTGTGCAAATTCAGTCCGTGGGGGTGCAGATGTTTTTCTGAAACTGCTAGTCATGGATTATTGTATCAGGGCAAGTGACACTTATGTGAATCTTGGAGTAGTAGGACCTAGTGTCTGAATAGAGGTGCCTGTACCTATGTAAGCCTAAACAAATGTGGGGAAAAAAGAAATGGGAATTGATGCCCATGCTGTTAATTTGGTTCTTTCTACCTATGACTTATTTTTGCCTGAGAAACCATGTTGCCATTTTATATCACAGTACAGAACAATCATACAATGTTTAACAATATGATTATAAAGTAAAATTATGGGAGTTTGACCAGAGGTGCTTGGTTTAGAGCGCTGATTGTAATGTTTATAGTCTTCAAATTGATGGCTTCATACAGAGACAAGGAAAAAAGTTCCCAAACATTGCAAGTATAGTTCTGGTTGGAGGAAAAATAAGGGGTGCTGTACAAAAAAAAAACCAAACAAACCCAAACCAATAACCTCACTTCCCCTCCCTTCCACTGCCAACTGAAGAACAAACCACCAAAACCCAAACAGAGCTAAAAAGGAACGTTACTTAGAGCTGTGTCTGTTGTGGAACCCCCCACCCCCCCACCAGGATAGCAACAGTCCACCAACTTCTGTCACCTTTTGTGGCAAAGTGAAGCTGTTAAAAAGTGCCAGCTTATTTTCCAGATACCTTGATATTACTACTTTAAATCCATCTAAATTTAATTTTGGATTTCAGAAGCAAAGGACAAAAGCAGCTGCCAGTTTAAATGCCATACTATTGTTTATACTGTTTGCATTTGCAGTATATCTCCGTTTCCCTTTTAAATAGTACCTGGTCACTTGTGCATTCTCTTACTTCACCACAAACTATAGGATTAAAAGGCAGACCATGTATTTTGATTAAATGTCTATTAATAGCATGCTTGTGTGGGGTCATGGAGTGTGGTGGATAACAGCATGTGGATACTACTGATGAGTCTGAGTGTCAGAGACAACTCCTGATAACTGGAGAGCTAAACAGAAGCTTTCAAAGCTGATGTGCCTTGTAGCCTTCAGGAGTTACTTAATAGGAATTTTCAGGTCTGTTAGCAGACCTCTCATTCATAGCACCAGTTCAGCTTCTCCATCCACATTAATCCAGGAACCATACCTCCCCAGACCCATGAAAACAAGACTGCAGGATGCTGACCACTGATCTTGTTGTTGTTGTTGTTGTTCCCCACCTTTACAGCATAATCAGCAGAACAGAAGCCTCACCCCTTTTTAGTCTGATTTTTTAAATTTTATTTTATTTTTTTAAATTATCTTGGCATAAACCCCTGTTCATTCACAAGTTAAGACACCTCATCTGCCTTATGCTGCTTCTGAGTGCAACAGGTATCTGTTGATGGCAGTAGCAAATGTGTTCTTTGGACTAATAAAACCTTTGATGACTGAACAGAATGACTTCTGATCACTTACAAGTTATGTGTAATTCAGTCTTTCCTTTTAAATATTTAAAAAATATATTTAAATTTTGTAAAGTAGAAAGGGAGCAACAGCAGTCTAGAGTGGATTTGATTCAGCTTATAGGTTTTATTATCTGTTATGGATGGCAGCTTTGTACAGTATTTTATGGCACAGCATACTGTCTCATGAGGTTGCTGTAATTTCAGCAGACATTCTTCTATCTTTGTGATGTGGTTTTTACTTTGTCTATAAATATAATAGCAAGAACTTCAGCTACAGCATGGCCAGATTTGTAACGGTGCATCTTTTTTCAATTAGTTTATTCTTTTTATTGTCATGATTATTCATTTTCTTACGTGGAAAATTACTTGATTTTAGGGAGTGTCCTTCTTGAATTCTTGTTTTGGTTCATTCTGTTTTATGTGGAATTTTTTCTTATCTTTCTTCTCTCAGTAGTAAGTACTGAATTTTGGAGTAAAAGACTACTGATATTTTCATCTGTGTTATTATCCTTCTGTATGACAGTGTTATTGATAAGTGTCATTGCTCCTTAAGCTCCAAGCAATCTCACCTATGCATATGAAAGATTGGTTTAGCCTTAGCTTTTCAGGAAACCAGACTTTTTATATGTATGTGAATGAATTATTAATTGAATTAGAAGGTTTTGACCTAAACAGGGAAAATAGAATTGCACAAATGAATAAATTGAAGCCTGAAGATGGAATAAAATCTTTACATTTGAATTGTTACAGTCTTTAGAAGGAAAAATTTGATATTCTTTGTAAGCACTACAATGAAATAAAATGCCAGTGATCAGGAGAAAGTTGCTATGTTTCCTGGAAAAATCTTGACAAAGGTACGAGCAGTCCCATTTCAGCATTATTTCATACTCTGCAGTGTCACAACCACGCAAGAAGCTGTCAAGTCAGTTTGAGGAGAACGGTGCTGATGCCTGTCATATTGTGGATAGGTCTAGCTGTCTTGCTTTTGCTAGGATCTTTTGGCAAGATGATCAAGCTGACAGATTCAAAAAGTCAAGAGGTCAGCAGGATTAATTAATATGCACATCTGATCCCATAAATTGTAGAACATTGTGTCATCACTTTTTGAATATGGTACTAAGGAAGTACAAAATGTGTATCTGAAAAAACAGGATCTGGGTTATAAGTAGTGACAAGGTCAGTATTAAGCACATCTCTTATATCTGTTTGTTGTGATGGTTAGCTCCCTTACAATTAAAACTTTGTTTTGAACATGACATTTGTCTTACCTTTGCAGCTGTTCATTTTGTTACACAATTAATTTTATTGTACTCTCCTATGGTTAACTTACCAAAATACTAGCTGTTCTAAAACTTGAGCATGGGAGTCTTCATATACACAGTGCTATCATTTTAACACTCAAAGCAGATTAGGTTCTTTGATTCATACTGAGAGAAAGTTTCCTTTCCTTTTTAAATAACTGCTGTGACTCTTCTCTGTACACTGTCCAATTTTTCAACATATTTTAAAAAATGTGGATACTGGAACAGGATGCAGCATTCCAGTGTCCCTTGTAAAGGTAAAATTTCCACCTCAAACCTATTGTGTCCTTACATCCAAAGGAATGTATAAGTGTTTCCCCTCCCCACACCCCCCTCCTTTTATTTTTTTTTTTGTCCTTTGTGGCATCACATCCTCAGATGCTTACCTACTGTAATTGCTAAGTTCTGAGCTGGATGTTTCTAGGATTTTATACTCATTCTGTAGGTGACCAATGTGCTCTGGTAGTAAATATACAATTTGACTTTGCTTTGAACTGATTTTATAATTCTTATTTTTTTTTATAAATTATTCAAGGTGTCCTTTCCTCAGTATTTAGTTTCAGAATTCTTGGTGATGTACATATGCTTACTTTGGAGACTTAATGAAAATACTGAGTACTTTTGAGTCTGGTATCGGTTCTCATATGTAGTGAAACTTCCCTTCTAATAAGAAAATAGTTGTGCAGATGAAAACCACAGTTCTAGCTGACAGCCCTGGAAGCACAGTTAGAGCCACTAAACTCAAAGTTGGAGAGGAGGCTACTTGGAGAAATTGAGAAATGCCATTTGTTTTCTAATATCTCTTTCCTAACTTTATCTCTGCAAAGCAATAAGCTATATAATTAATACTGCAGTAACTAATAAAATTCCAATTTTGTTTGGTGCTGTGTGTACCAGATAACATCTGTCTCTGTAAGCTTGAACAGAGATAAAATTATACACTCTAATTATGTTCTCTAATTATATACTGGCAGGTGAAAAGATGGTAAAAGGTGGTAAGAGTTTGAGACTCACAATTTCCTTTGCTTCTTCAATGTTTGGTAAGACAGTTTGGGTCTTATTGGGCTCAAAAAAATCCTCAAACCTCTCAGATTTCTTGGGAAAGTCCCCCTTTCAGTTGGGGAGCAGGCCACAGTGATAAGTCTTACAGTTTGTCCCCAGATAACCCTAATTTTGATAACCAACAGTCCCTGAGTCAGTACCCTCAAAATAGACATTTTTTTCCTGAGAATAGCTCAGTGCCAGAAAACCTTCTGCTTTTTCAGTTACTTTCTAAAATATTATCCAGTCACAGCTAGAAAAACAGATGTTTTGGGTGTGCCTGGATGACAATGGTCTTTTCAAAGTCTTTGTGTTATGTAGCTGGAACATAGTCATGGGATTCATATGCAGAGAATAAGGTTACATTTATACCTTCAATTTTGTAAGCCTAACTTCTCACAACACTTCAAGATCCACCTTGGAGAAAAATAAAATAAAATTTAAAAATAATTGTGGTAAGCGGAAGAGCAGGAACAGGAAGTGGGCCTGGCTGACATCTGAAAGAAGAGTCAAGCAGAATAAATTTGTCTTTGAATTCTAATTAAAGAGTGGTGATAGCAATTTTTTTTAATAGTGGGAGTTGGCATGCTTAATATGCTTTTGTTAGTTGTTTGTTGTGTTTTTTTTAACTAAAAAGTTGTGCAGCAAATTTGTATGCAGGTCTTCTTTTCATCCCTTCTGGCTATAGTAGTAATCTCACTGATTTCATGTTCTTTCAGGATATTTATGCTGTACTGCCACTCCCTAATTATTCCACACCTCACTTTGCTCCTTCATTCAGTTGTTAAAATAGTCTGTTATTTTCTGTATCTCTGTAATGAATGTATAGCACAGCCTGTGTACATACCAAATTTTTTAAAAATCGTAGAAGATGTCCCAAACTAGCACTTTTTCTTCTATTATTTTAAGTCCCAGCTCTTGAATTTTTTTCCTGGAGTCTGCCCAGATAGTCTTGTATTGATGTAATTATTGTTGGTCTGATAGCTGCTATTCAGAATTATTATTTATGTTCCTGTGATACGTTAATGACCCTGCTTTATGTAGGGCATGGCGCCGTAATCATCTGAACACTGACATATGCAGCTTATATATAACTGAACTGCATATTGCCTCTCGTTTTTCTGTGCTGGGAGCAAAGCAAGAATTTTCTTTGAATGTAGGTGTCTCTGGGGTGTTGCTGTGCATATGCTCTAAAAAGTCTGCTTGAAGCATCAATTAATGCAATAAACAGGTAAATCCACAGTATGTGTTCCTGCAATGTGGGCAGCTCTCATTGGTACAAATAGCATAGGACATGCAGTTGTCTACAGTGATGGCTTCAAAGAATCTGCAGAAAAAATCCTGTCAGTTATGGGCAGTGCATGAAGCACTGGTGTGATGCAGAGGAGAATAAGTTGTTCTGGATTGCAAAATTTGATATTCAGGTTACTTCAGCGCCAGCTGAGGTAGAACAGTTTTTCTCATTGTTTATGCTCAACAATGTTTTCTCCCTGTTTAGTGTCATTGTTATGACAGGATTTCTCTAATAAACCCAATAGAAATTGAGGTAATCTACCCAGAATCCGCACTGGTGCTTTATCTGTACGTGCTTTTGACTTCAGTTCACTGACTAATGCGCGCGCGTGCCATGTTTCCTGTGTCACCATCTTTGCCTTCCTCTGTGTAAGTGATAAACTGCATAAAAAGTGGGAAAGTATTTCTATAGTTCTTGTTCTAACTTTCTTCCGTTTCATCAGTTTTAATGAAAGCAAGTAAAGACTCGCTGTTTAGTAATGCTAATGAATTTATTTTTTAGGATCTGGTCAACACTGGACTCAGCACTTTCTTCTTTTTCATTGCCTCTGTAGTACTTGCTGCTTTAAACCATAAAACTGGAGCAGAAATTGCTGCTGTGGTAAGAATTTGAGCTTTATATGACTCTTCTATTAAAACTTAGAATAACTTTTCTTCCTCATTCATTGAATATGTCTGTTACCACCACAATTTATTTCTAATTTTACAGTTGGCTATAAGCTAATTGTAATTTTAAAAATTGACATCCTTTGAGTTGTTTATCTTTAAGCTTGAGGCAAGAAGAAACAGGAAAATTACTTGCAGAGAATACTGTAACAGTTGAACTTGCCTTGTTTCTTTCTCTCTAGCTAGCTTAGATGATACTGCTTTAAATTGCAAACCTACAGGAAAGATATTGCCAAAAATTCACAAGAAATTGGAGCTGCTTACACATATTCTTCCTCACTAGAGGCAGTTTTTGTTCTGTGGAGTGAGTATAGTAATACTTTGAGATTTTAAATCAAGAACAGTAAGGTCAAGCAAATTAATTTTGTGCTTGAGTTGGCAACTTTTTTTTTTTTCCTCTTTTCCAAACCTGAACACTGAAAATCATGCAACAGTTCTGCAGAAGCTTGTAGGAAGAACTGCAAATCAGCTAATTCTCCAGGCTGGACTGGTCAGGTCTGGACTGGTCATCTGTTCTCTTATCATTCATTCACTATTATGTGCACCCTGAGGAATGAACTGTTGGATGAAGATCTGTATTCTTCTTTACAAGAGGTTCTTCTATTGAAGTTGCATTGCAGGATTTAATTGTCATGTTTGTGGTCAGAGAAGTTTGTTTTCTGGGATTGTCGATCTTTAGTTGCTTTTTCAGATTCTCTAGTTCACTGAAGAACAACAACATCAGTTTTACACACTGTGATGATTTGTCAGTGCAAACAAAGTAGAAAACTAACCTTCTGAGGAATTTGTTGTGAAACTGCTATTGTACTTGTTTTCAAAAATTGTCTTTGACAATTCTTTCTACTTCTTGTAGATATTTGGTTTCTTGGCAATGGCAGTGTATGCTGTGAACACATATTTAGCTATTAAAAAGTGGCGAATGAACAGCAGACAACAAAATAGCCGTCAGACCAGTGATTACATACGCGCTCGGACAGAGTCCAGAGAAGTAGATCATCGACCTGAGATTCAGCGTCTGGATGCGTGAAAGCAGCACTGAAATGGGACTGCAAAGGGAAACGAAGAAGTGCTTAACTCCATCATGGAATAAAGGGGTTTTTCTTTATTTAATGAAGAAAAGGAAGATCATAGTGGCAAAGAATGCCCAGCCCTGCATATGTGCAGAGATGCATTGAGTCAGAAGCTGTTGTCATGAAGGCAGTAAATGTTGGTCATTCAAAAGCAAGATCTGTTTTAAAATGTCCACATATATATAGATATATTATATATCTTATATAATATATAATATATATATGTATTGAAGTATGTTATTGTTTTGGATTAACCTCACAGTACTTTCCTTCCCTCTCCTGAGTGCAAGCTCTGAATATAAATGTTCTGCCACTGTTTATTCCTCTATTGTAAACACTAAGACCAGCGCTACATTGGATGGTTAATACACGAAAGCAATCCACTGAAAGTAAATTTAATACATGCACAAAGGAAGTGAGAGGCAATAACTTCAGCCATGTGTCATGTCCAGCAAATTCTCGGTATCCATCTTCATGCAGCCTTGGAAGTGCAGCTCAATTCTCATCTGTAAGGTCTCCTGCAGTTTCGATGTTGGTGCACTTAGCTGAACCAGACAACAAAATTTTAAAAAATTTTACAGTTTTTGTTCTGTGGATATAGTGTTGAGGTGTAGTTATCCTATGGATTGCTCTGAAATTATAGTATGGAGTTAATACATGACTTTGGCCAGATCTAACATTGTACAAAGTTCGCACGTTTATGTAACGGTCACCATACCGCATCAGGTACAAGTCATGTGGTTGTCTGCTGAAGAGGTGTTTGAGATTGTTTTTCATTCCAAAGTGGAAAAATAAATCTGCTCGGGAGGCAGGGTGGAGAAAAGCGGGTTGAGGGGTACAGTAAAGAAGTGGTTGTCATCCATTAGACTTGCATTTCATTCATGGTGCTTGTTTTTTTATTTTTGAGGTTAAACCTGAGCAGCCTAGGGTAAGCAAGAGCTAGCAAAAAATTGTGATATGTGTATGAAGTTGTTAAGGTTGCAATGTTAAAATTCATGCAAGAGAAATATTTTCCTCTTTGGAACGTTGGTTGTTTCTTCTAAAATTCAAACTGTTGGTAGTAGTTAAAACATTTTCAGTTGGGTGTCTCTGCAAATGTCTTCTCTTGATGTTTCTGTGGCAGATTAGTTATATAACCGTGGGACAATGTGGCTGTATTGAATTGCTTAGAAATAGTTTTTCCTAGCTGAAGTTTTCTTATTGTAATTTTGCTTCCAAAAGTCAACTTCTGCAGTAATTGGATAGTATTGTAATGTTCTTAGAAAGATCTCCTTTGATATATTTTGTTTTATTGATTGATGTTTTTATCTAATCCATTATTTGGATGAAGAAAATATGAGAAAAGATCTCTAGGGCAATCTCTGTAGCACAGCTATATGCCACATATGCCTGAATTTATCTCACCTTTGACTTGGATACTTTTTTCATTGTGTTCTTAAGAGTACAGATACATGAGTGGATCAACACAGTTAACTGAGTCATAAAAACAAATGGCAATACGTTGCAGATAGATCACCTTTAAGTATGGAAAAGCGATTATACTGAGCAGAAGATAAATAGAAATTCCTGAGCTTTATTAAAACTAGAGGGAACTGGGATAGGGACAGGTATGAACCTAATGCTGCAATGTTTGTGTCAAGCAACAGAAAAGTATTTTGATGTGTGATGGACTGGTGACAAAACTGATGTCTTTTCAATTTACTGATGCCTACAGCGTATTTACTGTTAGTGGTGAAGATGGAGATTAAAATTCAGAAAGAGTTACTAATGATGTTAAAGAAAACTTATATTTTCTTAACAAATAATGCTTTACCAGTTACTGTAGTAACATTTTACTGTACTTCATTGAAAGTTAATTCCAAAGGGAACAATGCTTAAAAAAGATTGAATGGTATAATCCAATCTCTGGTGTCTCACCAGGATTACTCTGTTTTTCATGAGATGTAAATGACAGTTCCTTCATGTAGTATGGAGTAAATAGGTTTGGTTTTGCCAGTACAGTTGTTATAGCCTTGCTGTTTTTCAGTGCTCTGCCTAGTATTGGCAGAGTTTGCAAGGAGAGTTTGTAGATATTGGCGATTATTAAAAGGACCTTGTTAAAAGTAGCACAAGCATACCTAGACTGGAATTGTAAACTGGCTTTAAAGCAGTTTGTATGAAGATTGTAAAAACTTAAAACAAACACCAAAAAGCCCAACAACTCCCCAACACAAAATGAAACACCATTCCAGAAAACCAAACTCCCCATATCAAATAAAGAATATTGTCTTCCAGAAGATCCTCACTTTTGGGGTGAAACCCTCCACTGAAATCAAGTTAGGTGATAGAGCTCCTAATGAAAAGCCTTTGTTAGGTATCCTGTTTGCTGGTTGATGGTGGGGACAGCAATGGAGAGAATGGAGAGTACCCTCTCCTGTACTTTCTTTGCTGATTCTGGGGTTTTTTTTAGAGGTGTTTGAGAGATACTGCATCCGAAAGTTTGAATCCTTACACCTTTCCTTACCAAAAAAAAAAAAAAAAGGATAGCTTCACTGAGCTTTTTCAGGAGCCAGATCATGAAAAGCTTTTGTGCATTGTAGCTGGCATGACAAATACAGAGTGATACAGTTGTGCTTCTAATACAGTGCATTACTTCATCATGTAGTATAGAACACCTGAATGGCCTTGAGTGCTTTTACGTAAGTGTTCTTGAGCTGAGGACAGCGTGCCGTTGTTACTTACATCATGACTTGAGCTTAGTACAGCTTTCAGGGTATAATTTGAAGAGAATAATAATTTAAGAAATACTATCTGATACAGTTTGTAAAACAAACAAAAAAGTAAATTTGTAATTTCCTTATTTTGGGGACCAAAGATTATTTTAGTGTTGTACAGTATAAACTTTCTAAAAATGTAAGTTAAGCATTTATTATTCTACAGAGACATTACTTAGTATTTGGATTATATACAAGGGAAATAAAGTAGTGGTAAGACAACAAAATTTGAAACATTAAGATTATATTATCTATACATGTTTGATTATTTTTCCCCACCAGACTCAATTTTACATGGTGTATTGAAGAGGTGGTAGTATTCTAAGACTGTTATCCAACTGCAGTCATCACAAAAAAAAAAAAAAAAGCAGGAAGAAAATAAGATAGAAAGCTTATTTTTTAAAACTTCCTTAGAAAAGTGACATTAAATTGCTTCTCTCAGCCACTTAGTCTTGTTTTTGTAATTGCTGAGCATATAGGGATAATTTCTTTTAGTCCTTAAGGGTGCTGTTTAGTTCCACAAAGGGACTGAAAGCCTGCTGTAAATAAAACCAAAGTAATACTGAACAATCGAACATGTAGGTATGTGGTGCTTGAAACTCTAATGATTCTGAGTAATCCTCTTTTGTCAAACTAAGCCCTCAGATGTGCAATCTCCATGTATTACTGCATGTAGAAATCACAGTAAATTTTGCAACCTATGCACAGACATCAGAAGATTAAACTGTAAGATGTGATTGGAACAGCAACATAATTGTTGTATAGAATTATAAGAATATGTTTTCTTCTTACTGTCATGGATGCTCAGTTAGCCCTAGTTCAAGTTTATTATGCCTTCTTACAATGTGCAAACTTTCTACAACAACCATAATTAAGAGCAGATTTGACAGTTTCGTTGCTTCTTAAAGTTGATTCCCTCTTAGTTTTTGTTTGTTCCTTTCATTTTTTTATGTTCATGCCTTATCTATCTTATGTTTGAACATTTAAGTTAAGCCTTTTTCATTGATCTGTATGCTTTCTGCTTCAGTATAAGGGAGATAAGCAAAAGGATGCTGGACACAGTATTCTTAAGGATTGTACTCTTCCCTGTTATAGTTGCTTATGATTGGGATGGATGTGCAGGGGGAAATTATATCCTTTCCCTTAGGACTTTGGAAGCAAGCTGGTGTACTGCATGTGATTCTGCATAAGCTTTCTGGTAGGAGTCACATGCTTAGAGGATGAGAGAATTAGAGATGAACCTACCTTCTTCTCTGAGAGACAAGCTATTGACTCTAGACATTTGATGCCTACATTTCAGCCTGTGCTTTGTATTCAGAAGCATGGCATCAGCAGTGAGCAATGCCTTGGAAGCAGCTTTTCTTCTTTTGCTTAGAAGGTGTCTCTTAGATGTGAGTTTATATAAAATCAGTAATTTGGGGTGCTTCTTTATAGGCTTTGTCACATGTGTTTCACTGTGCATCTCATGATACAATATAGAATTCTTTTATCTGTTTGTATTTCACAGTTGCTGTTGATCCTAGAAAGAGTAGGGGTATGCTGGGGAAAGATTCTAGCCTTCCTCAAGATAATTTTATCTTACTTTTTCCCTCCTCCCCGAATTGTTTTGTATGTGATGATTGCTCCATCCTAGCAGAGCAGGCTTGTTCTTAAAATGCTGTGGAACACAGCAGGAGAATTGATCTGCTACATGCTGCATGTGGACTGTTATGAATTAATTAACCACTAGTTCTCTGTGAAAAAAGTCTGTAAACAAATCTGGTAACTTGTCACCTTTGTGCTATTTTGGGGATATACAGGCACAGCAAATGTTTCTTTAATAGGTGGTTTTATTAATACAGCCCTTTCTTTACTCCTTCTTCCTCACTCCTTGTTATGTACCTGTTGTTTTCTTGTCTCTTGACAACTTCAGAAATGTTGAATACTTGATCAGTTTTGTGAGGGGAACCCCCAAATAAGTAAGAACCATGTTTTAGCTCATAATTTTCAAACAAAACCAAAATCCAACTTAATAGCAATTAAGATAGTGTGTAAAACAATATCCTCTCTCCTAATCAGATGACATACTCAACAGCTTTGTACATTAAAATCAGAGCATAAAGAACATGTCTAAAGGTGAAAGCCCTGGAGCCAAACACCTTCAGCAGGTAGTTATGTATTTTAGGTAGGCACAATCTGATCATGAATATGAGATTTGGTAAAGAGTGAGAAGCAGACACCCCCAAACTTCACCTTTAATAATCCAGTGCTTTCAAAGTGATGTGTGGACATTAGTAATCCCCAACCACAGAAGAATAGCTTGCTTCTGCACTTTATAGAGGTGAGACAGACCTTGAATCAGTAGTAAACATAGGTGTAGAATTGTTTCTCTATCCCAGCCATGCTGGCTGCATAATATGTTGGGGAGGTTCTAAACCGATGTTGTGAATGGTGCATTCGAAAAGCTGAGGCATATTGGCAAATCAGTGTGATTATCAAGTAACTCCTGCTCTGTCGAAGTGTAGTAGTAGGTTCAGGGACCTGCAGGACAAAGATGGGCTCTGTGTGTCTAGAAGAAACACTTGCAGACTAACTTCTGCTCAGTTCCACTGAAATGAGTAAAGCCTTCATGTAGCATTTGGGAAAATCGGTACTTGTTTATAGCATAAAATAATAAGAACTAACAGATTGTTTGGAGGACCAAGAAAGCTCAAAAAGACTGCAGATGGACACGTGTGTGTGAAGTGTAATGGCAACAAAGGAGTTTTAAAATGCAGCTGAAATAGGTACAAAACCCAGCAGAATGTCTGAAAATACTTTTTAGAAATTATGGCATATTCCTCTATTTTAGGAGAGGGAGTTCGTAAAAACAAATTTTTACAAATTTTCAGGAGATCTTTGAATGCCATTCTGATTTTTCCTGGTATATTGTTTTCCCTGTTAATCACTTAGCTACCTGGATGGATCTGTTTGACATCAGAGCAATGCTGTCTAACCTGAAAAGTTTCCTTTGTTGTTTTGGTCTTAATTTTGCTTGTCCCTTTAAAATCTGTCTATAGTTTAACCATTTTTATTCTGAAAATAATCTCTTTAAAAATCTGCTTACACTGTGATTTATGATAGCCTTTAATTTAGAGTATACAACACAATCAAGTTTTCTTTTGGTATATACAGCTTTCAAAAGTGTTCTTATATGTGCCCAGAAATGAAACTTGTCTATTTATCATGAAAATGTGATTAGATAAACTTACCTATCCCGATCCCAGTGCAACTCTTTCAGGTGTGCTGGATTGATGAGTTAATGAAATTGCCTTTTAATCTCTATGGGTTAATAAATATTTTTTTATAACTAGCCACAGATATTCCTTTTTAAATTATACTTGGCAAACAGAATATTTAATTTTATATACAATATACATAGTTACCTTGATTGACATATTTATAACATAGAGCTTTGTGTTTACTATGAAGGTTTTATCTGTATTCCATGGACTTCATGGGTAAAATTTTAAAATGCCAGTTAGCATATATGGAAGGCTATGGAAACTATTTTCTTGGATTCAGAATGAGGATGTAGGAACATTTCAAAAAGCAATAGCCAGATCATATTAATGGAGTATCTGGATTTTTTCTTATTTTTTTGATTGGGGCTGGTCCCTACAGCTATTTTAATAACATCTGGATGCGAGTTACAGAATGAATTATGACCATCTGCCTCTTCTGAGTGTCACAGACTATTGTCTAGAGTAGGGGAAATTTCAGGGTATTGTATTTGTTTTGCTTTGGACAGATGTCTCCATAGACATTTAATTAAAACCTTCATGTGTTTGAAAGAAAATACCTTCTCTTAACTAGGCTGATTTATCACTTTTGGTAACCTTTTAATCCCAGAAGTACTATTGTCTAAATATTTTCAGTAATGTTACATTTATCCTCATGTCTACAGGTCGAAGTGGCTCTGGCTAGTGCCCTTTTGTTACAACAATCGCAATCGCTACCTTCATTTTTCTACTGTTTATACTTCAGCCTTGAATGTTTACTGGTTTCTACTTGTTGGAGATTGTGGAGGGAGAGTGTATCTTAGCACTACAGTTCATCCAGCTTTAACTCACACATCACAGTTCTGGAGTAAGAGAATATTTTGATTTATGTATTGTGGCCAATTTATTGCATTTTTAAATGATTTCTATACTTAAGACACAACACTTAAGACATAACAAAGGAATTAGCTAATCATTCTATCTGTCTAGACTTACTCTCTTCTGTGTTAGTGTAATTTTGAAACTATTTGTATATGTTGAAGTTTGTAAGGGTTCAGGAACCCACAATAAAATAGTAAAGTATGTATTTATTTCTCATTATAATGCTCAATTTTGATTTGAAAGTTGACACTTTTTATGTCTTCTCACAGAATTATAAACAAATACCGAAAAACTGCTTCACCTAGTGTGCCTTCCATGTGCAGTATAAACACTTGTCATTCACAGAAATAGTTGTAAACTTAGTAAACCAGTAAACACTGTTTTGCAAATGTGAGTCACTAAATGCATCTCTGGTTTCCTTGTGTGTTGTTTCCAGTAATACCAGTTTTATGGCTACTGTAGTCATTGCTTTTCCTTTGTGCACTAAACAGTAAATCTGGTATCGTGGTGAATTGAAAGATTGTCTCCCTTTTGCTCTGCCTTTGTCTGTTCTTCTACCTGAAAGATGGAGATGAAGCAGATTGCTGATCTGAGCTGGAAAGTACTCTGAACGCCTTTCCTTGAGACTTTTGGAAAGAGATGCTCAGCATGGACTATCTGTATCCTCAGTGCTGATCTGGGTCCTCAACCAGGCATAATCTAAATATTCTGATTCTGGATCATAATTTATGATTTTTGGTGGCCAATGAAAGAGCATCCAGGCCCGACTGATAGACTTTATCCCTTGGGCATGTAGATCCAATACTGACAGATTTGTAATTGTGAACAGCACAGAAATGTTAGTTTGAATGCCGTCTTGGGCTGAGCAAAGGGGATGCAATTTTCTTTTTAACATATGAGCACAAGTCTGCTGTGTAATACCCTTGGTAGTTTGCTTTTGAAGCAAGAAAAAAAAAAAAAGTAATGCTTTGCCAAGGAAAAATCTTACAATCTTACTCTATGTGTGAATGCAGAAACTGACTCTGCTGTCCTTACTCAGGCAAAATTCCCCATTGACTTAGGGGACTGCAGATCCGGTACCCATTTATCACCAAATCCTGTTCAAGGATTTGAAGACAATTACAGGTCAGCAAATTTTCATATAGAGAAAATTTACAGCCATGAAACAATTTCACATTATTTGGTAAGTGTTCTTGAAGTTCTTAAAACTGCACATGAAACTAGCTGATAAAATAGATGCTTCTGCAGCAATACCTACCAGCTGTTATCACTGTCCACTCAGTATGGACAGCTGTAACTTACTGTGCAAGTGTAGCATCTTCCAAGTCTGTATGTGAAAGTTGTGCTGTTAATGCTTGACCAGTTCCAAAGGCAAGGCAACTCTACAAGAGAACGTAACCTCCCATTCAGTTTTACACCGATAATGATTATTCAATGTTGTGTGCTTCTTTTTCTGTTGTTTTTTTTTTTGTTTGTTTGTTTTTTGTGTAGACAGAAAACGCAAGCTGAAGTATTGTAATGTCTTGCAATACAGTAGTCATGTTTTTAAAATCCATACCATTCTAGCATAATTTAAATGGCGTATTTATCGGTCTTAAATGTCATTTTACTTTTCTGGTCTTTTGTATATGGGCACAATACTTTTTGTAAATTTTTTTATTGTCTTTCTGTCTTTTTTCCTTGCTGATATTTGAAGATTTGAGCTCTATGGATTTTCATGGTACTCTTCTGATCATGTCTTCATAGTGGTAAAAGTCTGTATTTTTGTATGTAGGGAAAATGGTAGTTTTCTAACGCTTATCTTGATTGATATAGTATGGAATCATTTGTGAAGGACTTCCTGTTTAATAAATGGACATATTAAAGTACAAAAACCATTGTCTCGATCTGTAAAGGGAAACATATAAACCCAATATGGCAAATGCTGTGGTTGATTAGTTGATAATGCAGTAAGTGAAGTTGCTAAGTGCCTTTCCTATGCAAGGCAATGGCATAGGGGTTAAACATCAAAGCAGCCAACCGTGTCTGAGTTTTTTGTGACTATGTCTCTGACAAGGCAAACTTCATAGATGCAGGAGTTAATGAAAAACTATGTATAAGCAGTCCTTGATGAAAGGTTACATGTAGCAGAAAGCACATGGAACTACTTTATTGTTGGTTGTGGTGGATTTGCTGTTGTGGAGGTTTCTCCTTCTGGTAGGCTGTAATGGGCTAAAATGCTCTATGTTGTGGTTTGCAGCATCGAGTTCTGGACTGTAAAGGAATTTTGGAGCTGAAATGGAACGGATGGGTAATGTCCTGCCACCTCCTGGGCTGTAGGTTGCAAATTCTACCTTGATACAATTACTGTATTTGTTGTCCAGGCACTTTAGATGTGAGGTGAAAGCCCTGAGTTCATAGGGGTAAGAACTGAAAAAACACGCTTGCTGCTTATTGAGTGTTGTGAGAAGATTTGGGAATAGGGATGATGCCCTTTAAAACATTTCTTAGGGATACCCTACGTGTAGGGATGTGAACAAAGGTGGTGGTGTGATTGAGCCTTTACCAGAAGGATTCAGTAAGTTGTCATGTGCTTGGACAACTTTTCTGCTAGAAGATGGGCTAGTTCATTTTGTGTGTGGTTGTCAGCAGCAGTAAATTCTGATCTGTTGTAGTGTTGCATCCATTGAATCTGCTTAGAGATCAGGCCTTAATGAAATTGGTGCTCTTCAAGAAAATAAAGAGTTAAAGTTCTGGACTTGATACCATATGGCTGCTGCTGATGCTCTCAATGGTGTTCCTCTGTCAAGAGAAGATTTGTCAGGTGTGGAATTAAAAAAAACAAAACAGTTCTGTGTGACTTTGAAATACTGTATCATCTTTGATTCTCCTGGAAAGACACTAACTGATGTTGTATTTAATGGAACAGGCTAACAAAATGTCATGAACAGCATCACAAATATATACACGTATTACTTGTCCAAAATTTACACTGGGATCAGTTTTATTTTTCAAGGAAATAGTGAAAAACAGTTGTGATTTTTTTTTTTTAATGTTGTGAGGTTTTGCTGTGGCTTTGTGTGTGTGTGTGGTTGTTTTGTAGTTTTTGTTTGGTAGGTTTTTGGGTTTTTGTGGTATTTTTTAAATACACTTGTAATTTCTGGATAGTATTGCTTTACCTTCTGACCTAGAAGTTTA
Source organism: Heliornis fulica (assembly GCA_013399135.1). Taxonomy (NCBI): domain Eukaryota; kingdom Metazoa; phylum Chordata; class Aves; order Gruiformes; family Heliornithidae; genus Heliornis; species Heliornis fulica. The sequence goes on from VXBZ01004242.1 coordinate 467,705, forward strand.
ACAAAGCGAAGTGCTGTGAGTTCTTCTAGTAAAGAAGGAATCTGTGTTGCAGTTGTCTTCTGATGCAGTCCTGGTCACTTAAAATTGAGAGACGGTGTCCCCCTTTTGACTCTTAAATGAGTAAAAAATGGTGTCTTGTAACAAGGTTCACTTTCTCAGAGCTTAGGTAAATTTCATTTAGGTAATTTAGGTAAATACTTCTTGAGGTATTCTCTCTCTTCATGCTCAGAAAAGGATTAAAGTATGGCTAGGTGGACCTCATGCATATGTAAAAATACATGGTGATACTCATCTTGGATGTACTCCTCTAGGGCTGTTTGTATCAGGACTTTGGAATGAAGCCACTTCATTTAATTGCTCTTAATATCTTTATGAAGTTGATTACAAGCTGCCTCCTATGAGATTTATCTTGGCCTAGTAGCAATATGTATGTTTTTTCTTTTATTTATGCATTTTGGGAAATGCAGGTGTCAGAAACATGCACCATGTTAGGGTTTGATTAAAAGTACATGCTCACTGAATGATACAGGCTGCTGGTCTCCTAGCAGGAGAAGCTGTAAAACTCATGGTTAGAAATTTGCACAATGATCTCTTACCACACGCATAATGAATGAAAAACAGCTGCTTGCTATCCAGAGTGTTAAATTGTCTAGTGCTTTCCAATACACTGGGCCAGTGGAAGCATTCTTCTCAGTACCACATAGGCAAATACACATCACTTTTTATTTGGTATCATGGAAATTACTTTGGCAGTTGAAAATGGCACTTTGAACAATGTCAGGTCAAAGTGCAATTAAGTGGACTAGTAGGCAAGGTGTTAAAAGGACAATTGAGCCTCTCATTTCAGTAAGCATTTTTATAGGTGGGAGAAGGAGGGAGAGAGACCTTTAAAACAACGAGCTGTATTAAGTCATTAATCAGTGATACCAGCTGATTTTTTTCTTCCTGTTTGTGGCTTTGATTCACAGTGTTGATATAAGATTTCTTGCTTTGTTTCTACATGAATTTGTTCCACAGTTGGTATTGGAAGCTCATAACTCCCTAGGATGGTCTACTGTTCAACAAGCACAGAAATTCAAACTGGGGGTAGTTGTGCTGTAGTTGTAATGCCTGCACCTATTAGCCTGTGTGGGCTTTGGAAATGGCTCCTGTTTGGAACACGACTCTGCTGCCATTGGAAAGAGATGCTGGATTGTGACCCTGCAGGCACACTGCAATAAGAGCTTCGGTAAGGCCTCTGTGCTGCAGGTATAATGTTTTGCTTGTGTCACGGATTCTGAATTGTGTAGAAGCTAGTGCTCCTGATATTTTCTTCTCAGTTCAGGAGAAACAAGCAAATAAAGCCCAAAACCAAGTTGTCTTTTTCTCTGTCCTGCACCAGACTCTGAGCTTAGTGCCATATTGCTGGCACCAGATGAACAAAAGACTGAGCCAATGTCATCTGCCTCTTCTCCCCACCCCCAATTGGCTTTCAAGTAATTATTTTAAATTGAATTCCTTTCTGAGATGATACTCATTAAATACAGAAGTGTATTTTAGTTCAGTCATGGGAACAGATCCTTTTAAATGAAAGACTAGAATCTAATCAAGTGCTTGACCCTGGGACTAAACTGCTTAGAATAAATGATCATTTACTTGAATGCTAATAACAAAATTATCTGGATAGGCAATTCCTTGCATGCCTGCTAAAGTGTGAAACAATTAGTGAGTGATTTTTCTTTGCCTCTTCTGTTGATTTCAGTAGCATTCCAATGCAAAAAAATTACTAGAGAACTTTAGCAGGCCTCGGGATCTAGCGGGTGTGTGAGCGGGCCCCGGGATCTAGCGGGTGTGTGAGCGGGCCCCGGGATCTAGCGGGTGTGTGAGCGGGCCTTGGGATCTAGCGGGTGTGTGAGCGGGCCTCAGGATCTAGCGGGTCTGTGAGCGGGCCCCGGGATCTAGCGGGTCTGTGAAAAGTAAACCCAAATGAGATTGTTGTTTGTGATGTTACTAGTTGCCAAGAGCACTGTACCTCAGACGTCCGCTAAATATGTCCGCTAGAACTAAGTCTTGGTTAAAGTCTTCTATGCTTATGTGCTGAAGAAGGAGTTTCCCCTGTAAGGCATGTAAACATGAGTGACTGCACCCTGTCATTCCTGGTGGAGTTTACTGAAACACTGTTACTCCTGCTAGTCAGAGGCAAGGCAGTAAAACCAGGTGTTAAAATAAATAAAGATGCCCAAAACTTATATTAAAAGAGGTTTAATCCAGCATGGTTTCTAAATATTAACCGTGTACTAGTTCCCAGCTGTGACATGCAGTATACGTTTTTTTTAATTAAAAAAAAGAAGTACAAAAAGGTTGAATACAAAAATGAGCCCAGGTCCCCTCATGTCACAGTAAAATACAACTATAGAAAAGGAAGAAATGTGGAATTCCATACCAGAAAAGCTCCAAAGACAAGAAAGTATTTGTCACATTTGGAAGCAACTGTTTGTTGTGCTTTTATTCAGTGGTTTGGAAAGGGGAGGTGTCAGAGCTGCCTGTTAGACAGTTCTGAGTCTGGCCAGCACCTTCCCAAGCACCTGCTTGCTGTGAGGTACCGTGTTCCTGCCTGTCAGCAGCCAGCTGCTAGCAGGGCATTGGAACCCAAGTGGGAATTTTCTTCCAAAGGAAATCTGCCTCTATTGTTTTATCCCAGTTTTTAATTTACTCTGTTAGTACCATCTGCGCTCATTTTAATTACTTTTTGTTAAGGCCACCTGTTCTGCCATAAGTTACTATTTTTTTAAAACCGTATACAGGTTTCTTTGTAATATAGCGAACGGGTGCCGTACATGTGAGTGGCATGCCACGCTTTTCCAAGCAGCATGTGTTTACAGGAGACACGAGTAATTAGAAGTAAGTGGTGCCACCCATGAGAACACCTTCTTTTAAGTTTGGAAGTCTTTTCCCCAGAATACTAGACCAAGAGATAAATCATGTACTTCTGGGGTGGGGAGTGGGGAACCAAACAAAAAAATTCACTACCACTACCCCTTACACCCCTCTAAAAAAAAAAAAAAGGCTATAGGAAAATGAATGTCATTAAAGACATCCTTTGGTTTGGAGGTTGGGATTTTTTGCCTTTTCACAGTCCTCCTGGGATCCAGGTATCCTGAGTTTTGTAGAAACTTGTCTGTTCTGTGAACCCAGCAGACAAAGCCCAGGTCTACTGCTCCTCATGGAGGACCAGTGTTCATGACACAGAACGTGAGATCAGACAGTGGTACGTTGCACACAGATAGTTGCAGGCTTTGCTAGGCAGATAATATTGGATAGTATTTGGTAAGCTTACCTTACCCTTGTGTGCAAACAAGGGCTTTCATGCAAAGGGCAGGAAGGGGGCTGCTAAGGTGATGCCTCATTTGTTCTACTTCATATCTGTGGTGAAATTGCAGAAGATGAGGTGTCACCCCATCCAAGCAGCTTTAAAAAGTGTTACTGAATGTTTGAGCCAGCTATTCTGCAGCACAACTATGCTTTGAGGTTTGGTATTGCTGCAGGTTTCCAGTTGTTACTTGTCACAGATAGGCAGTAGATGTACATGTATTGAAACCAGTACGTTATGCCTTCAGTGCTTGAGATACTGGAATATTCAGATTTCAGAAAAAGAAATACTCTAAGTTAGTCAAGAAATACAAATAAAGTGGAGGCATTCTGAGCCTCTCTTCTTTGGTATGGCAAGAAATAGAAAAGCTGTAAGTTAAAGTTTTGGAATTAAGAAAGCATATTAAAAGCTCCACTTACATGTTTAAAATACTACGTTCCTGTTCAGTCAGTACATTGTAGTGCTGAGTAAGGAGGGGCAATGGAGAATTGAGATGTGCTGTTTGGATACAGATGTCTGTGGCAGGCTGAACTACTGTAAAATCTGTAGTTCTGGAGGAGTGACTAATGGCATTGGGAATGCTTTTCCACTTTTCCACATCACTGTCTGTGCTTCGATGATTCCATAAACAGTGAGGTGGAAAGAGGATACTAAGGCTGAAATGAGGGAGATATTTCCATTGGCAGTGCATTCAGCAAAGAGGAAAGTGCTTGATCATCCTCCCTTCACGCTTCGTTGGTGTGTGGTTTTTCAGTCTGAGTCGGAATCTGAGTTTTCATCTGAAATTTAAAACAAGGAACAATAATGAGAATAAAAACTGGAAATCTCTGTCAGCTTTACCTCTTGCTGGGAGAGAGATGCTTCTCTTTAGCAGGTGTCTGCTTCAAGGGATGCGGCATATTTGGAAAGAGGCTTGTAAAATAACAATTCAAACACGATGGAGTTTTAAACGGTGTTTCAGAGGAATTGAGAAATGCTGCTAAGAGGCACTTGCATCACTTGAACATAGATAACAGTTCATGTGAAAGAAGCTGTGGAGGTTGGCATGACCACGAGAGGAAGTCTGCTGCAGACATGCTTCCTGTACTGCAGTATTGCTGTGTGCTGTGGCTCACGGTTACGCACTGCCAGTTAAACGTATCCGAAAACCAGAAGCGTTAAGACATTAGGAAATCCCAGTAGGCCTGTCGAGGTACGTGTTGCCTGAGCTCGAGGCTCAGCTTGCAAGGAAGCAAGGGGTTTCTGGCCTCAGCAGCTGAAAGCCCAGTGCTGGAGGAAGAGCACTGCAGGACACAGCCCTTCTTGCATGGTCAGGGCATTGACACAGAGCTGTGCGACTGCACATTTGTAAGTATGTATTTCTCTCCATCTACAGGGAAATGAGATGTAATCTTTAGCCTAATTTTATACCCTTGTCACCTGATCTTGTGGTCTGTTCAGTTTGTGGGGATAAACAGTTTTTGGTCAGCCTTAACAGTATATTAAAATACCTAGAAAAGAGTGTTAGCATTATTATATACCTTCTAGGATTCTGTGCACATCTTGGGCGTTTTTTGTTTTTATGGAGGTGTTTGGGGGTTTTGAGATTTGTTTGTTTTTAAGCATGGAGCAGTCTGTCTTTGGTGTGAGTGCAAGGAGTAGTAATGGGACGTGATGCCAGATTTGGTGCTCCTGAGTACTGCAAAATAGCTGCTTGTGTCTCAACAGTAGGTCCCTCTTTTTACCATTGTCTAAGTGGATCTGTCTGACTTGAGGTAGATTGTACCTCCTGTGTTAGAAGGAAGTTTGCTAACAATCTNGCAGTCTGTCTTTGGTGTGAGTGCAAGGAGTAGTAATGGGACGTGATGCCAAATTTGGTGCTCCTGAGTACTGCAAAATAGCTGCTTGTGTCCTGATTGAAATGTAGTTGGGCTCTCTTTTTTTGTTTTTTCTTGGTACCATTGTCTAAGTGGATCTGTCTTGACTTGAGGTAGATTGTACCTCCTGTGTTAGAAGGAAGTTTGCTAACAATCTTGGTAATTGTCTGCTGTGGCCCTTGGATTTCAAGGCCATTTGCCTATAGGTGTTAATAGATGTTAACTGTTATTTTTAAAGAAAGACATCATGATGAGAGGAAAAATAATTGTGCTGCACAGTAATATCTATAATTGGATTTGGGGCCTTTCAGAGTTAAATGGTGCAAAACTCTGAGAAACTTCACATTCCTGGCTTGCTAGTTATCTTTATAAATCACTGACATTCCAGTTGCATTAAGACTAGGCAGCTTCATCATTCTGTGTACTTGTGGCACAAAACCAAGGTAGCCAAGGATAGAAACTATTGTTCCTGAGTGAGTGCTTTTGCTCTCCTGTGAAGGGTGAAATGAAGAAGACAATCTCACGTTACATGCTTGTATAACCAAAACAGGGAATTTTACCTACCTTCTGACTTGTGTTCTTCAGGGGAATCAGAACCACCTTGCTTGAGAAAAGCAACCAGGTCATTGAAGGTTATGTAGAAATCAATGGCATACACTATGGTGGCTACAAATCCAAACACCTAAAATGGCAAAATAATACTCCTTTAACAATGGTTCCTGTCCGTCAGTGACAAACCAAAATAAGCCTGCCATAAGAAAAATTCTTAAGACTTAGGCTTATTGGGGTTTTTGTTTTGTTTTGGCTTTTTTTGTTTTTAACTTTTTTTGTTCTGGTCTGTGCCTTTCTAAAAAAACAGGGAAGTATCCTATGACCCACTGGCATCAACTAAATTGCAGCCAATTTGGGAGCCTGAGTAGTGATCCCTGCAGTTGCTCTATCAGATGCATCCTTAGCCACTCCCCAGGCTAGATCGCTGTCTGGATCTGAGCACATTCTGAGCATCAGTATTACTCTGTGCCAGGAGCTGCAGAAGAATATAACCTGCACTTCCACCATCCTGGGGCATTTCTTTGCCACTAAGAAATCACCTCAGTTGTTCTGTAAGTTATTTTTCTTTGTTTGTTGGTTGGTTTGGTTTTGGTTTGGTTTTTTGTGGTTCTTTTTACTGGTTTGCAAGGAAGGAGGCATATCTGTTGCAGAGTGAGCTAGATTGACATAATGATGCCGGGGTTACCTACTTAGTGTCAAAGAAGCAGCAGTATGGCAGGAACAGGCTGGGGTTCAGTCTGAGCAGCAAGTGTGATGTTGCATCACTCCTCGTCTAAGCTGAGTGACAAAGATTAAAAGAAGATCTTTGTATTGAAATTGTGTATGCCGTGGGATGGTTTGGTAGGGGTTACTGGCTAACACTACTGGGTATTGTTCTCTATCTTTTAAAATTATTATGCAGATTTTATGTTGTATGCATTATTGATGCTGAGAGTCAGGTTGCAGATGGAGAGGCTGTATCTTATTTCCAAACACAAAATGCTGATGACAAAGGCTTTCCCTTGGGCAGCCAGGTAAAATTACACCACTCTTCTTTCGACTTCTCCAAGTAAAATTAAAGAACAGAAGCAGGATGTTGAAATGACTTAATTTAGACTGTCCTTGGTAGTTATGGGTTTTATTATCGAGTCCAACCCCCTGCCAAAGCAGGTTCCCTGGGGCAGGTTGCACATTCAGGGACCCTAATGTTCCTTGCAGGAATGGAGTTTATCTTCGCTGTCAAGAGGGTGAAATTATAAAAGCAGAATATGTGCCTTCCCTGGCCAGTACGGTTACACTGAGCAGCACTGTTAGGATAAAAAACTATTCATTGATTCAAAACCTGTTTTTTAAAAAAAACTGACCATTTCTGCCTTCCTTTAGGCAGATCTTTCAGTTAACCAAACTACTGTCTGCAGTGGGGGTCAAAATGAAATTGTTCTGTACATTCACATTCAGTTTGCCAAAATACCCAAGTGGAAAGCTCACATCTACTTACTCCTCCTGCTTTAGATGCTCCATCGTTGTATTTTGAGACAGCAGCAATTGAAATAGCAAAGTAAATAATGGCAGCAGTGACACACCGCAAGAAATCCTGTAAGATAGGTAAGGTATGCTCAGAATAGTCATGTAAATCCAATGTACAAACTCCTGTGAAAAAGATTTTGTAAATGAGGGTTAAAAGACTTTGCTGTAGCATCAGTGGCTGTGTGGATGGTGACTGACTAGAGCTGGAGTATGACTACAGCCCGGTATATAGTAGTGCATGACTTGCTCATCTGGGAAGTACTTTTAAATGCAAGATGACCAGAATCTTGGTGTAAATTTCTGCTCTTCCAGATACTGGTATAAATCCTGCTTTTCACATATGTATGTCAGGCAGACACCTCTTCAGGCTGAGGGCTGTCTTCCCATGATGTTTAACTTGCAGCAGGAGGTCTAGTGGAAGAGTCGATTGAATTGCCTGAGGAAATGTCACCTTTAAGCAGAACTCTGTAGTACTGGAGGCTCTGGAGGGAGTGTACCAGTTCCCACGGGGAGTGGGTGTCTCTGTTTAGAATTAGGCCTGTCTATCTGAACTCCTCATTTAGGAACGAAACACTTCCAGTGTTTACAATTGTGATTGATACCTAGTTAGTACACCTGTAACTCCAACAGCTCGTCTGCAGTGAATGTACCTGCTGCCATCATTGAAATACATGTGTCCGTGGCTGAGACTGCAGCTCTGCTGGGCAGGGGCCATGCTCTGTAATACAAACACTGCTGTGCTGGAGCAACAGTGCCTCTGAACTGTACATTAAATAAAGAGCTGTCATTCCCAGGGCATGTGGAAATCATGTGAGCTGGAGTAATGGTATCTTGACCTCTGCTGACAATTAAATCTTCTGCCTTTTCAGAATAGACGGAAGAATAAGAGACTGTCTCAGAACACAAATCCTAGAGGAAACTTAACCCTTCTGAAGTCAGAATGAGGTCAGTTATCAACATTCTGTATTTGCTATCAACATTCTGGAGTATGCTATGGCAGTGGACATAGTAAACATACAAGTGCTTTTTTTGTCTCAGCCTGCAGTCAGATGCATATAGAAAACAGGAAAACAATGGAACACAGATTGCTGTTTGACTGTGAAGTTTACATGGTTTTCAAAGTCACTTTCTCTTCTATCCACCAGTGGCCTTGCCAATGGAATTTGATGTGTTGGAAGCTCTAAGTCAGATCTCACAATGATGAACTGTTACTGGACAGTACCAACAGAGAATCCAAATGGATTGGAATAAGCGCTGTCTTAAGTATTAGCACTGTTAGACCAATGCTCCCTGTACAGTGTATGTCTGAAGCAACAGAGACATCCCGTGGCCAGTGTGCAGCGATTGCCTGTGACTACTACATGCCTGCAGACTCCCCAACGGGCAGCCAGTGGGTTTCCTTCCTGCGAACGAGTGTCAGCGGGCAAGGGTGGCAGGGCTTCCCCCTTAACAGAAGTAGCAGTCTGTGTGCATGTGACCGTGACTGCATTTCAACAGCACTTACCTGAGAATTTTAAAACAATTTAATAAAGTATATATAGGCATTACTACCTAGTGTGCTTCAGTTTCCCCGTTTGTAAGGGCGGCAGTATTAAGGAGACCCCAGCAGGGGTCAGACTTAGGCTGAGGTTGCCTACTTCTAAAGATCCAGACCTAAGTCATTTGCCTGGAATTGGGTATATATTCTATGTTTTAATAAGACCATGTTTTGTGTTAGCACCAAGGAAGGTATAGTATGTAGTACTAGTTTAAACCAGTAATAGTTTAAAGAGTGCTTTGGGACCTTTGGAATGGCAATAGAGAGAGGTTTCTAATAATGGGGTGAAGTTGTTAAGTCAGCTGCAACTCCCACATAGTGCCTTATACTCATTTTATACTGTACAATTAAATCTGTATTTCCCTACTGCACATTTCACTTACCGTCAAAGGCCAGTAGAGTCCTTTAAACTTCTCATTAAGTTTGAAGGCGTAGGCAAAAAAAAGAAACAGTGCCAGCAGAAACTCGAGGAGTGGTGCCATCATGAATGAGGCAGCTAGAGATGCAGTATAGCAGATAAAGATGATAAATGACAGCACCTGCAGTAAAGGGAAAACTCGAGTTATTCACCTGGAATAGCAGAGCCTCAGGCAGCCAAGCAGCTTTTGAGCATTACTCTCCCTGCAGTTTCTGTCAGTGCTGCTGGTGATGATGGATCCTGCTTTTTCTTCTCCTTTTTTTTTTTTTTCCTTTGGCCAAATTAATTTTCTTGTTTAGCTTGGAATAAATTTACAGTAATGGTATTTATTTCAGTGTGTTTGAAATCAACTTTCCAGGGAGCCTAGTGGATTTGCACCTCTGTGAGTCAGTCATTTGCCCTGGGCTGTAAACAGTTCTAACAACATAATTATGAAAAGAGAGTGGGAGAGTGCTGACGAACAGAGCTTTAACCTCTCAGCTGCGACAGTTCTCATCTGAAATCCAAATCATTGCTCAGATAGCCCAGAGTAACTCAGCATTTATAATCTTAGAGTTGAAAGAAGTCATCTGCTGTTGATGGATAGAAAAGAGATGGGAATTACTTATTCTGTGACTTCTGGAAATTTCTGGCTTTCCGGTGTAGACAGCTGTTTTAGAGAATTGCAGGATAGATAACTCCCATAGATTTGTTTTACCTCCATCATGTTTCCTAACTCTACGAAATCATAAGTGGCATTTGTTTTCCCATTCCATTAATTTACCTTCAGAATATAGTTTATGGCTCAAAACAGAGTTTCACAATGGGAAAATGGATAAAGAAAATGCATTTTTATTCTAAACTGGGACATGAATGTTCTCACTCATTTAGTACTTATAACAGATGTGCATGTGGGGGAAAACAATACATCTGAAGACAGATGCGGCTTCTTGAAAAGCATAAATGTTTGGACTGTAATGATCAATGCATTTGCCCCATTACATTTCAAATCTGTGTATTTATTTGCTTGCTGTTACCATGTGTTCCTGGGGAACACCTGCATATCAACAAGAATCACACATTATTATACTTGGAAGTTAAGGTTCCTATAAATAATCAATAATTCCTCCTATGAGAGGTCAGTTAACCCTCAAATACATGTATCAAAAGAGCCTATTTAGGTTTAGGGGACAACTAAGCAGTTAAATCCTATTGAAATAATTTCTTAATTAACAAGCCTTCATTTGACTGGTTCTGGGGGAAAGAAGTCAGTTCTTGGCCAGGGTGCTAGTAACTGGAGTGTATTGTTTTATAGTATATTAGAACAAAGTGGCCAGGTTTGAGAGAATGTGATATTTTTAGTAAGATACTGTATTTACCTTAAAATGCCTGTGTGGTGTTCTGGTTTCATCAAGTTGTAAGAAACTGATCTGGTAGAATAGTATAACACAAAAAGTTCACTTCTGCATCAAGGCCTGAACCTGTTAATATTTACCCTCTTTGTTGTTATTTATTGTTATTTGCTTGTTGCCCACATCACCTGTTTATAGACTTTCCTTGAGTTCTCATATAGCGGAGGGAACTCATTGGCTGTATCTTATTTGTAACATGGGATTTATTTCTGTGAATGAAAAAGTGATAAGTACTGTTTGAAGAGGGAGATAACAATTAATTAAAAACTGTTCAGAAGAGAGTGGACTTCTTTGTTCCTCTCAGTTGTACCCCCTGTTGCCGTCCCGCCATCGTGGAATAAAACCAAAAAGGACTGGAATTGAATTCTGTGAATCTGCTTCACTCACAGTTGTTGAACTTAATTTAGACATGGTTCTGTGTTTTCTTGGTTTAAAAATTAATCACTTCCTTTTCCTGGATAAAGGAAAGTGTGTGTGATAACTGAGATGTGAAGACAGAGAAGTAGGCAGGGACGATGAGCAGCAGGAGGAGAGGTGTTCAGGATAGGTCCAACCAACCCCCTTTCAGGAGCAGAACATCAGACCTGAACTGAACTTGGTAGGTCTCTTATGAAAGAATAAAATGCAGTGTTAAATAATACATCATACTACAGCAGCAAGGGGAGGTAGAGAGGCAAATTTCAGATGACCTAGTTGGCGATGCACAGTAGGGATCACTTTGATCTCGAATCCACTTAATATGGTGACTCCTGTGCTCTGTCTGCTTTCATACAGAGAGAGGGTTTTCTGTTATGTGAAATAAAGAGATTTTCATTCCCTTAAGATCAGCCTTCAGGTGTGCAACTGTAGGTTCCTACTGTCTTCCCCTCACCCTGATGTCCCCGTGTGGTTTGAAACACCGTGCAGTGCCCAAGACCCTGCTGTAACATGGTTTGGGATGCAGGCAAACTTGTTTGGCAAGAACATGCCAAGGGGCTCCTGCTTCAGTGGGCTGGTGTGCCAGCAGGATTCCTGCTCCAGTGCAAGGTAAGTTGGGAAAGAGGCAAAAGGATGAGCCTGAGAATTTTGGCTTTCTAATTTGGCCACATCCAGATAAGCTAGCATCTGGGGGAATATTAGTTGTCCATTTTTAAATCTGGATAACAGGCTGGTTACTTAGGCAAACCAACCCATCAGTTACTGGTAGGGTCACAGCACTCTCCTGATGCCTGTTCCTCGGCCTTGATAAATAGTAACTATACTCTGGCCATCACCACCACCTTGAGTGGTGGGCTTGAGTCCAGCCCATCCCTGCTGTCTACTCCTGACTCAGCTTGCCAGCATCCCGTTGTGCACAGGAAGGGCACGTCAAGGCCACAAGGAAAAAAGCCCCTTCCTTTGCAGGAAGTTCCCTGATTTCAGTGGATTATTGATTACAGTAGTAAAAGAGGAAGAATCTCACATGAAGTGTGATAATTACTATCCATCATTCAGTGTTTTTGCATTCAGAGCCTGAAATGGCCCAAGGAACGTTCTATGTGAATAGAATCATGGGATAGTTTGGGTTGCAACAGACCTTTGAAGTCACCTAGTTCAATGCCTCCCTGCATCTTCAACTAGATCAGGTTACTCAGAGCCCCACCCAACCTGGCCTTGAATGTTTCCAGGGATGGGACATCTGCCACCATCTGCCATTTCTAAGCAACCTGTCCAGTGTTTTGTCACCCTCATCATAAAAAAAAATTACTTCTGTGCATCTAGTTTGAACTTACCCTCTTCTAGTTTAAAGCCATTCCTCCTCCTTGTCCTATCACTTCTGCCCTTGCAAACAGTCCCTATCCATCTTTCCTATAGCCCTTTTATGTATTGTAAGGCTGCTCTTGGGTCTTCTTGGAGCCTTCCCTTTTCCAGGCTGAACCCCACCTGTCTCAGCCTTTCATCCTAGAAGAGGCACTCCAGGCCTCTGATCATTTTTGTGGCCACCTCTGAACCTGCTCCTACAGGTAGGTCTGTGTCACACCTTTAAAAGAGCAAATGGGGTTTGGAGAATGAAGGTCTGAACTGCAGTAGATTCTGTGCCTCACTGAGGATGCTGGAAGGGGAAGCAGTAGATGTTAGAGCAAGAGAAACAAAAGAAGGTGCCTAAGGTCTCTGTCAGGTGACAGATGGTGCTACAGCTTGTGCTGTGGTTTTCTTTTTTCCTGCTTGGTGGGTGGCTATGTCGCAGCCCTAACGTGGATTTTAATGCTCGATGTAATACAAGAGCCTTAAAAGCTGTTTGCTTTAGATAAGTTTATTGTTTCTCTTTGTTTAGAGCTTGTTTCCCCTTCTGGCAGGTGGAATGCAGGGACTCCCTGAGCAATACTGGGTATTTGCTCTTACTGTCTTCTCTGAACTATGACAGAGAGTAGGCTGCTTGTTAGCCTGTCTGACCCGCTACTGAAGCATCTGATGTCACCTGAAAATGTGGTAATTTAAAAGTACAATTTCCTCCCACAGTACAAACACTGATGTGCCAGTCTGTATCCAGAAACAATGAACTGCTGCTTGCTTACTTCTCATGGTGGGTTTGCAATGTGGCTTCTTTAAGAAGCAGCTAGAAAGTTTAAGGGTCCAACAAAGCAAATCCCAGCCGGGCTCCCAAGGCCAAACTCCCAAACCCTGTTGCTGACAAGGCCGGCTGGGCCAATCAGCGCCGGTCACAGGCCTCTGGGAATCACATTTTAGAGAGAGAAAAATGCAAACAGCCACATTCTGCCACCAGAGAAGGGAGTGAGAAGATGTAAGAAATTTTGCAGACACCAAGGTCAGTGAAGGGGGGAGGAGGAGGCGCTGAGAGAAGATTCCCTGTGGCCTGTGGAGAATACCATGGTGAAGCGGGTGTCCCCCACAGCCCACGGAGGATGAAGAGACCCCACTTGTAGCCCATGGAGAGGCACCTGGGCCAGGCAGGAGCCCACTACGGAGCAGGGAAGGAATATGGAAGAATCTGTGACCTACATTGGAGCAAGCCCCTTGGCAGCACCTGCAGCCCCTGGAGAGAGATAAGAGGCAAAGAGAGACAGAGACCCACACTGGAGCAGGTTTACTGGGCCAGCTGGTGACTCTGTGGGGGACCAGGCTGGGGGCAGCAGCCTGGGACTGAGAGACTGAGAGACATTCTATGAGTTCATAGCAGTGACCCACACTGGGGCAGTTGGTGAAGAGCCGAGGCCCTGTGGGAGAGGACTCACGTGGAGAAGGTCTTGGAGGACTGTCTCCTATGGGTGGGACCCCACATTGGCACAGGGAAAGAGGGTGAGAAATACCCCCCCCCAACTCCCCAGCCCCAAGAAAGTGAACAACTCATGAGGAACTGACTGAAGATTGAAGCCTCCATTCCCTATTCCCCTCCTCCTTTCCCCAGTCCCACCCCCCCCATCATGGGGAAGAGAAACATCATGAATAGAGTGAAGTCTGCAAAGAAGGGGGGGGGGGGGTGGGGTTTTAAGAGCTGTTTGTACTTCTCATTATCTGACTCTGGTTTCTGTGTGTGTGTAGTGCGATAAATTAGAGAGTTTTCTTGCCTTTCTTCTGTGTTGAGTCTGTTTTGCCCGTGACACTGATTGCAGAATGATCTCTCCCTGTCCTTATCTCGACTCCAAAGCCTCTCAGCATGTGTTTTCTCCCCTGTCCAGCTAAGAGGGGAGTGATAGAGAGACTTTGGTGGGAGTCTGGCCTCCAGCCAAGGTCAAACCACCACACTTCTACAGATTGCAAATTTTTGAGACAATCTGGCAAACCGAAAGTTGCTCTAAAAATTGCAAACTCAAAAGCAACCTTGAGAACATCGCCTGGCCCCTACACAAAAGCATCGCTTGTTGCCCACCTGTCCCCCTGAAGCTGTGTGTTTCAGTGGTTTCAGAGAAGGGTCAAGAAGTGGGATCCTGTCAGCTCTGTGTCCGTGCTTGAAACCCCTGAAGAGCTAGAGAGGAAGTTCTTGAGGCTCAGTGCAGTTGCAAGCTCATTTCTGGCACTTTCAGATTCCAGAAGAAGTGCTCCTTCGGGGAGGGGGCAAAAAAAATTTAGTGCTTTATCAGTTTTGTCCATTTTTATTTCTTACCCTGGGAGTTCCTTTTTCCTCTGGGAATACATCCTCGGCATTGGCAGCAGCTGGCAGTGTGAGTTGTTACTGCAGTGCTGTTGAAAGGGTAGGGTGGTTGCTGCCAGCCCCACTGGAGGAAAACTTTGATGCAGAAAGCACTAGTGCAGCTAATGACAGAGCAGGATCTTTTCATAGTCTGGCAGTGTAAGATTATAAAAAATCCTGGCAGAAGGAGGAAAAAAAGAGGCCTCACTCTCCATTCAGCCCCTTTTTGTAGGAATGGCAATACACATAACAGAGAAAGAACTCTTAGGTAATACTTTCCTTTTAAAAGGAGTTTCTTCCATATTGCATTTCAAAAAGTAACTTTCTCCCATGTAACTGTTACTTCATATTGTGTTGCTGGGCTTCTTAAATTGGCCAGGTGCTAGGAAGTTACACTTTATCATACAACGGGTTTGCAACTTAAAGAATAAGTTATGTGCTTAGAGACCACTGTTGGGAGGAAGGGAGGGCAGGGGGGAGGGAGGACTGCGGAAGTGCTGAGGTCACAGCAGAGCATGAAAGCGTTTGTATCCTCTGTGCAGGGAGAAGAGACCCACTGCAGCCTGCTGGGGTGCTGCAAGTGCCAGGAAGCAGCTGACATCATCGCATACTACGCGCAGTACTCTGCTCACCGCTCTATGCGGTCAAGTGCTTGCGGGTCGTTTCCCTCCACATTCAAACCCAACAACAGGCTTGTTTATCTGCTTGTGGAAGTGGCTAGTGGTGACCTCTCTTGGACTAGAGTGTGTTTTGTTATTGTTTACTGGCAGAGAAAGTAGATCACTTAGTGGGCTCTGCTATTCAGTTACTACTACTCCATAGTACTTATCATGGAAGTGAAGTTCTTGATTCCCCAGAATTAGCTGCAAGGACCACCCACCTTCTGGCTACAGACCCAGAGAAAGGCACAGGGCTTGTCTTTGAAGGAGGTTTTACAGCTGGAAGTTTGTTACGAAGGTCAGTTCAGAGAAGTCTTGAAAAGAAGACAGAAGGCAGGAAAAGAGAAAAGAGGCACAATGGCTTCTACATCCTTTGTGTCACCACAACAATGACACAACCTTATACAGGACAACCTGACATATTCAGAATGTTTCTGGTTTTTTTTTTTGTTTTGTTTTTTTAAAAAGTAGGGCTGCTGCATATTGTCTTCAGGGGACTAAGGAGATGCCAATTAAAGCAGTCACCAAGACAAACACAAAAGCTTGACTGAAATAGCTGGGGTGAGCAGCAGGATGTGTAAATGTGAATCTGTTTTGGAGAAACTGGTGGCAGGGATGAGAGTGGCTGTTAAAGGTTCCAACACAGGACAGAAGGGCCTGAAAAATCTCTCAAGCAGGCGAAAAGGAGTGTAGATGAGATGCTGACCTTCAGGATAGCAGCTTAAGTATTTAGGAAAAATGAATAGCTTAAGGGAAGAAGAGTGCTAAAACATCTGGAAGAAATAATGGTGTGAGGAGAAAATAGAAAGGAAAAAAGAAAGAGGAAAAAACCCAGCCTGACAAAGAACAATGATTAGGAAGTGGAGGAGCAAGACAATAAATAGGATCAGGAGAGACAGTAAAGCTTATACATGTACTTGATGTAACTGCTTCTTTGTGCCTGTGGAGTTATCCCAGGTGGAGTAAAAAATTAATAAGGCGGGAGGATCAAAAGGAAAAAAAAAAGGGCAGCATGGGGACAGACTTCTGTCTCTGAATAAAATTTGAAAACATAATTAAGCTTCTAGCAGTAATCAACTTCAGCAGCAGCCTGACTTGTTCTGGAGGAAGCACCAGAATGCCCAGAGCTGACAGCCCACAGAGCAGTTCTCAGGCTGACATGAAGGTTACACCTGAACACAGTAAAGATCACTACTCGCCTCATGTCAAAAAGTGCGTAAATGTTATTTTTATAAGTGGCTGGAGCCGTTTCTTTCAATCAGAACAAAGCCATCCCCACCAGCAGTAGAAAGCTCCCATGCTCTCCTGTGCCACCATCCCTGGGGTGCCCTGAGCTGTGCTGTGCTCCCAGCCGCCTCCAGCAGAGCAAGAGAAGGGAGTAACTGGTGTGAATGTGGCCCTTGTCCTAATTTACAGTGTCTGAGCTGGACTGCTGTAACTTACTGGGCGAAACAACACTTTCCAGTGAGGTGACCTCCATCAAGTACACAACCAGCAAGGTCACCAGGCTGAGATTTGCTGAAGCCAACTCCTGTTCTCTTCCTGCCCCAGGCTGAAAGGAGAAGTACAACCCTCTACCCCAGCACAGATCTCTGCAAGCTGTTTCTTTGCTTTGTTGGTAATGTATTTTTTTCCGTATATGGCATTTTGCTTTTTGAATGTTGAAAAAACTGACTTGGCATTTCCAGCAGCTGAACAGAGCCTGTGTCTACCTGCAGAGGTGCCAGTATTTGCATGGCTTTAAAGACAGAGAAATGAAATGCCTTTCTCACGACTTGCCATGCTGACAAATAATGATGTGACAGAGATATTATGAAACAATAATGAGAACCCCATTTTGTTTCTGATCAAAAGACACTATTGAATATACGTATCCCATGAATATAATTTACATATGTTTATGCTGAACCTAACCCCACCCCACATTAGTTCTGTGTCAAAGAAGAAAAATCAAACATTCAAGACAAGAAATACACAGCTAAAGATGAAACACAGATTTAAATGATGATAGATTTCACTTGGACTCATCTTCAGTTATTTGGCACTGCATTTCTCTAATTGTATACAGACTGGATTTATTCTGGGGCCTGTGTTGTCTTCAAGGATTTCTTCTGCCAAAGCTGAGACAACTGGAGAGAAACTACTGCTGCTGCCAGGAAATGACATCCTAAGGCCGTCGGCTGGCCTGCAAGAGCACACACAAACCTTTGCTGCAGCTTCAGCAGATGGGACTTCAGAGCTGCTTTCAGTCAGCCAAGCCCTCAGGAAGCCCCCAGTGGCCTTACAAAGGATAAGGCTGTTTTGTCAGGACAGAGCAGTTTTTATTAGTCCAAGGAGACATAATCAGTGTTTCTCTATGACAACAAAAGGGTGAGTCTGATCCCATGACCAAAACAATATTCCTCAAATATGTCATCATTCAGATATGTTAGAAAGCCATACTGTCTGAAGGTCAATTTAGTGGCTGTAAACTCGTATAGGAAATATATCCAGTATATTTTACAGTATGTAACAAAAATATGTGCCAAAGGAGCAAAGTTACTTGGACTTCATTGTCTTCCAAACATGTGATTCTGTAAACATCACTTACTGTATACATGATGGGGGGTATCTGGAATTTTCGTGTCACTTCTGGTGGAGCTGGTACTGCCTGCTGTTACCCAGCTCAAGGCCCCGTTCTCCACCGCAGAACCTCCCCTCATGAATGAGTCTATTTTCCTCTCAAAGCCAATCTTGCAGCTCGTGGCTGTTCCCTCGCTGCCTGCCACAGAGCAGTGCCCACAACCTCCTACACTCACAGGGCTGGGAGAGAAGGGGCTGCTCATGGAGCCTGGCAGCACTGCCACCTTCTGCCCATTCCTGCCTTTCCCATTGCTTGAATGTCTTTGTTTCCATCTCTCAGTTAGTTCAGTAGGTAGCCAGAGACACCTTATGCATCTTAATAGCACTTCATGGACTTCGCTATTATTTTTGGCTGTCCCGATGTTTGACCACCTGTTGTGAGAGCTCCAGCTAAGATTGCAGAGAACTTCATGTTCAAATTTCTGATTACTTTTAGTATAAATGATGTTGAAGGTCTAATTTCCATCAACTGACTTCCTCTTGAGAGTTAACTTTTGATTGTCAAGTATGTGCTACCCCGAGGGGTAAGTTTTCTTTTTTCCCTACCACGAGGTTACAGTTTCATCTGTTAGTCTTTAAGCCTTTACAAGAAAGCATTACTCCAAAAATCAAAGGTCCAAAAATCAAGTCCAGATCTCAGAACTTGGACCTAAGCTAAAACACAGTGTATTTCTAGAGCAGTAGTGCTGCTATCGCCACACTAAGCTTGTTTCTGATGATTAGCTGATACTTTCAGTGAGCTTTATCTCAGAATCACACAATGTCAGGAGTCAGAAGGGACCTCGAAAGATCATCCATCCCAGACCCCTACCTGACCAGGGTCACCTCAATTAAACCACACAGAAACGTGTCCAGATTGGTCTTGAATGTCTCCAGAGAAGGAGACTCCACAACCTCTCTGGGCAGCCTGTCCCAGGGCTCTGTCCAGAGCTTTACCGATCACTGAGCAAGCATCTCCTCCTGGGAGGTCAGGGACAAACACAGTTTTTGGTGTGCTCAGGACAAAAGTTGAGAGACCACGGTCCCCTATAGAATGCCACACATCATGAATGTATGAGTTAGCTCTTTGTCCACGCACTCAGGCCAAGCTGTCTCACAGACCGTCCTCCCTGATGGAGCTAGGGAGGTCACGCAGCTCAGGTCAGTACTGGGGACCGGATTGGTGCCGCAAACAAACTCCCAGCCCCTTTGAGCCGAAAAGGGGTCCCTGGGCAGGGCAGCAGGGCTGGGGCAGGGAGCTCGGCGGGACAGGTATTTGGTTCCCTAACGTGCTCTGCCTGAGCACGGTGACCGCAAGGTCAGCACCCCGGGCCCCCCGGGTCGCTGTGGCTGTTCCCCGCTCTTCTCTCCCACCCCGGCT
>VXBZ01004242.1:491013-541423 GCA_013399135.1 Heliornis fulica
CCCTGTAGGGCTGCTCCCTGGGAGCAGCAAGAGTAACGAGAGTCGGCCGGAGGATTTCGGCCGAAATCTTCAGCAGAAACTGACAGCGTGTGTTACCGTGTGTCTGTTACACCACACGGCGATTATCTGGACCCGCAAAGATCAGTAATTAACAAACGCTAAGGTTATGCAATAAAGCACCTAAAATTTTGTGGAGGGACTCGTGTTAAGAGGCTCAGTACAACTGTAAGTTATGAAGATCCCCTTTGTAACCCCTGTTTATTTGCATTCTAGATAAACATCTGATAAAAGAAGATGATAGAAAGACAGTTGTAAGTATTTGCATTTTGTTTAGAAAGCTACATGTGTTGCACGACATCTTACTGTCATCTGAGTATAGGTATGCTTTAAACCATTGGATGTGTCTGTTTCGCCGAGAGGTGTGCAGGTGTGGGCCCGTTACTGGATCTCAAGCAGTATGAACCTACACTTCCCTAGCGCTCTCAGTGGCAATAAAATCACGAGAGATTTGTGCAGCAAAACCCCAGGTGTTGTTTTGAGGTCGGTGTTGCACACGTAGCGTTGCAGTTGTCCCATACAACCCTGCCTGCATGGTGGTTTGGGTTTTTTTCCTTTTGTAAATTCTAGCGCTCACGTTGTTGTGTTTGGAATCTCATTACTTTAAGCTGTAAATTATTTAGAGACAAAATTCTCTTACTTTAAACATTCGGGTTCCTGAAAATAAAATATTAATGTAGTTTAAGGTTTAAGTCGTTATACTGAGTGGCTGCCGAAATTGTTACTGCAATTGGTGTGGTTTTTTTTTTACCTTGAAAGTAAAGCTGAATTCTCCGAGGTGAGTGGTGGCAGGAGCAGCAGTTGACCCTGCGAAACGCTGGGGGCCCTGGGGAGGGATGGGAGGCTGGAAGCACGGACAGGCAGCTGACTGCAGGGTACCAGGAGCTAAGGCTGCCCTTGCCTGGTAAAGGGATGGTGCTGTATTTATGACAGGGAGAGAAGAAGTGGTGGTTTGCAGGGTGTCACAACATCCAAACGGGTCCCATATGTCTTCTATAAAATAATCTGCTTACGTTACAAGGAAATAATCTGCTTGATATGGAAAGAATTTACTTTTACGTATGCTGTTTACTGCTGTGTGGTACCATGGTTTTTAATAGGTGATGCTGTTTTTCATCAGATATGTATCGAAGGGAACATTGCAAGTGGAAAAACAACGTGTCTGGATTACTTTGCACAGACTACCAGCATTGAGGTACTGGATGAACATTTCTTTGTCTTTTTTTTTTTTCATTACCATGATTAAGCCATCTTGACAAAACAGTTAACTTAGAAGTGTTGTCCTTTCTTAGGTTGATGAGAAAGGAGCAGCAGGCTGTGAGCTAGTGCACTTGTTGGGGCACATGTTTAACCCTCCTTCCTCAACTATGTACAGTTGGATTGCAGAATAGAAATTTAGATCATGTACAATATAGTTCTGGATGCCAAAGTACCAGTAAAACTTGTGGATTAGAGTCTGTACCTCTGTAACATAACTGCAGCCCAGACGGGTTGGGCATGCTTGGGCATGCTTATTTGCTCTTTCATGTCACTTAAATCTGAGATGTATCAATAGGAAGCAAAGGCAAGGAAGTAATGATGTAAAAACACTGAGATCCCACTAAATGGATGGCTTTCTAAAAAATGAAAAATCTGTTGGAGTTGCTTCTGGGGATTTCTTAAGACTGTTGTGGCAGTTGATTCTATATTGCTATGAACAGGATGAGGGGAAGCGCAGGCTTTCTATATATTAAGCGAAATCAAGAACAAACCTCAGTGAGCTTTTGTGTACATCAAATATTGTCTCTTTTCCCAGCAGACCTGGGAACATATTTGATAAAAAGTCTTAGAATCCCTCATAGAAATGCTGTTTTGCCAGATGTTATTTGGTAATTTAACAGGAATGAGCCTTATGGAGTAAATAACTATTAACCCAAAGGATAGTGAACTTTGATTTGGTAGAGTGCAACATTTTATTAAACAGCTAGTTAACTTGCCAGGCTTAATAGATTCTCTTAGGCCTGCCTTTACAGTATCCTGGGAGTTCTAGACTCCGTTTGAAACACCTGTCTCCTGTCATTTTACCTGTTCAGGGTAGAAGCTATTCTGGTTAATTTTGTAAAACTTCTGAATAAATTTCATTTATTAGATCACAAAATAACAAGTAGTGTATTCTGATCTCTCTTTGTTTGCTTAGGGATTGAGCAGGTCATTGAAATGCAGTCAGTACTCAGCTAAGCCATTCCTTCCCTTCCATTGTAGTGGTTTTGACTCAAAAAAGTGAAAATATATCCAGACTTAGTAGGTAATCAGTCCAGTGGGATTTTCAGTGCTTTAAAAATGCTGAAAAGATGATGTATAATGCTGTTTCTTTTTTTAAATGATATTCACTATTACCTTCTGCATTACAGATTCAGGGCTGTTTTATGAGGAGACATGAGCTTTCCAGTACAAGTCCTGAATACTCTGACTTACTGAATGAGTATTCACTTAAGAAATTGCAGACTTGTAGTGTCAAATTACACATGTTTTAGATTCAACACATGTAATGTGGAGTAATTCTTTTTAACAAGGTTTTGACAGAACCGGTGTCTAAGTGGAGGAATGTTCGTGGTCATAATATCCTGGTAAGTGGCAGAAATTAATTATACAATTGCACTTTTAGAAGACATGCATGAAGACTTCTTACCAATCACCAAAACTGCTACAAAAGGTGCAGTCATAATATTATACAGCAAAAAAATAATGCTTCATGATGCAGAGGATCTTTTACTGTGATTAGGACATGCATATGATGGAAGCATTGCATATGAAATGTGGTTTCAGCAAGGGCTGGGTCTTTTGTTTGGTATGAGCTAAAGAAACTTGCAGAAAAGTAAGCCCTGAGTATGACTGTTGTTTGTAAATCTCCTTATGCCATTTCCAAAGAAGGGAAGAATGTCTTTGTATTAAATTACCTCAGAAAAGGGGTGGTGGATAAGAGCAGTTGATGTTGTTTGACTGCTGAAGATGGAGAAAATACAGTCCCGTGAGGTGCTGAGAGCTTCTGTTGGCTTTTGGGTAGTCTTTGCTTCTCGGAAGCAGGTGTGTCCCTTTGTCACAACTGTGCTCAGAGACAGCACCCAGGGCTCAGACTGCATCTGCTGATAGGTTTTGCTGGGGTGGTTGAAGGGGTTTCCGATGTCAACATTTCCTGCTGGTATGGTCACTTCCCTTACAAAAACCTTGCTGGCTCAGATGGGTATCTGTATGTTCAAGCTTATGTGGAGTTTGCTGTCAAGACAGCAGTGTGGGTACGCCTCAGACATGCCCAGACATGTATTCAATACAATTACTGATGGCATAAGTCCTCTGGTAAAGTAAATTCTCCCACCTAGGAGTGGTTGATGCTTTACTTTCTTATTTGTAAAGGGTGGGCCCTGCTTGGCTGTATCCTACATCATCAAGGAAATTTGCGCTTCAGAAAACTTTCTCATTCTGATCTTGGACAAGGTAAAAAGGAAGGGCAGACCTGTGGACTGAAGCCATCCATGCTGCTGACTTGAAGCTTGTCACCTCAGCAAATAGACTCTGAATGATGTCTTGTTTTGAGGCAGATCTTTTCTCTGCTTTGCAAGATAGACTGTTTCTTACAGGTGTATGAGTGTGTGCAATCACAGCAATCTGAAAGAGTGGGAGATCTGAGAACTGCTTTGAGGATCCTTTGGGAAGAAGAGTTGTCTGTGTTAAAAGAGACATTTTCTGAGGCCCAGAACTTACTGGAGCCACATTTGCATTTCCAGATGGACTGTGTATAAAACTAGTGGCAGATGTATATTTTTTTAATTACTAGGCGTATTTCAACTGTCTGATGTGATGAGCTGTTGGTCCTGACTGTTTTGGGTGCCGAGTAACTAATTCCTGTTGACTTCAGAAAGCAATTCCAAGTGCCCCACTTAGTGTCTCTAAGGACCAGGGCTGTAATTTGTACATCTGTGTCATGGAGAGCAAATGATTGCTTAATTCTTGTCAAATCTGTTGTCAGGTGTCTTAGGGCACTGCTCTTAGCAATTCTGCTGTAATGCAGAAGCTTTCAAAATAAACCAAATGAACTGTTTTTTTCTGTTTGACCTACCCAAAATGTCTGTCTGTCTGTCTTCCATCTCTAACCCCAGGGCTTAATGTACCAGGATGCATCAAGATGGGGGATAACATTACAGACTTACGTACAGCTTACGATGTTGGAGCAGCACACCAGACCGATGGTAAGCAAACGTACTTTTACTTTAAAAGATAGATAGATAGATAGATAGATAGATAGATAGATAGATAGATGTAGTTCTGAGTAATACCTATTTTTAACTGTGTATCCAGAAGTTAAGGTGCAGTTTGTGTTCTTTCTTTGTTCCTGCGGTATGAATTTCTGTGGTGTGAAACCATGGCTCAACATGTTCTCCAGGGGTGAAACACCTGCCTCCTGCCTGCTCAGAGCTTTCACTTCCCCAAGCTCATACTGCTTTTACTGCACCAACTTATAAGCTAGGCTTGCACAGATCTCTTTGCTATCACGTGTCACTCACTCTTCTGCAGTTGGTCTCTACATAAATTTAGCTATTTAAAATCTCTGGCAAACATTAGGTAATCTTAAAGACAGTGTTAGTGTTCATTCTGCTGTTCCATGCTGTCTGGCACAAATTGAGCCATTGGTTTATGTTTATCAAAAATACTTCCACTAAATTTCTCAACTTGCTTTTTTCCAGGTGATTTGCATCCTTTATTTTTAACTTCTATTTTTTCTTTTTCTGTATAGATTCACACACTCTAAGATATGTTAATTTCTCTTTCCTTCAAACACCTTCTGTTACATTCTGTGCTGTCTTCCATTCCCTGATTACAAATCTGATCCTAGGTGGCACACTTAGACCTTAATGATTGCTCTGGCATTGTATTTTCTGTGTTTGTGTCAGGGCATGCTTTCAGATGTACAGTGTGTGACAGCGGTACACACATAACATCACTAGCTTCTTGGGAGAGGTGTTTTTCAGGATTAATAGAAATCTCACTCTGTTGCAGAAAACCTTCATTCAGAAATTCCTGAACATTGTATTTTAACCTGTGCTTTGCTGCTGTTTTCCATGTGAGGGTTTCAGGTTGCTTTGGTGGGGATTCATGTGCAGAATAGCTGTGTGGAAAGAGCTCTGCCAGAGTTGCCTTGCTCTGCAGGGGCCAGGGACTGTCAGATAACCTCTCCAAAATGAGGTGCTGTTTGAACACGTGCAGGACTGGCTAAGGCAGTGCTTTGTCACTTGCAAAATGAATAACAAATGAGTTATGTAGGTGTTTAATAACACGGTGACCATATGTAAGATTATTTGCTCTTTCTGATTCCCAGTCTCCCAGTAAATTTTTGCATTACAAGATCTGAGAATCTTACGTATTTCATAATGTAAAAGACATGATGTGCAATACAAGCCTGAAAAGAAGCAAACATGCTGAAAAACATAAACCAGCCAGTGACTGCCCAGTTCTGTTCTGTAGGTTTCTCCCGTGAGAATGATGGAGCGATCAATTCACAGCGCAAAGTACATCTTTGTAGAAAACCTGTATCGGAGGTACAGTGTGCTTTCCTTTCCTGGGTTAAATTAATAGGCACAGATTACCAAAGAAATATTTTTAAGTGGCCTGTGAAATCTGTCAGTGCTCTGTTGGAGTAGCAGTATGTTTTGTGCTGGATGTGGTGCCCAGGTCATGGACCATAACTCGTCCATCCCATAATACCTAAAGTAGTGCAGCAGCTAGCACTTGTTGGGTTTGGGGTTTTTTGGCATTTTCTTGTGTTTAGAATGCTGACCTTATATTGAGAAGTATATGTGTAAACAGATTGTTGTTTTAATGGAGTTTCAGTTCCTTGCTCTTGTCAGTAGGGAGAATGCCTGCATGCCACAAGATGGCATCCATGCTACGTAAGCTCCTAGTCTTACTGGAGCTGCTTTGAGAGTTGAGATCCAGTCAAGTGCCAGGCAAACAGAGACATTATTTATCCCAGTCTGTAAGCAGTGGAAATGTACCGCAGTCTCTTTCTTGCTTTTAATTCCTGAATATTTTTTTAATTGTTGACAAAGTGGGTTTGTCCCAAAGATTGAGAGCTTTGTTTCTGTGAGGCTAAGTCTGCTTGTGCCAACTCTTAGGTATTAATCTTGTAGTAATGTTTTTAAGGGCATCTAAGAAGTTTTGTGGATTTAGCACTTTAAAATGTTGGACAGAAGGCATTGGCTTTGTTTTTGTTACAGCAAGCTAGAAGCCACTGATGCTACCAATAGCAAATGAAAATATGATATGAAAGGTCGAGAAATCTCTGGAATCTTTTTCTTTAGCATGATCTAAAATAGTGCAGTTGGTCTTAATACTTTAGCTGGAGAGGAATAGAAGCATTTTAACTCCATTTCTTTTTGATATCTCTATTGCAAAGGCATAAAGAGCATGGAGTATGTGTTACTGTCACCAGTTTTGAAGACAGAATAATGTAAAACTAGTAATATTTGACCTTTTAGGAATATGGTAATAAATGAAAATTTTGATACTGTTAAAACCAGACTATGATTCTGTATCGTATACATCTATAGACTCCCTTTACACTGAGCTGTTTGATATGTTGTTATTATTCCTGAGATACCTTTTGGACAGTTGTTTCCAATATTGTCTGCTTTCTGAATACACAGTTCAAATTAAGTATGTTGAATATTTCAGTACTCTTTCCACAGATATTTTTTATAGTGGTAGTACATTTTATTTACACGGTGTCATTATTTTTTCACTGCTCTTTACTATGGCTTGTGTCAGGCTGCTTAGCAAATCAAGCCTTTCTGGTGACACACACTGCAATAGTTCGGATAAATTTGGAAAGATCCTGATATAAAGAACTTGAGAAATAAAACACCATTGAGACTAATTTGTTGCTACTGTAAATGTCAGTCTATGGTTTTCTTCTTAGTCAAGTAATTATTTCTCAACTGTAGTAGGAAAAGTAATGTTTGTAACTTAATAATAGAAATTTTGTGTCTGTAATTACTAAAAAAGGAAAAATATTTGTTTTATTATAGAAACTATGCTTCAGGAGGCCTTGAATTTAGGTCGGCATAGTGTTATTCTTGTTTTAATGCACATATGCTAGAGTAAATTTGGAGTAATTCTAGTGGGGTGGGGAAAAAAAAGTTTAGAATTGATCTGTGCATGCTGTTTGGTGAGTAATGACTTCTGTGTTTATTCAGTGGAAAAATGCCAGAGGCGGATTATGTTGTCCTGACTGAATGGTTTGACTGGATCCAGAACAACACTGATGTTTCGGTTGATTTGATAGGTAAAATGTTGATGGGATCTGTAGGGGTGTGTGTGTGTGTGTGTGTGTGTAGGGGGGTTTCCTTACTGGCAGAAAAAATGATTCTTGGTGCTTGGGTCATGAATAAGCCTGTTAATCAATATGGTGGTGGCTGCAATGTGTAACATCTGACAGCATGGTTTCATGGACAGTTCATGAATTAACAGTAACACCAAAGGGGTGAGGTTCAGTCATGGTACCAGAGTCAGGATTCTTCTAAGTCTGTGAAGTATGCTTCTTTGCTTTTAAAGCTGGTGCTTGACTGTAACTATTATAACTTTTGTTATGGCAGTTTATCTACAGACTTCTCCTGAAGTTTGTTATGAGAGGTTAAAGAGAAGATGCAGAGAAGAGGAAAAGATCATTCCTCTGGTAAGGAGTGCCTTTGAGACATGTGGTTTCAATGAGCTTTAAAAGAATAATGATTCCAACCTAAATACTAAAATAATATCCTGTGTTGCCAAGATGTGGTGCAGCTGTTTCCACTGTAAACTACAACTTCAGTGTTTCATTTTGATTTATATTTTAGAAATGATCTATCATGTACAATGAGTTTCTCAAGTGCTACATTTTAGTATCAGTGTACTATAGCTGACTGTTTAGGTGGAGAATTAAGTCAACTGTTAATCTTCTCCAAGATGTGAAAAGGTAATTGCTTTGTACCATTAAATGGTATAAAAGCACCCAGTTGAAACACAAATACCTGTGCATGCAGGTGCTGAAGATTTATGTGGGCACTTCCCGTTGTCTGTTATTGCCAGGATGTTTATGTGTGAAAAGCATCTCTGCTTCTTGAAAATAGTTTGTGAATCTGCTTAAAAATAAACTCTAGTAATTAATTGAACGTTCACTTCCTGTGTCAGTTTACAGAATGGCCCTTCATTAAACAGGTTTTCTCCTAAAGAAAGCCTAGCCAGAAATGACTGTACCTAGAGAAGACATCCTGTGTATTGTGATAGTGCTTCCAGTGTTGGGAAGCTCGGTAGAAGCCATTGTCAGTTGAAGATACATGCAAAGAGCTAAATTTTGGGCTGTGTGCAATTTTACCTTGGAGAGTAAATCCTTGCTACAATGCATTTGAAGAGACATTGTGTTACTTTACAGCTCTACTTAAGGGTGAGGGCAAGCAATTCTGAATGAAAAATGTTAAGTGTTCTCCATGAAAATACCTAATAGTTGATGACAAGCCAAAGTGCTTTAAGAAGAAACTGAATCAAAGTTGGGACAAAGTGAACCGGGAATTTTAGAAAAATGCATTGACACAGAAAGTGCTTCCAATACATACTCTTTGCAGTCTTGCCCCTATCCTTGCTTCTCTTTCTTGTCTTTTTCTTTGTAAAATCTTGAGCCACATTATACTTATGGAAGAGGAACATGGTTCTTAATCTGAAAAGGAACTGAGAGCTCCTGTAAGCTGTGTCTTCATGAGGTTCTTCATGGAGCAAGACCTTATACTGGGAAATAGTTTTGCTCAGAAACCTTCTGATGCTTCTTTTTTTCCTTGGTGGAAATATCTGATTCCTTTATTTAACTTCTTAACTATTTACAAGATGTATAAAAATTACAATGTGTGTTTCATCCCTGGACATATCTGTTATTTGAATGTGTCTTTTCTAGGAATATTTAAAAGCCATTCATCAGCTCTACGAAGACTGGCTCATTAAACATACCCTGTTTGAAGTTTCCTGCCCAGTGCTTGTGAGTATCTCTTTAGTTATCACCAATTAAGCATACAGAAGATAATACTCATCAAATATTGAGTGCTATTTAGTGGTAAAAGTGAAAAAAAAATGGAGAATGAAAATGTCAGAAGAGCTGTTTACAGCTATCCGTAGAGTAGAGCATACAAGTCTGATGTATCTCTTTGGTGAAATTTGGTGGCCTGTTGGCTGTGATTGCAGGATCAGACATGCAGCTTTTCAGTCAACACCATATTCTGAATGGAAAGCTAACTGCACAGCGCTCTTGTAGTATATTGGTTTGGCTGCAGTGTTAGTCCTGGTCTGTTTTGCTCAAAAGCAACCATGTGTGATGGTGTCAATTATTTCTAATGTTTGTGTTCTTATTTTCAAGGTTATTGGAGCTGACCATGACATGCCGAAAATGATAGAAAAGTATGAAGAAAATCGGGACCACATACTAAATCCACATAATATGCAACACCATTTATAGAAGCCCATGGTTGTAATTTTAAAGTCACATTCTTGAAGTGTGATTTGGGGGCAATTTTGAGTATTCTCAGTATTTCTAAATGTAATAGTTTTGCTTTTGAATTACACTTTGAGAATGTTGTGGAATTACTTCTATGAAATGTTGTGGTAAACAGAGTATAAACCCTTTCATGTTTTTAGGTTCTCCATCAGTTTTACTGTATCAGTTCTATCCAGCTAAAGTATGTCTGTTTCTCCTGTTTCTTACTTCACTGCTGTGTACTATAAGTAACCTAAGTTTCTTCTTTCTGACCACCTCTCCCTGCAAGAGAACCTGTTTTTGTAAGTTGAAAAAAAATAGTTCCATACAGGAGGTGGGATGTCTTTTAATATTATTAGTGGAAACAAGTAAAGTGCATCCAGTTAAAATAGCTTTGTTAAATAGGTCTTACCAGGTTGAAATAGGGGTTTTTACTCTAATCCTACCTACAGTAGTGCAGTTTCATTGAATTAATTAATTTTCTTCTGCTTTACATGATAGCTGTAGTTCTGAAGATAAGTACCACTAGTATAATCCCACACAAAAACAAACAAACAAAAAAAAAAACCAAAAGATTTACAGCTGTCATAAGTGATTGCAGAATGGCTCTGAGGCTTTTTTTAAAGCTAGGTTTTTAAAAGGGCTTATTTCTTTCTAGTGTTCCAAGAAATCACTAGCACTGCTATGGCTGAGTTAAGGACTAGTGAAGATGTGGGGTGCACAGAACTGTATCTGTTGTTCTTTTGAACAGTTACAAATTAGAATATAAATATAGAATAGAAATTATAGAATTTTTTTTTTTACTATTTCAGTTTCTTTTTGTGTTTTTATAAAGAAAAATACAGATGGTTCTTTAGGTTGATATGCTGATCAGTTTATTGTCACTCACAGGTAGTTGGAGAGAAAAATAGGGGTTTCATTCTTCATTTGCTCAAGCATTGAATTGCTCTTAATTTCTGCTTTACCGTCTCTGCATTGTCTTCAACATCATAATCCTTTTAAAGCAGCAGTTCTGTTTCACATTTCAGTTCTGTTAATTTGAGGAGAATGATTCCTGAAGTACAGTATGTTCTTGTCTTCCCAACTCCACAATATTTTGGTTGGCTTAATTGGAGAAAGCCAAGTCAACAGTGTTTTAAACCACTCCTACGTTACTGCAACTGAGCATGTCGTATCTTTGTCGTGAATGCTCCTAAAAGGGCTTACGTGCACAACTTCAGTTAGTGCCCTGATCACTTACTACAGGTATTTTTCTGTAACTTGTTGGAGGATACAAATTTTCAGTTACTTGACTTTTCCATGTTTCACCTGATTTTGAACAGTATCTCCTAGTACAGCTTTTGGAGATCACTGCTTTTATTTTGTAGTTTTGTGGTATTCTTAAAAGTCATTGTAATGAAATGACCACACCATTCTCCAAGCCAGGAAGTGCAGTTAATTTCTTCTCATTTCCATCTTGTTGCTTTTTTATGTTTTAAATAGAATCAGTATAAGTTAATAACGATCAGTGAACTGCATGGAGCATTTATCGGTGAAGTACTGTATTGCTGTATCAAGGCTTGTGAACCCAGTATTGCCATTCTGTTAAAACTTTAGATTTTTTTTTTTGTGTGTGTGTTAATTTTCTAATATTCCTTATCAAAGCTTATTTACAAAGGTGGTGGTTATTCTTGAAACCTTCAAAGGTTTTCCTTCTGTAAGAGACCAAAAATCCCTATTTCTTTGAAAACAGTTCTGTAAATCTGAAGTTGAGTCATCTATAGATTATTCTTAATTCTAATTTAGTTGTGGGCTATAGATGCCAAGGATGTATATTTTCCAGAAAAGACTATTTAATTGTTTTTACAGAAATTCCTATAGTAAAAAGAGTATCAAAGTTATCTTTCAGTTTTTGAAAGCACTGTATGCTATTTGATCATTTGGGTTTGGATGTGGGTTATTGATAGTCCTAATTACAGTGGAATAGAGAAGAATATTTTGTGTTTATTTTGTGTTTTTCTGTCAATTTTAATGTATAGATTTTCATATGCAGGAAGTTTGGAGCATTTAATGAGAACTGGGAACAAAACCAAACGAGTTATTTGTTATGTGTCATAAATTAAAACATTTGCGGTCTGCTGTAGATACGTAGATAAAATACTGTACTAATCATAAATAGCTGGTTTTAAGCCTGGAATTTGCTCTCAGTTGCTTTTTTTTTTTATTTGGGGGGGGAGAGTGAAGTGCAATCAGCATTATTCTGATGTTTTGTTCCTTCTGACTGTCTAAGCAGCAGTGATTGGGCAGGAAGCTACAAAATGGTGCAGAAAGTACTCGCTCTCTGTCACCGTATTCCACCCCAATCCTAATCTCAGGCTTTTACTATTTAATGCTGTGAAATGAGCCCTGGAGAGTTAATCAGCTATTTGAGAGAGCTGTGCCACTTCATTTCCAGTGGGTGGGACCTTTGCTACTGGTGGTTATTCTAGTGTTCAGGTAAGGTAAAAAACTGTAAGGCACCACTTCAGAAATTGTCTGTTTGTGGTGAGGTAGCTCTGAACACGAGACACGTGGATTTTCATCAGTTTTGCAAGGTCTTGCCAGTCTCTCTCAGGTATGCTTTGTCTCAGGGAATTATGTGCTGGTTTTTTAAGACTGTAATTTATTATTTTGAAGCAAATTGTAAATTTATTTTTTTCCATTTAGTGTCTGCACACTTTCAAAGTGTGTTGGCCTTTTTTTGTTTTTACCTTAACGCTGACATTTTGTTTTTAAAGCCAAGAATGAAAACCAATAGTTTGTTCTAAACCCAAGCTATGCCTCTTACCTCCAGACTGGGCATGGGTGTATGTGTGACATGAATGTTAAGAGACCCAGTGGGGAGAGGTGGCATGAGTGACTGTCACCCAGCTACCAGGTCTGCTGCCTGAGCACTGTCTGCACTGATCAAAAGAGAATTTCTATAATCCAAGGTTTGGGAGAGCGAAGCCATTCGAAGTGGCTGTGTGTAGCACATAAATTTGGGAACAGAATTGGCCTTACATCTCTATGATGGAAAGACATCCAATCAGTCAGTAAATCCCCAGTCAGTTCATTGACAATCAGGACCAGCTGCAGCACAATTAAAGTTGACAGCTCACCAGAGGATAGGCATGCATTTTACAAACACAAATCACCTTCCTTTAGAAAGGGGCCCAGGCAGTGCTGCTTTCAAATATTTAAGGTAATTAGGCAAGGAGAGGTGCAGTGGTTACTACCAATAGGGACAGGAGGGCACTGGCAGACAGGGTCAGAAATCTTAATGGACTTAATGGTCTTAATGGTCTGTCCCTCTTCTCAGGTCTGACTGTATTTACAAGTAGCATTTTAAAGCCAGGTCTGTCTTATGTGGAAGTAGTTGCACAGAGGAGTGCTGCCTAAGGCCTATTAAGTATGACATGTTTTATTTCAGCTGATTTTCAAATCCTGACTCTTCCCAAGCATCTAACTGTAGAGCAGTTGTTTCTTGAGACCCAGGAAATTTGCAAATAACAAAGCAGCTTCTAGAAAAAGATGTCAAAACCCTACCCTTGTAGAGGAAGAGAACTTAAAGGTGTTCTTGCAGCAATAAGAAACTCCTTTGAAAATACCCACAAGACTGAGTGCATAGTTGCTCTTCCTACAAAAGCTGATGGGACAATGGCCAGTCTGCCATAAAGAGATTTTTAATCTGGCTAGTCAAACTAACAAAGTAGCTTTTCAGAATGTGGCCATTTTATATTTAACAAATTTTGTGCAGTTTAACTGGTGGAGGTTGTTTGAAAACAAAAAATTTCATTGCTATCTGCATCAGCGTTCCTGTGACTTGGTGGACCAGCAGGCTGTGGTGCACTGTTAGCAAGTTAGGGTTATGCTTCCTCACCTCTAAGAGACCATCTGTTACTGTGTTCTCCCCATGTGGGGCTGTTCAGAAACTCCTGAACATGGAAAATGATGGTCCAAAAATGATGAAACAAGGCCAAAGTGAGGAGCTAGGTCTCCTGTATGCCAGGTATCATGAAGATGGAAGCAGCTGTGCACAGGCCCATCTGGATAAGTTAAGTAAAGCTTTAAGAGTGTTTCTCACAACAGATGTGAAGTTTAATGAAGACCTGCAGTGTGACATTAATGGAGTGAGAAGCCCAATATGGTGCCTTTTCAAGTGATAGTTGTTAGTTTACTTCTGGTTATTCATGTTAAATACTTCTCCTTGTATAGTTACAGTAAACATGGGATGTTATTTATATGAATCCTGTAGTACTGGTGGTCATCTAAACACAAGACATCTCCATTTGCGATGGGAAAGGGGTGTTGCAGTTTAACTCCAAAATAACACAATATGAAATTTAAACCATATAATTTTAATAACTCACACTGGGGGAAACATAGCTTATAAGAACCAAAATGGTTAGGAAGGTCAGGTACTTGAAAGAGCAAGAAGGTCCTGGAGTGCTGACCCAGTATGCAGCTAGGCACCTACAGAGCTGCTTGCTCCCCCTTCCCCAGCAGGGCAGAGGAGAATAGGAAAAGCAAAATCCAGTTCTTGGGTCAACAGGTTTAATAAGTGAAGGAAAGAAGGCAGGAAAAAAACAAGTGATGGAATAGCAGTAACTCACCACCTCCAAGAAGGAGACTGATGAGCAGCCAGTCTCTGAGCAGTGGCCACCTTGGTAGGCAAAAACACCCACCTTCATCAGCTACCCCAGTTTTACTGCCAGGCATGTTACATGGTACATCCCCTTGGCCAGGTCAGCCGTCCCACTGTGTCCTCTCCCAGTTACTCATTGGAGGGGGGTACAGTTTGAAAAAAGAAAGCTGTCATGCTGTGCAAATGCTGCTCAGTAACAGCTAAAGCACTGGTGTATCGTCAACAGTTTCAGCCACGAATCCCAAACGTGCTCTCCAGGGGCTGCTATTAAAGTTATCTCAGTCCTAGTCAGACCCAGTGAAAACACATTAATTTGTGTGTGTGTTTATTCCTCCTGTGTTGCTGGATTCAGGTGGTGACAGGACTTCAAAAACTAGTTGTTCAAATGCAGAACATTATATTTTACGTTCTGTGGTTTGTATAGTGTAATCCATGTGCCTTTCCAACTTACCTCCCCTAAATTCAATTATAAATTATTTATACTAAATTAATTTCAACTAATATTTAACCTATATGTGAAACAACAAAACATTCTTACCATTGAAGTGCTACTGGAAAAGTTACCTGAAGCAGGATTAAAATAAACTTTCAAGATAACAAGTACATAAAGCACTGAAGGTTGTGTTGAAATACAGTACCGTTGACTCTGCTTTTCTAAGTCCTGTGATGGAAGTTCTCAAGGCTGGGACTGCAGTTTACAGCTGAGCTAGAATACTGCTCCCTTTGCTTTCAGCACAGTGCTCTTCACACAGCACTCCCAGCTATGGTACATCCCTTACCCTAGCTCTAATGCTCACTAGGATCCTTCTGTGATCTTTTTCTTGACACTAAAATGGCAGAGAATGGCAGTTGTTTCCCCTTTCAGTGAGGTGAACCGGCTTGCAGAAAAGCCCAGTGAACTTCAGAGCCAGTGCAGTTAAGTGGCAGGAACAAGGGCAAGAGAAATGGCAGCAGTGGCTGGATCTCCCTCCTCTACTAGCAGTGAACAATTACAATGCTCAGCATGTCTCTCAAAACTGGTGATGGTACCCACAAAAGTTGTGGTAACAAGTGGAGTCAGGTATAAAAAGTGTAATACAGGTTATTGCTTCTGTAAGAGCTCAACTGCTACTAAAGTGTTCACAGGGCTGTTTACTTTTTTAAACCTAATAGAATGTTACCACACTTCATAATATTTCCCCTGTTTTCAGCTGAAAATAAGCTTAGCTCAGAGTATAGCTTCATGATGCAATGACTTAAGTATGCTCCTGTATAGCAGAGGCTTGTATAGCTTGTAAAGCTATAAAGTTGGATCTTCTAGCTGACAAACATTTGCCTGGTCTGTCATTGTACAGCACGAAAAAAGAAGAAAAAACTCCAAAACAACCCAAAAGCAAAGGAAAAAAGTAGTGGAAGTCTGCTTAACTGAAGAAACCTATCTGGCATTAAGTGCAACCAGAAGGAATCCAATTAATTACATGGATTAAAATTTATGGAAGCTGCCTATGTTGCTCAGAAAGGTGGCCATTCGTGTTCCATTGCCAGAGGTTCTAGGTGAGAAGGGGCCATTGAGATTTTTTTCAACTAAAAATATGGTGTGGTCTTTATTCTTTTTGGTTTGTTTTAAAAAAAAGCCTGTTTTGACAAAGCTCATAATCTATTTTCAAAGATGATCAAGGCCACAAGTGAGAGTAAAAAACCCTGGCAGATTAGAAATAAAATACTAGTAGAATCAAGTGTGATGGCATAACATTCCTTGGTCAGTTTTGTCAATAATGACATAAGGCTCCCGGATTTCATTTTCTTTATAGCTGTCCAGCTTTACTTCACTGGATTCAGGTGAGTCAAGTTCAGGCTGCAAGAGGTTCCTTCTGCCCTGTGCACTGCTCCTTCTGCGTGAAGACCGAACATCAATACTTTGTGGTGGAATGTAGGTGAGGTTAGGGGGCTCCCTGATGTGCCTGAAGCACTCAGCAGCTGAATGTGCATCAAGAGTATCCATTAGTAGTCTCCTGCTATCAGTACCAGTGGTGGGGTCTTCCATGGTCCCTGTGGTACTGCATAGATCTGAAGGTGGCTCAGGATGTACAGCTGCTTTGTTCTGCATCTGAGCATTAGTCAGATAGGTATTTTTTGTTTTGGAGTGATTAAATTCTCTTACATTCCTGTTTATAGCTCCATATGGTACTGACTCAGGATGGCCAGTTTCCTCTACTGGATACATAAGGTTTTCCTGAGTGCCCTTGATTTGTGGCTTTGTGAAGGTTATAGACAGTTCACAGATTTCTTCTTCCCTAGGGATGCTGCAGCTTTGGACAGATGCAATGTCCTTGTATGGCAGAGACTTCAGCGCATTGGGTTCATCTGCAGGGTCTGGATCAGTGCAATTTATGGCATCATTAATTTCTGCTTCAATTGATTCTTTGGGGACTTCTTGAGCTCTGTACTCTGAAGTGGTTTTGCTGTCACAAGAGCTGTCAGCAAATATTGCAAAGGCTGGCGGACCGCTTGCTCCCGGTGAGAGTGGCGCAGGCCTGATCTCATTTACCGTTGACTCCACACTGACTGCCAAAACACATTCTTCACTTGGATTGGCTCTTGCCTTTTTTTCAAAAGCTTTTGGAGAAAGGTTCTCACTGAAGATAGGTGTTTGTCTTATGACAATGTCACTGTATTTGATCAAGAAGTCCTCGCTGTCTGAGCATTTGCTCGGAAAATGTACAGTGTTAATGAACTGCCTTTGGTGTTCCTGAAGCCTGTTTGCAGATTGAGCAACTGCTAACTGAGGCACGTCATCTTTGATCTTTAGATTCCCAGCAGCTTCAAAGGATGTATCTGTATTAGCTGAAGATTTCTGTTGAGTAGCAAGGGACAAAGACATCTCACTATTTTCTTTGCTTTCCAGATTTTCAGCATCTTCTCTGAGGGCTGTCTGATCCTCTTTGTCCTTATCTCCATGCTGCTGGTGTGTTTGTCTTCTCTTCTGTAGGGTCTTCTCCAAATTGCCATGCTTTTCTTCATTTGTCATTTTCAGGATGGTTTCACACTCCACTCTTGCCAGGAATATTTCAAATGCAGTCTGCTCTGTTTCCTCATTGTTTCTCTTTTTGACAAGTGAAAACTCTGTTGCTGTTGTTGCAATGTAACCTATTTTCTCCAGTACTGTTTTTACAATGTCATCTGGGAGCACAGATTGAATATAGTAGACAAAAGTACCGGTGAATGTCTGAAACAGAATGTAACATTGAAAAACAGATGAACACTGGCGGGGAGGGGCGGGATGGAATGAAGCATGAAAGACTTCCTAAAAATCAAAGTGTTTAAAAAGATATTTAAATCTTAAAAAAAAGCGTTCTTAAAAGTCTGAATTTTTAACTGGAGTGAGGCATTTCTAAGAGCATTATTTTGTCAGCCTCTCAAACATTATTGTCTTGCTATAGCGTATCAATTCTAGTGAAGTTATGCTAGTTTAAACCTGCTGAGATACTGGCTAAGAGCATCAGTATTCAAAAAGGAAGAGAAACTCAGCAATATGTCCTATGTGCTCTACTGAAGAATTGCAGTTTTTTAAAGAACGAAGTTTCACAGAATAAACCACTGAGGTCTAAGGTTTTTCTAAAGAATCAGATGCAATGCACTGTAAATCCTATTTCTTAATTGGTAACAAGACTGTAAGTTTCTATTTCCAGGCTTCAGACTCCTGCTGTAACTTTGCTATTCCCACATAATTTGCCATTTCTTTGAAGGGAAACTATTAGCAAAAATATTGCTAAAACATGCTCCCTTCGCACAAGCTGTCTGCAGAGCATGACTTGAATAAAATGTTGCTGCTGTGTAACAACTTAAGAAATCATTCAACATTTGCTTGGTTTGTTAGCCATCCAAGACAGGAGACTTAGTCTGTAAACTGGAAGTGATTTTTTGTTTTGTCTGAAACTGTGATAGAAGAGGTTGTGCTGACCTAAGCGTGACCAACTCCAGGCAAGTCAGAGCAGAATGGAGGTAGGAACGCAAAGTCAAGACTTCTCGAATCTGGGTACCTTATTATCAGGCTTCCCAGCTTGAGACTTGACTTATGTGCTTCCTAAGCATTAGGTGGAGAACAAAACTGACTCCCTGCTCCCTCACCCCATCAAAAAAAAAAAGCTATTAACCTAAAAGTCCATAGTATAATTTAGGA
This sequence comes from Heliornis fulica, assembly GCA_013399135.1. Lineage (NCBI taxonomy): Eukaryota > Metazoa > Chordata > Aves > Gruiformes > Heliornithidae > Heliornis > Heliornis fulica. The sequence continues at coordinate 509,398 of VXBZ01004242.1, forward strand.
CAGAGCCACAGTTCATTCTCAGATAAATATGTCAACAGTGCATGCCTTTCATGCCCTTGCTTCTGTTCCTTCTAAAAGGGAAGTAAGCAGCAGGCACTGTGTGGAGAGGGGGGAGGTATGTAGTTACAAATAGTAACTTTTTATTAAACCTGTATGCATTTAAGATACTGGCTGTTATCCAACCTGTCTTGCAGTAGAATTATTTCAGGCCTTTATTAGTCTCTCTGCAATTTGGATTACCCACAGTCATATTGAATTAATGATGCTTTGGATTCTTGTGTTACAAAAAAACTAAGCTCACCAACTCTAGGCTTGAGTATCTTATACTTTGCATCCTGTGAGATGAATGAGGACAGGAATCTACTGCTGTTTGAGAACCTGCAGAGGAGACCTACCTACAGGAAAAAGGAAATAAATAGCTTTTCCTTTCTAGCACCTGTTGCTGTAGGAAGGAAAATATGTGTACATTTTGGGTAGTCAGGGATTTTGTTTAAATATAAGTAGATTTTGTATGTGTTGAAGACTGCTGTCTCTTCTGGGCAGTGAGCTGCATTCGGTGTGTGAGGGAAGCGGGGTAGCCTTGACCCGCCCTGCTATAAAACATAACAGCATTTCCTCTTTCGTTGGGGTTTTCCTACCGTCACCAGAGCTGGGTTAGGTGGTAAAATCACTGGACCAGACAGACGTCAAACTGTTAGCAGAAATGACAGCTAATGAACACAAGCACACCCTCTTTACTGGCAAAGGACGATTAAAACTCAGAGTAATGACAGCCTAAGCCTTTCACTGTCCCTTTTCACCCTTCTGCCGTCTCACAACAACTGTGGGGCTCTTCCCAGGTCCCCGAACTGCTCGGCACTGCTGGGAAGACCTCAGAGGCCCGGCCTCGGCGAGGACAAGGCCTGCAAAGGCCACGAAACCCCGCAACACTCTCGCAGAGGCTTAAGGCACCCCGAACCCACTCCAAGTCGGCTCCTGGACGCTGCTTCTAGCTCCCCACAGCCACAGCCGTGCCTCCCGCGCCACAGGCCCGGCGACGAGGCCTCGAACCCCGCGTCGTCCAGGCCCCGCAGCCGGACAACCCTCCTCGGGTCTGGCTGCGCCCTCGGGCCGAGCCGCCTCCCTACCTTCAGCGACCTGATCTCCTTCCGCCACGGGGAGAGGAGCACGTTGACGCAGAGCAGTTCCAGCACCTCCAGCGCCTTAAGCAGGTCGCGGAAGACGCCGCCGCCGTCCTGCTCGCCCCGGGACGGCCGGCACCGCTCCGCCACGCTGCGCACGTCCAGGGCGCCGTGCCGCCGCGGGCCCAGCAGCTGTCGCGCCCTCTCCTTCAGGGAGGCCTCGTCGCACACCGCCAAACCCCCCCGCGCCCCCCGGGCCGCGTAGTAGGTCAGGTAGTCGTAGTCCCGCTCCTCCTCGGCCGCCGCCGCCGCCGCCGCCGGCTCCTTCATGGCGGTGCCAGACCTGCCCGGCCGCCCGACCGCGGCGTCGCTTGGCCCTCCATTGGCCACTGCGCCGGTACGCCGAGCGGTCAGTGGTGTCTCGCCGTGTCACTCAGGGCGAGGGGCGGGCGCCCCGGCGAACTGAAAGCGAAAGGCGGTAGAGCGGAGGGGGCGGTGTCTGAGGCCGCGCGCCCTCGCACGGGCGCGTGGCGGTGTCGGCGTGCGAAGAAGGAGACGTCGTGTGAGGACGGTCGCGCCGCCGGCGCCACGCTGGGGTAAGGGCTCTCGTTGCCGCTCCGCGCCATCGGCAGCGCTTTGTTACCGGCTTTCCGAGCCTCTCTCACTTCTTTCTGCTGCTGGGGCCCTGGCTGCTCTCGGGCCAGCCGCGATTCCCTGGGCGGGGTAGGCCTGCTGTGGAAACCTTCCCATGTGGGAAGGTGAAGCCTGGGGTTCCAGGGCTGTATGAGGGTGAAAGCTGCCCTAATAGTAACTGTGCTGTGGGATGGCACGGTGAGGTCGTCAGTGTGTCCTTTGTGCCTGTTTTGGTATTCCTTTATTGTGTGTTGGCTCTAAAGTCCTGGACTAAGTTAGGATCATGGTCAGCTGAAAGAGACTTGTGTCTTCTGTGGTGGTGCTTGAAAAGTTTCCTGGGATGGGTTTGAAGTGGAGGTCAGGACCAGCAGCAGGAACACAGGCCTGGCTTTGATCCAGATTACTTTGTTAATCTTGAATTTGAGTTTTAGAGTCCCTTCTTAGGTTGCTACAGTGTTGTGCACCTGTGTGACTTCACAAATTAGAGGCAGCACAGGCCTCCTATGACCTTACTTTTTGTTGTAGACCAGCTGGGCTGCTGTCTTCAGTGATGTCTCCACTGATTTGACTTGCTGCAAGTGTGAATTTGATGTGATTTTTTTTTTTTTTAATGGCTCATCTTATAGCTTGTCCTCATTACATGATTTAAGAATTAAATCTGTCTCATTGTTAACCACAGGGAATGTATGTCTTCTCCTGACTAAGGGATATCTCAGACATACTTGACTATAGTCCTGCATCTTTCTTGGGGAAAGCAGCTGTGTGGTGTTGCAAACAGACTGGTTTTCTCTCAGAGTTTCCAGGCAAGTGGGCTTACCAAAACCATATGCTTTTGATCGTCATTCCAAGTGAAATGTCATTAGGAAATAGTTTTGTAGAATTTGTGTATGGATAATTGCTATGTAAAAATTGCTGATCTAGCCAAGAGGGAAGGGGGGAAAATCCCCATACTACCACCACATGTTAAAATGAGGCCATCTGGCCATCTGCTGCAATGTCTGAGTTTCCTCCCCCACCATATGTGCATCCATACACAGACAAGCTTGGCTGTGCTCTTAGTCAGGTGCCTGCAGGCGGCTCGTCTCTCTCCTTGCTATATGTAAAACTTTACTGACCCATATGAGAGGGTTAGATTTTGGGTTTTTGCACACCCACTCCCACGGGAATAGGGGTGTGTTGGATGTGTTAACCTTTGCAATTCTTGCTAACATCTAACTATTTTACTGAAGTCCATTACAGTTTAGTAGAATGACATAGGCAATCTTGAATTGCTGATGGTTCTTCTGAGTGTTTTTCTGTAAAACATTTGCATAATATAGTCAACACCAAGTTGTATCATGTCTAGCTATGGCTGTGTGATTTCGTGAATTAATCTCGTAGAATCTCCAAGGATAGGATTGATGCTCTGTGTTTTGAGGGTCCAAATACTTTAAAGGTCTGTTTCCTGAAAGGGAAAACTTAGTAATCTCCTTGGTGTGTGTGTATGCCCTCGTTTCAGCTGGGATAGAGTTAATTTCGTACTAGTAGCTGGTATAGTGCTGTGTTTTGAATTTAGTCTGAGAGTAATGTTGATAACACACTAATACTTTAGTTGTTGCCATGCATTCAGGAATTTTAGGGAGTTCTCAGCTTCTCATTCAAGCCTGCCAAAGAGAAGGCAGCAAGCACGTGAGAAGCTAGGAGGGATGTGGCCAAAACAGCTGAACCAGACTGGCCAAGGGGTATTCCATACCTTATGATGTCATGCTCAGTGTATAACTGTGGAGGTTGGCTAGGAGGGGAGTGTCTCAAAAATGAGCTGAGCATTGGTAGTGAGTGATTGTACTGTGCATTGGGTGTTGTGTTTGTTTTTTTTATATTCTGTTTATTGTTGTTAGTCTCTTGCTTTGTTGTAGGTTGAGATAGAGACAGCTTAACAGGACAAACTCTGCTTTTTAAATTTGATTTTCCTCCCCCATCCAAATGCAGGGAGAGTGAGCAAATGGCTGAGTGGTTGCTTTAGCTGCCTGGTGGGATAAACCATGGCAGTGTGGTACCAATCCCAACACTGCCAATGGGACAGAGTACTCTCACATGACTCAGGTGCCTGAAAGGCAGTCACAGCTCCCTAAGCTACGAGGTATCCCATCATGTTCCTCTTACTGCAATGACACTTTGAAATGTTTTGCTCTTCTGGGTGTATTAATTTTGTTTATTACTGACTTTAATCTTTTGCAGAAATATAAAATCCTGCTAGGAGTAAAATGGTGACAAAATAAGCGTATTTTACAGTGCTTTTTTTTGCTTTGTCATTTGAATTGAAAATACAGCAGTCTTTTGTTTTTGAAGACTGCAGTAAGACAAAATCCCTGGTCATGAGTGCCAGAAGAGAAGAGCAGTTCCTTAGAAAGGAATGGCTACTTGCAGCTGTGCATGGAAACTGTTGCTGTTAGCCTGAAGTTCAAAGACAGGACGCCAATACCCAGTTTATGATCTATCTAGAATTCCCACTTAAGACGTAGAACTTCACGTCAGTGGAGTTAGAGCTGGGTATGCTTGTATATAGTTGGGGTGATGAGTATTTTCACTGGAAGTTTTTTTTCTGTGGTAACAGCTTGGTGTTAGAAATCATGTAGTTTTCAGTAGGCCACTAATGTGGCTAAGAGAATCCTCTTTTTCCAGAGGGTACCGGCAGACAATCTAGGGTTTGGAAACAGCTCATATTAGGTGAGAAAAGTACAACTTCAAATTGCCAGGTAGTGAAGCACTGTTAGGCACTGTCAGACAGTGATAGAGAGGGTGTGGAAAGCTCCACTAGAAGACAATTGAAAGTCTTTCTGTTCCTGGTAACACGTGGATTTACTGTACAGTGTATAAAATACTAATTATCTGTTTCCCCTCAATTCTATTATCTCATTTCTATAAAACAGTGAACAGCTTTATGTTCTCGGCCATGCAAACCCAAGAAAAATAATAACCAGGTCTTTTAACTTTATGGGCCTTTCTCTCTGGGCAGTCAGGTTTGTCAGCCTCCTTGACTTGTAGAGTCTTAGCCTGGTCTGTTGCCTAACAAAGCAGTAGTAAGTGGAGAGCTGTTTTGAGTGCTGTAAGAATAATAGCACTGTTTATATTCCCAGGCTGTTGGGTTTTTTCCCCCTAGTGTTATATTTTTGACTCATACTTAACCCGTATTTGTCTCTCAGACGTTCTCCTGTAGCCCAACAGGTCACTCTGTGACACGTATTTGTGAATTTGAGGGTCTGTTTCTCAAGCGTAGGAACTGCTGTTTGTGTTCACTGAATTGTATCTTGTTCTTTCCAGGCTGTTTCTCTGGCTCTTCAAATTCCTGTACTGCTCACCTACGGACTTCTGCCTCTCCTGGATTTATGTAACTTGATTTTAAGAGGTCCATTCTCTTTCAAAGCTCTGAAATCCAGCAGCACTGGATTAAAGCATAAGTGATTCCACTTAACACATCCTTTCAAACTAACACAGAGCAGCTGGTAAATACTTTATTATATATTATTTTAATCTACAGATGTCTGTTGTTATGTAAGTAGAGTGCATTTCTGTGGTTTAAGTAGGGGAATAATTTGTCAGGTTGTACTGTGACTAATTAGGTCAGTTTGATGTGATTTCCATTCAGAAAACTCACTATTACTTATCTTGCTGTGCTAGAATATTATCTGAGTATTTTTGGGAAGATTGGCCTGTTACTTCCTGGCTTTTCCTCTTTTTTTTTTTTTTCCTTGGTGGTGTGTTGTATTTTCTAGTCTCCTAACCTTATTTTTCAGAGAATATATGGATGTGTTAGTGAGGGTTTCTGATGGTTCTTGACATGCTGGAGAGTATTTCCAAGGGCATTTCCAAGGGCAAAAGTAACAATGCAGCAGTATTGCTGACTATTTCCTTCCTGTTCTTGCTGAGCTGGGCTGAGCCTGGCTGGGCACACGCTGACTCGTCTGCCTAAGCAGGAGAGACCTGACTGCTTCGATGGTTGCTTATTCCTATCATCTCTGACCAATGGAAAATACAAATGTTAGTGGATGAATGATGTTGCTTAGTCAACAGTTGCTTAGTTGCCTGATTAACAGAAGGCTAAAGGCAGTGAGTAGTAGCAAAGTGATACTGACACAATAAAAAGCACAGAAGCTATATTGAATATATTTACTTTACTAAAAGTTTTGTGTAAAGATCAGTATACTAAAAATCAAACCAAAAGAGATGACTATAGAAATGCAGTATTGTTATCACATAGCAAGAAACAGCATGTCCAAACAATTTCTCTTTTATATCAATCATGTAATAAATGAAAGGCCTGTGCTAAGATTTTATAGGGCTGGAATTAAAATTGTGTGAGATCTTAGGATAAAATCTAATACAAGGATATGAATTCATGAAGAGGAGCAGCAGGAGACACTGTCAACTTTGCTGAGATTTATCTGGTATTGTAAATATTCTCCAAGTAATGACAGCATGCTTTTATTGCATCATTACAAGAAATCTCAATGCTGTTCCAGTAGTACCAGCAGCAGCAGAACCTGTTAGAGCAGCTCTAGCACTGTAAACCTCTCTTTCTGGTATTGGCTGTTTGCAGAGGTACACGGGTTGGGTTTAAAAGCTTTTTCCCCAAACTTTGTTTGATGTCACCTAGTTAAAAAAGTAACAAGAGTAGAAAATTCAAAGCCACACATGCAATCAATCTTGGTAAGATATCACTGAAGGTAGCATACCCTTTTAATTCACAGTTTGGGTTTTTTCCATTTTTAATTTTTTTATTATTAAATAATGAATGACATAACCTATGCATTTAGTGGCAGCTTAGAAAAATGGAACTGTATGGAAGTGTATATTTTGTTTGGCTTCCATATCCATGTCACAAAGTAACTGAGATTATTTTGATGGACGACTGGGCTCTGTGTGGCGTGATAACTAAATGACTTCATAAAGTGTTTTACCACAAGGGGGAGTAGACAAACATTTATAAGTAAAGCTGCTACATACAATTCAGATAGCAATGTGTAACCGTTATCAAAGGAAGAAAGACTTTGATTATTTTTCTACAGTAATGCATTTATATTATGAGGTAAAATACAAATCTCCCACTTTCATCAGAGGCATACTTAAAATTAGTAAACTATAGATAGAAAGTTAGTGGAAGGTCATGGAGTCCCTGTCTGGTTAAAAGCCAAGCAGGTTGAAAGGATTTCCCAAAATGCACAGGAACTGTAACCATCTATCACAGGGTAGATGCTTGCCTGCCAGATGTGACAAACCCTCTGTGCTTGTCTTCAGAAGAACCTTCAGGTTTGCTATGCTGCAGTAAAGGGAGAGTCCCTTTCAGGGAAAGGGATGGGGGGAAGAGACATTTGTCTTCTAGTATTTATTAGATCACCCCCACACTCCTGCAGTAGCATCCTGAAGTAGGGAGGATTTGGTCCCAGTCCCTTACCCTGTTCTAGGCAGGTCTCCAAGAGCTGCAGGAAAACACAACTATGAAAGCGTGTCCTGTTCTGTATAAATAAACCTCTGTGCTTTCCTTCACGTTTTATTTTCCTGCCAATAAATCTGACTGGTACACTTCTATGTGGGTTTAATTTCTGCCCCCTGATAGATAGTTTTCTTCTCTTACTGCATGCCACAAACCTGTTCACACTAGTACTTTTTACAGACGAATAGCTCTGATACAGATGTGAAATGCAGCCCGTGTTCTAGAAATGCCTGCCAGCAATTTTGCTGTGCAAAATTATGAATTTTTCTTCTTCTGGGTATAGTATACTGAGAATATTGGAAATCTTGCTGAACTGCAAAAGATTTCTATTCTTTTAGAAAAATGCATACTCTCACTTAGCAAAAAATGCATACTTACCTTATCTCATCATGTGCATATGACTCAGTAATCTTATAATTTATACAGCAGTTAACAACCATATAATTACTTCCATCTAAGTATTAATTATAATTGTGTCAATCTTTGGAGTGTTGAATGATTACAGTTGAAAATTATTTAGTATTTACAGAAAATCTAAGTGCAATTTTAATAATTTAGATGATGCTTCCTTTTAAGCAGTTATATATTTGTTATACTAATTTTTAGTATAAAATGCAGCCCATCTAATCAGTGTAAATTTTTTTTTTTTTAAGTGAAAATACTCTTAAAGGATATAGTGGAGATGAGCCTTTGATAACTCTGCTGACCTAGTACTGGTTGAGGATGTAGTCCTTATGTGGAGATTAGGGTCCTTGCGTACCATTTAGGATTAAACTCTTGTATCTGCAGTTTACCTCTACTTTTCCTACTAATGTGCAACTCCAAGTTGTGTGCATTTATCCCATGAACATGTGAGAAGTCCAGGTCTGTGAACAAAGGCTAGATCCATAGGTAGCAAAATTTCAGTGAAAAGGATTGTGTCTGTTAAAAAAGGGTTCCTGCACAAAGTGAGGTTCTCTGTTCCTGTGTGTGCCAGGTCCAGCATATATTATTTACATCACACTAATACAATTATTAGAGATCAGGGTCCTTTGTAACACTACAGGCTCCTTACTGAAGTAGGAGACCAGTTAGTGCCTGAAAATGCAGTCATACATGGGAATTGGCATGAGGCATCTTCTGGGATTCCAGACACTGCCCTTCCCTTGCCTATGGCAAGTGCCTGTGAAGGGCACACAGCTCCCAGGCCTGCACACAGCTGCATCACAGCTTCTGTAGGCAAACCCAATAGTTGTTTAGGAATCCATTCCCACCTCTCTGTTGCTTGCCATTGGTTTCTTTGGAGGAAGACTTAGAGCAGGCTTTGCAATGGTCTGGGAAGCCTAATACCCATTGGACTTTCCAAAGGAAAAATGTGACTGTCAAAATAAATTTCTTTTTTTCTTGCTCCACTGATAGTCATGTTTTGCAGGTGGTGTTTTTTTCTCTGTCTACTGAAATACATATTTAGACAAAGAATTATTTAGAAATGCTTTGTTGCCAAGACACTGAATGAAGCATACTGTGATACCTACAAAGACAATAAAATGCTCTTCTTTTTCCTTTTGCTCTAAATCATGCAAAGTATCATAAAATCAACAAGTATGCTTGACTGGATAGCATGTATCTACATTAAGGGTGGTGGATTTCAATGTGTTTTGAAATGCTTCAAAAAGGTCAGATGCACTGCTTGGCAATGCTGCTCTTTTATGCTGTGTGATGTCATGGAACACTTTGAAGCACAAAGAGGTAAACTTTCAAAATGGACTGTAAAAATAAAATCCCATTGCATCCCTTTTTGAAGATATAAAATAGATAAAACTTTCAGAAGTTTTTATTCTTCCGTTTAAATGTTTTCATTGGTCTGAGTTCTTCAGAAGAACTGAAGGAAAAAGCCACTTTAAATCACATGATTTGGTTCAGAAGTGTCTGATAGTCAGTGGAAGAATTTTTCAGTACTTCCCTTGGAACGAGTGGGATGGGGATATTCTGTTCACACACCACTGTCTCATACAGGGGAGCAGCCTCCAGAGTGAGAGATGACAGAGAGATGGATGAAATGGGCTGCTGCAAGTCCTGTAGCCTCACTGCATAATTTGCAGCCTGTCCTGTAGTCCCAGATGCTGCTTCCTCTTCCAGGCTAATGTTTATAGATATTTCATTTCTTTGACAAGGGTCCGTAAGAGAATATGGGGGGGGATCATCTGTTGGAATGTAGATTTGTGTTGCTCCTGGCCCCACGCATTCATCGTAGCTGAAGGAAAAAGAAGAATTTTTCATTAGATTCTTGTGAAAAATGCCACTATACATTATTTTCAGCATAACAGGGGCAGGTAAAGTGAGAAGGAAAGGATTGGGGTTTTGTTCCTCAGCCCACATCTTTGCTTACCCTGTCACGTGAGACACTTGAGAGTGTAATACTTTAAAGCCATCTTCAAATACCTAAAGATAATCCCAGAGATCTCAGTGAAAGTTCAGGTGCAATCCTCCTGCATGAAAGCAGTATTTGTGGCAGCACTGTTCAACTGAGGTACCTGGGGATAAGCCCAGCTCCTTACAGCCAGGCACACAGGAGCAGGAAGAGTAATACTACTGGTTTACACAAAGCCCTGCGTACTGCACCAGTCACCGTAGGCACAGGGCTTCATTCCTGCTCTTAACTGCACGCAACTAGCTAAGTTAGAAAATGGCTGGGGAAAAAAGTGATGTTGCCGTTTTATGGTCAGGAAATAAGGTAGAGAGAGCTTTAGGTGGAGTCTAAAGTAGAGTATCATATCAAATGCTGTCCTTCTGACTCGCAGCTCTCTGGTGCTTAGCCAACAGTTACATGCAGTGGGTTGTCTGGGTTGCAAATCTGTGCTGGCAGAGGCAGCAGGATCTCTTGCTGAGGTACAGAGCTGTGATGAATAATCTTGACAGACTCATGCTGGTCATTCTGAGACTCTGCAGATGCCTCGTCATGTTCCTTCCAAAAAAGAGGACTGCGGGACAAACTTAGTGGGATTTCTCTGAGGAGCCAGCTCAGGTCTATCCAGACTTAATAGCTGTTTCTATGCCACCAATTTGGAGCTAGGGGAAACTATAAACTCCTCACTCTGCTACCATGCCCAGTGCTTGCTGTCCCAGTTTGAATGCAGACAGGTATCTTAGACTGCGCAGCCTAGGGAGGCCTACAAGAGGTAAATAATGAGCCTGGACAAACCAGTGTGTCTTTGTGCTTGTTTTCCTATGTTCTGTGTTGCAGGAAGGGGATTGGGATGGACAGAGTGGATAGGGGCAGGCTCCATGCTGTTGTACTGTGCAGCATTGGCACTTCCCATCCCTCTGAGACTAAATGGTCCACAGAGATTGTGCTGCGGCCTGCAGGTGGGCTGTACCAGAACTGAGGAATCTAGTCTTGTTGTCTGGGTGGTCCATGGTCTGTCTACAAAATAAAGCTGCTTTCACTTTTGCCATCAAACCAGTCCAGGCCTTGTGACCTAAAGGAAGGCCCTGTTTTCCTGGCTCACTGGCTTCAGGCAAAATGGATGATGAGTCAAAGCATCATGATATTAAATGTTAGACCTGCTTTATTTGTGGCTGCCTTGTTGAACACTTTTTCAAGATCATTTTAATTCCAGCTCTGAAGGAAGGAGTTTCCTGTTTAAAAAAAAATAAAAAATCCTTTGCCTACTCAACTAACCTGAAAAACAATTTTGTTGGAGCCAGACAAATTAAGAACCCATTTCCTCAACCACTCTAACTGCAGAGCTATTAAGTTCTAGGATATTTCCTGAAACTTAGGATATTTAGCATGTGTCTTCCCAGTAGACTGCAGGCAGTCATTCAGCCCCTCTAATTGTGTTACTGCCAGGCTAAAGCCAAGCTAATAAACCCTACTTGTAGGTTATAAGTGGTTTGCAGCAGGGCAGCTTGCATAGGTTAGAGTGAGCTCAAACCTACTGCACTCAACCATGGAGGGCCTGCCTTGGAAAAAAATGTGGTTCTGCTGCAGTCATTCATACTCTTGAGTGCTCCTAATGATTTTGATGGTGTTCTTCCTAGTCTGGATGATGGAAGTGGCTTTAGGGGAAGGGAAGGGTAAGAAAGCTCAGTGGTCGAACTAGATTACTAAATAACTCAAATATCTGCAGATGTTTTTATTTTTATGTCCTTTATTTTTATACTCATGAGGACAATGACTTTAAATTTGGACTAGAAAATTTCAATTTTACTATCAGAAAGAGTGGTATCTAGAAACACAACTCTTGTTTTGAAGGTCCTGAATAAGGCTGCTACATATTTCAGAAACAAGTCCTTGCACTTTTTTAGGTTAATTGCTTTTTATATAGGCATGTGGAAAAGATTTCAATCCAGCTTCTAATAATCCCACTAAAGCTTTCAAGAATACCTGATGCTCTTTTTAAAAGGTCTTACACCTCAGTTGGCGATTGAGGACCTGATGTCCTTAGCTCTCCATGAACTCAAAGTAAAGTAAGAGCCGGTCTTTGCAGGATTACATATTATGAACTCCATCTCTACTTAATTTATGTTTTGCTGACCTAAAGTACAGCAAATTTACTTAAAATCTTTCAGTAGATTGACTGACTTCATCAGGTTACTGAAGAAAACCTTCTGGGTCCTTTTACACTAAAACAGTTTCCATTTTGAGAAGCCCATAGTAATGCAAGTTTCAAGGTTGAAAATTTGGATTTTTTTTTTCCTGAGACACAGAAGGAAGAAAGTGTCTCTGTCTCCTTATTCTGGGTCCAGACCCTATGCAAGGGAAATCTGCCACTGACTTAAAGGAGAAATGAGCTAGTAAAACGAACCAGTGCATCCATAACAATCTCTAATGATGTAACCATCATTTTAATCTTAGGAATCATTTGAGTCACTTATATATGGTAACCAGTGGTATTGATTTTAGCTGAGAATGTGGCAGCTCTAAAGGTCAGTGATGTGTAGAGTTGTGGTTTTAACATAAGCCAATGTCCATGTCATTTGAAAGGAAGGTGTCCCTAGCTCTGCTGCATGATCCCACTGTCTTCCTTGCACTACTTCCAGCCATGATCCCAAATTTGGAGCTAAACAGACAAAAAGATTGCGTGTGTGCTTGGTTTGTGTTGGTTTTGTGCATGTGTGTGTGCTTTTCTGTTGTTGTTGTGTGTCTATTTTGTTCTGGGCTGGATTTCTACTGATGTAGCTACCTGAGTTGAAAGCTCACAGCATAATCAGATGGGTCTCAATGTAACACAAAGGAAATAGAAGAGTGATTGGGGAAGTGGGCTAGGTGTGAGACCACAGTGCACAGGCAGTTCTTCCTAGCCATATAGAACTGGAGCTTCAGTAATGCCTGAGGGAGTGACACCTACAGGTATGTGTGTTATTTTATGTTTTGAAACTGAAAATGTAAGAGTGTGATCTTGCATGACTGAAGTGGAAAAGCAAAAATATTTGCTAGTTTCTTGTAAAGCTACAATGATAGTTATGTTTTATTTGAAAGATTCAGTTCTTTGAAGTTGTATATATGAAAAGTAGCTGCTGCTTTAAGTTCAGTACAGCAATCACAGAAAAATCCTGCTAGACAAGAAAGCAAATGCTTTTGAAAAGTATTGTTACCATAACTGTAAAATGGACCACAGGAATTCATTATACTGCATCTCTTGAATATGTCTCAGCCCTGAAAAGAAATTCCTTGGTTACAGTACTTGTGGTGAACCAATTTTAATCCATTAATTTTGTTTTAAATTATAGTATCTTAAGGTTCAGTGGATCTCACAGGCAGTTGGAGAAGGAAGGGGTTACTACCCATGAAATGTGATGTTGTCTCTGTTGTCTACTTTTTGGGGGGTCTGTTTTCTTGTCAGAGTAGCTTCACTGTCACTGCAGACAGTGCTACTGAGTTTTTAAGGGGTGATTATAATAGGAGCAACAAGTAGGGCTGATGTCTGTAAATGTCATCTTGCTGCACATAAATGTGATCTGCCAAGAGAAGAATGTTGCTTAAAAAAATACAGCAGCTCTTCAAGCTGACCTTGTTGACTCAGAATGTTGGGGGGGGGGGGGAAATAACTTCATGAATTTGTCAGGTCTCATTGCAATAAGTATTAAGCTAGGTTTGTTGCTAAGGAAACCCAAAAGAGCTTATTTAACTAGCTGTCATTCATAAATTATGACCTACTCTCTGGAGAAAGATGAAAAGTTCTACTTTAAAACCCCAAGTATAGCTGATGGAAAAAAAGGGCAAATCTGGAGAATGAAGAAGTCTTCTTTGTCTTTTGGTTTACTTCATTCATTACATGTTATGACTCCACTAACAGTGATCTTGTTGTTTTGTTTCTGTTTTACTGATGACCTACTATTGTCTTTAAATAATAGTAAGTAGAATCCCAAAACCTGGAAAATACATGTGCTCATGGGTTTAAGCTATAATGAAAACAGCACAGAAGATGTTTATATTCTGCTGTTACCTAATAAAGAAAAGTTGAAATTAGAACAAATATACTGTAAGTTTCTAAAAGGAGGATCAAAGGAAAAATGTCCTGTGTTTTGTGACTATATAAGCAGTTCAGCTGATGGTGCTATCTCTGTGTAAGCTCCTAACAGCTAGGTTTGTAGAGCTGCAGCTTAAAACGCGGTCAGTGTTTCCTTTAAGGTGGTTTTTTTTTCTTAGAATATATCTGTTCTTTGGTAGTGTGTAGCTACCACGAGGAAATTATAATTTTTGAAAGAGCTGCTCTTACAATGATATATATCATGAGATAGTGTATTTTACTAGGTTTATTTTTGATTCTGACAGTTTCCATTTGAGATACTCTGTGCGTTTGCTAACGATACTGTGACACTTACTTTGCATGATTTGGTAATGATTTATTAAGCACTAGTTTAATGTTTTCATACAATAGCAATGCATTCCCTGTAACTCATTGTCTCAGTCTCTTTAATTCTTGAACAGCAGCTTATAATAAAGAGCCAAAATATTTATTAAAATCCAAACACCCCGAACTGTTTGGACCTAGTAATTAGGAGAGTGATAGTGCAAGAATAACTGTATGTAGTTAAGTGGAACATCTTCCTATGCTATTTCAATCCTAGTTATTGCATACATATGAAATTAAAATCCATCTGTCTCTCTCTGGGCCTGGGTATTATATGAGAATTTTTTACTAACGACTGATCCTAAATTACAGTGGGTGAGAGGGTGAGTAATGAATGTGTAACACCCAGAGATAACAGCCCACAGTGTCAGTCAAGCCAGGACCCTGAATGCTCCATTAAGAACTACTGGAATATTTTCTGGGAATGTTTTGTCACCTGTGTTTGAAATGCAGCTATTTAAGCAAGGGGGAGACTCCTCTAAAGGTTCTCTGGAGGAACTTCTCTTTTTATAAGCTGTAGAGTGATGCTGATCTCAATTGTCTCTTAAGCTCCCAGAGGTGTAGTAAATGCACTTCCAAGTTCCCTGTCTGACCTGAGAGTAGGCAACCATGGACAGATAACACTTTTTAGTAGAAAATAAAAACTCTTCATAGAGCAGACATAACTTGATGGTGCTGCCACTGGTGTGGTGGCATTCACATTAGTCTAGAACTTTGCTGAGGGCAGGGGTCTGTTTAGAGGTACACCAGAGACCTCTGAAATACTAGTGGGGATGCGCTTGTTGGGATCTCCCTTGCAGGCTCTGACCTCTCAAGGACTGGCTTAACTGTCAAACACTAAGGCAGTCTCCCTGCACTCACTAGATAGGCTGTGAAATGTGAGTGTTCTGTAAAAATCCCTTCACAGCAGAGGGCAACTGACTAATCAAAAAGCAATTAACTTGTTGCTATTCCTAATTAATATTAGATAATAAACTAGGATGTCAAGGGAGGGGCTTTTGAGGGTCTAGCTGCTCAGAATTTGGAATCAAAAGCAATGCAAGTTTTATCTCGTAATGATTTTCAGTGGATTTAATACCATCATATTTCCAATGGTATTTGAAAATGGTATTTACTGTCTGAAAATGTCAATGATGGAATTAAAGTGAGATCTTAACCATATATGTCCATTTCATGCTTTCCCAACTTATTGTAATGTGCCAAGAGCTACTTAGCTTGCATGCTTGCAGTAAAAGTGGCCTTGGCAAAGGAATCAGCACAGCTTAGCAAGTTTTTAGTTTGGTTTCCTACAAGTCTAATTCTGTGTTTCAAGAAAATCTATGAAGCTGGTTCAAACCTTCTTCCCTCTGGGACAGTTAACTTGCTTCCTCAGAAGTGGAGGATGGAAACAAATGTTTTGGAAAAGACAGTATCTTATGTAGGTGTTGGATTTTTTCATACAGAGATGGAAGTTGGTGTCTGTCTTTGAGACATGAGCATTTCCTTTTGTCACTTTAAAATAATTTTAAATGGATTTGCCCATTTAAACAATGCAGACTGTACATAGATATCGAGTGCTGCAATTTACCAAGTGTAAACAGACAATTTTCTCTAGAATTGATCCTATATAGAATAGGCAAGATGACCAGATGAGATAGTAAGCATACTTTAAAGAAGAAAAAACAAAACAAAAAACCCCCAAAATCAACCCCAAAGTGTTCTAATATGATTACTAGGATAATGGGTGACTAACAGGTTTCTATCATAGTGCGCCCTGCAGGACTCTTTTGATGTGATATACAGAAAGGACTTTTGTGCCTTCCATTAAAACTATTCCTGAAGCTAAATCCTTCCATCTCAGTGAAGACTCATTCCTCAGTGATGTTCTGTGTTAGACAGTCATGAGTCTCGGATGAAAAGGTGATAACCTTGGTTGCCTAAAGCTCTGTACATACCATTAATATCCAATCACTAAGGAGTGAAAAAGCACTTAGTCAAATGGGGTGTGATGCATTTCCTCTGGCCAAAAGGTGAAAAGTTGATAAAATTCCTTTCATGATGGGAACCTCAAATGTCCTCGTAGTGGGGATTTTAGAGACTCTTATCAAGAATATGCAATTGTTTCTAACATACTTGATCGGTACTGTATTTCAAGCCATTCAAAACATGTAAGATCAAATTATTTCTAAACATTTTTCTTACTGTGCATATATAAAAAAATAATTAGGAAAGCTCACTGTATATGTTACAATGAGCTCTGGGCACAGTGAACATGAGCACGAGCTTGTAATTTCTATCTGTAAAGGTATTACCCACACAATGTCAATTTGTGTTTGGTATATGTAAAATGGCAACTACAGACATCTTTAATGAAGAGTCTTGTGGAGTATGATCAAGGTCTGCTGCCTGCCATTTCACTCTAAAGAATACTAATGATTATTTTTTTCTCTTTTAATCTTTTAAAAATTTAAAGATACTACAAATTAATTTATTCATACTATCACAGTGAATGTTGAGCAAATGAGCCAGTATTGGATTTGCAGGCTTTCTAGTATTTATTTCAAAGTCATGTTTACTGGTGATAGTTGACTAGCTGTGGCAGGGTGATGGTTCTTATATTTTGCCCTCATGGAATTTGAACAAATTTTATAATTTGGGTGGAGAAGAATTCTGTGGTTTTGTATTGTTGATAGAGCATCTTTCTCAGATGACTGAAATTCCTTGGAAACAAATACTTTGACATCTCTGATAAGACAGACTATAAAACATTAACTTCTAGCATTGCTGCGACTATCTGTACATGTGTACAAACATATTAAAATACTGACCCCTAATGAAACTGCTTGAAACTGCTTAATTCATACACATTGTATTATTTCTTTATATTTACTTTCTACATCTTATGTAAAATCCAGTCTGACAGATGTTAACACAGATCTGTGATTCATTAGAAAGTCATTAATTACCCTAAAGGGATGTTTATGAATAGAAGCACTGTATATTTTGGACTGTCAAGACAAATCGACCAAATGGCTTCTCTCTAACCACCCTGCAACTGTCAGGCTAATGACAAAACTCGGTGTGTGGTTACTGCATTAAATCTCATGTAAAATCTAATGTAAGAACGTGGTTAGTGGAAGTGTCTATGGTGATGACCAAGTTGAGCCTCAAATGAAATTTGTGGTTTAGATATCAAAGTAGTTAAGTTCTTCACATTCCAAGACATTTTTCATAAATTTTACCACAAACAAAATTTTAATATAAATAGTATTTTGTATTGGACTTTGATTTGGAGCATTGAGAGTGGGTTGTCTTAACAGTGAATTTTCTCCCAACCACAGACACGGATAATCTTAACTCTATTTCATCAGCCTTCCCCTAAAATTCCTTTTCCACTCGTTTCATGGTTTAAAACCCAACTATGAAATATAATGAAAACATTCTAAACTGATTATAATCACCTCTTTGGCCAAATAGAGGTGTCATGCTTTCTCCTGAAATCATGCCAGAAGGTATGCTTGGAGCAAAAATGGTATGTTCAAGAACTTGGCTTTGCAGTTGCCGCTTGCAGGCTGTATTAAACAATGTAGTTAATGAAGCCAATGCCTTGGTGTCTGCCCGTGGCAGCAGGATACTAGTTTTCCCTCGCTGAATTCTTTCACTTCAAATAGGTGTTGAGAGTCACTTGCCAATGCAGCTGCTTTCTTTGCTGCTCTTCATTTCTGTTCTGTTTAAGCTATGGTTGTGTTATTAGCTTTTGGCCATGCTAGTTTAGCTTTAATTTGTATCTTGCACTGCATGAATTAGAAGGAGGAAATGCATTAATTTAGTCAGTGCTACATTTCAGTAAACCTAATCTTCGAAATATTATCATATGTAACAAGATTGATCCCAGTGAGTTAATGTCTTAAATGCACAAGGTCAAGCATGTCTTGTTTATGCTTCAGGGCCATGTCTAGCAGTCAGTTTTCCTTCTGTTAGCACCCATCAGTCCAGCTAATCTCCATGCTCTACTAATTAGAAAAAATACACTTCAGTGTTATGTCATGGGGGAGAGTGTAAAGGTAGCTATAAAGACATTTTTCAGGCTCTTACATAATGCAGTGTATTCATACAATGCTTTTCAGAACAGAAAGTTATACTGGACTATACAATGTATTAATAGTAAGTGTAAATGCCTCTCCATGTAGCTTTGCTTTCAGCCATCTGCTAAGCTCTATTTTTCCTTAAGTCTTCTCCAAGTTGCATTACTAAGATGCAAAAATGAATAAGATTTTGATGATTTGCTGAGCTACTTTTTCTAAAATATTCAACTGTGTTAGCAGTTGCAAAACAGCAAAATTATTAACAATAATTTTACTTTTGATCTGTGATGCAGAATTAATGAGGTGAGCTGTGATTCCTTGTGTATGCAGAGTCAGACCTTGGCCCCCTCAGGGCCACATTCCACTCAGAGGGGAATCGTGAGAAGGCAGAGGTTGGACATCTTTCTGTCTCTTTGATCCTAGTACTGATGTCCCAGAACAGCTTCTTAGAACATGGCAGAACAGCAGATAGTTCACTTGCATGCCAGGCTTATTTAGAGGAAAGCACAGATCATCCAGTGCTATCCTATATCATTCCTGTAACTCCTTCCAAACAGAGAACTCCAGAGAGGTGGAAAATCCTTTTTAGGCATGTTTCAAACTTGAAATGGAATGAACCTTTTGGTATAATCTTAGGAGACCTGTCTACTAAAGAAATACATTCTCTTAGCTTGTTCACAGGAGTCTGAGCTGGCTCTCAGGAATCTGGCGAACTGCCCACTCAAGCTGTTGCTTAGGTGTCAGCTGGCTGGCTTTTATTAGTAAAGACTTGTGGGTGTGGGTCCAGAAACCATATAAATCCACTTCAGCATTTAGATTGAAGTTCTACAGATTTAGATGACTGGCTCAAAATGATTTTTCCAATGTGAGCTTTCTGCTAAAATATTTACACCATCTTTAAAAGTCCATATATTATATAGTATGACTTTGTAATTCATAAAGGGTTGCTTTTAGGATGTGTATAGAATAGAAAAAGCAAAAGTATATATATAGTATGTCCATTCTACTGACTTACTCTATATTGTGTATGTTACAAGCAGTCAGGAAAGGGCTGATCTTAGGAGTATTGCTCATAAGGTTTATATGAGTATCACTTATTGACTCATAACACACTCTGCTTTAAAAGAAAAGGGAAAAAAAGAAGGGGAGTGGGGTTGGGTGGAGGCTGTGGCTGTTCAACCATTTTCTTCTGTTTGTAAGATACAGCACTACAGAAAGCCTGAAGTGATGTTCTGTTTAAAACTATTTCTGTTGTTTTATTGGAAGGAGTAACTGAATTCCATAACTCATTAACCTCAAGGTGCATGAGGCCCACAGAGAAAATACAAATGGTTTATAGTATGACTCTCATCATTCATGATGGTCTTATATCCTGTGAATGGAAGCACACATATGTGGACAGAGATGCTATCTAATTTCTGGAATCTGTCCTTGGAAAGAGCCTCTTCTGGCAATGTTACCTCCCCAGGCAATTACAACTGCCTGATATTTGAAGGACATTCTTCTCCAAAGATGCTACTACAGTCCAGGCAGCTATGGCTCTCCAGAGCAGGTTTGCATTAAACAGCTAAACTGGAGTTCATTCTCTCTAATGAGAATTGGCTGTACACATGCCTTTATTTAGAAAAGAGACATTCTGCTAAGGAAAACTTGAAATTATACACAAACTGAACAAAAAAGTGCCCTGTATTGTTGTAGGAGATATGGGTCTAGCAGTTTTAATGTCTTCTTTAACAGGCTTTGCAAGTGCAGGACTGTAACCATCAGAATATTAAAGTGCTTACCATGGAGGTGAATCAGGATACATGACGTTGACCTGAGAAAGTGTATCCAGATAGGAACCAAAATCAAAAGCTGGGGGAAACTCTTCTGTGCAGGTGGATCTTAGCTCTCCAAAAGAGCCACCATAAGAGAAGCCATCTGGAGCTGCAAAACAAGCAATTAATACTCGCTGTGCTTTTCCTCTGTAGTGGATTCACTGAGACAGTATCACTGTTCACAGCACTGCCATAGATCAGAAAATAAAACCTGTATGATGCAGAGGAATTACTGGTATTTGGGAACAGTCAAGTGTCACAGGACACTTCTGTGCCTGTAAGAGCAAGTCAGTGTCACATGTAGATGAACGATGGTGTTCTGGGCTATGGCACAGGCACTGTATATTTAGTGCTGCCCTACAAGCCACAAACATCTACAGACTTTCATGTGCCTCAAAGGCTGAAAAGGAGCATCATTTCTGCTGCATGCAGCCTCAAATATTAGCAGGATTTCTAAGGATCCCAGGAGTTGCATACACTGAATCTTGCCAATTCTGTGGGTTTTAAAAGATGGCTCAGGTATCTGATTGTAGGTATGGGCCTTGAAAAAATGCTGTTCACAATAAAACCTGTAGTAAATAGGATAAAAACTGGAAAAGAGTAGAGAAAATAATCCTGCTGCCTGTTCCAGGCACTTTCACACTTAATAGCTCCAGAAATACCAAGAAGTCAATGCTATTTACTGTTTTTGAATATAGTTAGTTAATGCTCACTATCTGGAGTAAATCACCATAAGAATGTCCCAAATTGTGGAAATACAGCAATCTCTTTTCTGCCTTCCCCCCCCTCCCCAAGCTGTCTTCCAAATAAAGTAATCCTTTTCACTTGATGCATTAAAATAGTACCTGGAGAGAAGGGTCACCTTCTGAAGTGACATCAAAGAAGTGTCTCCCTCAAGTGAGCATAAAGGGCAGGACTCACTTGAACTGCCTGTTCCTCATCCTGGCAATTTTCACCTCTGCCAATATATTCTCGAGGAATTGCAAGGAGTAAGTCGGTCTGTGGGGTACTGTGCTTTTCCTTTTGCCTGACAAGTGAAAGAAGCCAACTTTGCAGTGACTCCAGCTGCTCCCGTGCAGGCCAGAGGAAGCGTGCTGAGGTAACATTGTGTGTGCTAATGCCAATTTGTCACTTGGATAGACCAGCACACTTTAGTTTAAAATTATTATTTTGAATTTCTCTGAAAATATCACTATGCTTTTCTTTTTTCATCTGTCTAGCTTTGTTACTTCTAACAAGCAGTTTTAAAGTTTTCCTGTTTGATTTTTGCCTAGCTTCAGGGTTTTTAAAGGAGATGAAATTAAATAGCCGTAGATTTAAATGTAATGTTTGAATCTTAATGGTCAGTATTTTATTGTACCAAAACATTGGGGTTCATGGGTAAAACAGTAACTTCGATTTGGGTTTAAGTATTTAATCCCAAATTTAGCTGCTGAAAATTGTGTGTGTGTGTGTGTGGGGAATAGATGTTAAAATAATAGTACACATTAGTTTTCTGGATTTTTTTTTTCTTTTTTCCACTGTACATTACCATGGGAGTTTACATTTCGCTACTTTTGGAGTCCAAAATTTATTCACAAAACAAAGATGTTTCTCACTTATCTGGGTAAGTGCTTCTGGAAAAGCCAAGAATTATTTTTCCTCATTCTAGGTGGACAAACTGATGCTGGGAAATGTGTTTCTTTTAGACACAAAAGTTCCTGGTCCAAATAATTAATGGAGTCCAATTGACCTCAGTGGATACTTCATTCACCTTAGTGAAATCAAGATCTAAGCCAATAAATTTCTATGTAGCTCACTATTATTAATTTTTTTTTCTATATGAAGGAAAAAACTCCCTCAACAATATGTGAAGAACTGTGCTCTCACACCTGGCTGCAGATGTAGGAGCCTAAGTACAAATTGTAGATCTCTGCTCAATTAATTAATCCACTAATCATTTGAAATTTTGCTAGCTGAAGACTTAAATAATTTTTAAAATGTGGGTTTTTTTCCTTAAATATAGAAATAATAAGACTCTGTTATTTCCTTGACAAAGTTACTTTTAGCTTCAGGTCAGCAATCCCAAAATTGGCCAGAACTGTAGTTCTACAATTAACTCCTTCATGTTTCTGAATCAGTTCAGACTATGGGGGTTTTTGTCAGGGGGTAGAGGTATAGAAATTGGCAATTTTTTGGATAGCAAACCAGTCTCTTTGATGACAGTTGTAAATGACTTTTCAATGCCCTGTTGTTCTGTCTATATCCAGTTACAAAGTCTTGTGTTCAGAAAAGGAGTAGTTACCCTAGTCACTGTAGGCTGAGGTACACTGCAGAAAAGAAAAGGCTTTCCAACAAATGGAAATTGTGTTATGAGCTGTACCAAAGCTACAATGGGATTTGAAAACAAACTATTAGGAGTCTAGCGATGGAGAAGAAACCTCATACTCTATAAAGGGAAAATAAGCTGTTTAAGAAATGCTGTTGTCACTGGCCTTGTTTATATTATCCATATACTGTGGAGCATGTACTATGTGAATTCAGGGCCAGCACAAAGATGCTATTAAACTACAAAGCTGCCTGTGACCTACTTACCCTATTTTTTAAAACGTTTTTTATCCTTTGCACAGCAGCCAGATGCTTTTGGTTTTTTTTTAGTTGCCCATAGCACCAGATATTACTGCAGTTAAGCACTATCTTGCTGTAACTAGCTCTCTTACCATAAACAGCATCTCTCCTCAGATGTGGGTGCCTTAACCGTCCCTCCTTTCGCAGACTGCCGACAATGATTGTAACACAGGACAGAAACAGCACAAGTCCGATCACTACTCCAGCCACCAGGAGGGGTGAAACAAGTAAACTGGTATCGCTTCCGTTGTCACTGTAGCTGGGGAATTCACTGGCTGGGCTGCTCTGGTTCAAGTGAACTTCTGTACAGCAGAGAGAGAAAGAATGTGTCAGTCGTGAAGAGAGACGTTTGCAAAGTGTTGCTACAATGATGCCAAAACCAAGGGCTTTCAAAGCCCCAGAGGCAGCCTCAGACAGAGCTGTTGCATGAATTCATGTTCTTATGGACAACCCATTTATTAGACTGATTTTTGCAGCTGTTAGTAACTGACTTTGGAGAAGTCACTCAGCGGTTGTTTCCCTGTTATTGGGGAATATCCTCCTGGAGTCAATTATATATGTTGTATAAGTCTTACTGCTTATTCCTGGAGCCATTCTTTGTATCATGAATTGAATGACTCTGAAAGAACTTCAGTGCACAAGAAGCTATGTGAAAACTCAGAAATTTGGGCTTCAAGCAGAACAGAGGAATTATGTGTTGTTCCGAGGTGTTTAAAGTCCCCAAGGTTCTGCAGAGAAAACATTGGGCAAGAGTGAAACAGTGCACACTTTTGTAGCATAGGACATGCTTCAGTTTGTGGGATGAGTCAGCATCTCTAGAAAATGATTTGGAGCAGAGGTAGGCAGAGTCTCATTCAGAGTGGGGTTCTTAGTGAGACACTCGACTTTCAAAGGCATGGCTTTATGTTAGACAGGAACCCACTTTAGACGTCCCTAGTGTTCACACTCACTACATGCCTTGTGGATAGGTTAGATTTGGTGCAGTCATTCTCACTTCATTCTCCTAGCTTGGCCCGAGAATGTGTAAGGGAGGAGCTGCTTAAGCAGGCAAGCCTCACTTTAAAGCAGTGTGTAAGTACTCTGGAACACTGTGTGCTTCTCTGGGTGAGTACAGACTGAGCTGAGCTCTACATACCTCGTGTGCCTTAGCTCCAGGCAAGCAGTTCTACACAACAACATTAATAACCTTACTAACACTCCTTTTTTTTTTCTGTCATGTTGTATGTGGTAAAAACTAATAACTATTACTCAGTAGTAAATCTCCTGAAGGGAGAAAAATGTAAGAATAGCCCAAACTATTAAAAGTCAGAATAAATATGCTAATTTTATTCCCAAGTCAAATATCCTTTTGAGACAAGCTAGAGAGAATCAAAAGTTAAACAGCAAGATTTTACTAGAGAATCAACTGGAGACATATGATTTTACATGTGAATTAATTCCATAGATGTATTTATGAGGGATTCTACTGCTAATGGAGGGGAGGTAAATGTTAGCAATGATGGAGAAAAAGGACTCAGGATTTCAGCAGATAGAATTGCTGCTAAAGTAAAAGGTTCTGTATGTATTTTTGTGGACAAATGTTTGGGCATGCAGTAAAGGTAACCAAATTTGGATCTAGGTCTTGAAAATGGGTGCTTATTACAACTTATTTTCTTATCTTTAAACCACAGCTTATTTAAAAAAGAAACCAACCAAAGTACAATGCACCCCCCAACAAACCCACCACCAAAAAAACCCCCACAAACACATCTTCCCTGCCCCTCCCCCCAAAAAAAGGTTAAAAAAATGTCCCATTAGCTGCTCAAGATCAGACTATGCACTAAGTAAACTACAATTCTATCAGGATGCATATATACCAAGACTAGCTTTCAAGTATGGCATGGATATATTTTTGTATCTGGCTATATGCCAGCTAAACAGAGAAATAACTTGCTTCCTACAGAAACGCTAACGTTTTCTTAGCCTTTCTGTAGGAAAGGCTAAGAAAACTTTGCTCTTTTCCATGTTGTAAAATGAATATGCACTTTTAGATGTGCAATGCTATTTACATGAATAGATGTTAGTAGATAGTTTTCAGCAATGGTTCTCATTTGGGATACCACTTAATGTCTTGCAATCACAATAAGCTTAAAGAAACAGATGATAGCTACAAGACAGTGTATATTATTATTAGCTAAAACTTGACATTAAGAAAACTGACTAGAAATATGAAAAACTGGAGAATTAGCATATAGTATTTTTTTCCTAATTTTTTTAGGAACACTTGAATGTTGCCCAAGAATCTGAGCAATTAAGGTAGAGAGATAATAAATGTGCTTTTACCAAGCATTTAAGATAAAATGGAGTTTTCTGGAAATTAAAGTGGTTCTGTAGCATTAAATCGAAATGGTATGGAAAACAATCCTACTTAAAAGTCTCACCACAAAGAATGTTCAGGTGTGGGAGATGTTTGAGGGGTAGACTCCATTGATGTTATGCCCCTCACACTAAAACTAGTCTTGCTCGGGAGTTTACTAAATTGTGTTCTTCATTTGTACAGTTTAACTATCTATTGCTGATGTGTCCAACAAGTATGTATTTCTGCTGTTTTTCCATAGCCTGGTTTATTCAGAGTTCTGCAAAGCCTGTCTTTGAAAGATGCAAATATCACAGCAATTCCAGTTAGTTCAAATCACAATGTCAGGGAATAGACACATGAACCCAGAGTACTGGAGATCATTTATTGGGAATTTGGCGTGACTAGCGAAGATAAAAGGGAAGAGTCAAATTTGTTGCCATTGTGATAAGAATCTAAGTCAGGGTGTGAGGTGGTTCTATGTGTTATCAGACTTGTGGTCCTCAAATTGAAGTCAGATAGTACCAAAACTGAATTCAGTGATGAACTTCCTGTTAGGTTCAGTAGGAAAGAAAAAAGTTGCAGTGAGTGCTTTCAGATATTTTGAAAGTTGACAACTTCTAAATGATCCTCTTAACAGGAAGGGACTCTAGAGAAGAGTAGATTTGTTGTTTGAAAATTTTTTTTTTAGTTGTGATTTAACACATTGACTCTTGTGCAGATTCGTGTGGTGCCATTCAGTGTGAGCACTAATATTTGGTCCTATTTTGCTTTATAAAGTGTGAGCAGTAATATTTTGGTCCTAGTTTGCTTTATAGGAATTTAACACATTAGTAGTGACTTCAGATAGAAAGTATTGTCTCTTATACTCTCCATTTGTAATTCAGGTGTTGTTATTGTCAGAGCTTCCTTAGCTTTTCCAAATTTTGTCTATTTAATCTCTTGTCTCTCACCATCATGAATCTTTCTCTTTGTTATGCTTTTAATTTAACTGAGCCCAGTCTCTGGTAAAGACAAAACTGCAATATTGCTCTAAATAGAAGGAACGAATAACTCCCCTTAGCCTAGCTCTTAAAACAATATGCAGTTGATAAGAGAAGTTTATGGTTAGGGTGGTATTTTCAATTTAATACCATGAGTCTAGTACTTTTCATGGAGGCTTACTACTGTGGGAATTGCCCAGGTGACTAACAACTACAAAATCGGACACTATGTTGATATAAATTCTTTGGGTTTTAATTTTTTTGAGGCAAAATATGTTTATATTACATTTGGCAAAGGAACCTGTTATAAATTTTTTGTCCTTTTATACAAATACATCATCTTTTGATGAACTGTATGCTCTGTATGTAAAAATACTATGTTTTTTTCATTCAGAGTAGAAGTATCTGGAAATTTATGTACAACCCATAAATATAACAGCAATAGTGGAGTGCTAACTCTTCTTGAGGAAAGTTGTATTTTTTTCCATGAAACAGCAAATTGTAAACAATACATGCTTAAATGAGAATATATCCAATTCTATATGTATGAACTGGATGCACAAGCAGTTGCTTGTAGCCAGTGATGGGATTTGTGTAACTAACCAGGCATGGAACAAGTGGAATGTGCTTGCTACTGTAACCCTGAATACAGTGCAAGGGGCAGATGTGGCTGAGTGAACACTTAATTTAGAATGAGAATCCTAGTGTAAAATTGCTTACACTATCCTTCCAGTATTAGACAATAAATTATCAAACTGAAAAATCTGTGAAATATCACATTATACTATTTTACCCAGTGTCCATCTTTACAGACCAACTTGTAATTCTGCATAACTGAAGAAGGTATAGTAGAGCTCAGCTCTTTTGGTGTATGTATGGCAACAGCTTGTGTCAATGTAATGAATTAGATGGCACTGCCTCAACAATGAATTCTTGGTGTTTTGCTCTCTAAAGCAGCTACACAGTAGTGCAGACAGTCATGCTACAATGCAAACTCAAGTCTGTGTGTTTTTAACACCAACAGACTGAAACCAGTCAGTTCATGTTATACTCACTCAGCTATAGAAACACTGTGCAATGGACAATTCCTACGCTCTAGAGAGAACCAGAAAGCAGATACGTTACCTACATTAGGATATTTAAGTAGTGATTAAAAGGAACTGACAATAATAACAGGAATGTTGATCCTTTTGCATTTATCTTAGTATATTGTAGCAAATTTGAGATGAGTGGACAGCTAGACTAATCTAGGAAATGTCCACTATATAAATCAGTTTTACAAGACCACACAAATAGTACAGGGGAAAGGAATTTTCAGTTCACAAGTCCCAGGTGCATGTTTACCTCTCTCGCATTGTTTGCCTCTATCTACGGCCTAGGGGCCACTCATGTCTTGTCACCCTGTTCTGTATGCTCTTTCTGATTTGCACACATAAAATTAAACTGCCTCTTAAACTGCAATTGATATTCAATAACAACTGTTTAGGGATTGAGTCAAATTTCTACCTTAACGTGGCTTGTAAAGGGCATTGTATGATGTGCGTATTCATAGATTGAAGATTGGTTGATCTAGTTTAGCTCATGTATTTTGCTCCTCAATTTTTCATCCACTTAATGCTTGTCAGAGCCTGTTAACTTGTGCTTGATAGTAACTTATGTTCTGGAATGGTGCTTTGTAGTTATATGACAAAGTTCATGAATAAACAAATTTTTGCTGTCAGTTGCTGCAACTATGACATTTAAATGGTTCCTAAAATGAGTCTATATTCATTAATATTCTTAAATTTGAGGTAAAAATCTCTCTATACAAAAGGTTAGTCTTGCCTGATTGTCGCTACTGTGGGACATACTTCAGCATAATCCAAACCCTTATGAATGCCATTAACCAGGCAGAACCCATAAATTTAGACTAAGTTTCTCTGCAGCTCACACTGCTTCTTTGATCTTTTTCACCACATATACACTAAATATAATTAATTTTTTTTTCCTGATAAATAGTAAAAAATCAAAACCTATTCAGACATGAGACTGTGTGATAGGGATGTTTCTGTTTTATCTGATGCACTCAGTTTAAAGTGAATTTGGAACATACTTACAGGTACAAAAGCTGCCCATGACCTTGAGAAGCTCATCCAAAGCAGAAAGGGTGGCCTTGCCTCTGAGATATCTAACTGCCTTTTTATCATGTCTGCTGGCTATCAGATAATGACTTTTCTCTTCTTGCATTGACATCCTTATTATAGAGCCAGAATGAATAAGATTGGATCACCAGCAGCCTGCAAATTGAGAATGTCAGAAGCAAAGAGAATGTGGCTACATAAGGGCTCAGAAAATAAATCTTTTTCAGATGCTGTGGCTTTAGGGTATTATGTTGATGTCACAGCAGCATGTATAGGTGCTGTTTCAAATTAACAGGAAAAATCTTCCAATTTTCAGATCCATGGTCTGTTTTATCAACATGATAAATACCACTGCAGTGAAACAAATCACTCTGGAAGTATAACAGCCCACTTTGTGATGAGCAATGTATTTCTTCCCCTATTTTCTCATATACAAACAACTTTGAACTAATACAATTTTATAAGCAGGACCCAAACCTATTACTTTTATCAGAAACTCCATATCAGGACTAGGAAATAAGTATGATGAGAACCCTATTTTACCCATTAAAGTTACATTTCTAAGCTCAGACTGAACTTAGATTTGAAGTGACCTGGCTGGGGCAAAACCTTTTCATTTTTATTTTTTTTAATTTATTGTGAAAAACTAGTATTTTGGCACATAAGCTTCTTGCAGAATTTGTGAGGGTAATGTAGAAATATAATAATCTTTATTCTGAGAGGGAAAGGTTTGGAAAAAAAAGTTAATTGGGAAATAATTCTGTATTTTACCTCAGCAGTCTGTCTGCTTGAACTGTGATCTAGATGTGTCATGTCTTTGTTTCAGGAGAGGTGATAGAGAGCTCTATGTGAACTATGTCTAATGTGACATAAAGAGGTACGTATAGGGCAGATAACAACTCATGTAAGATGTAGCCCAGGCAGGAGACCTCATTATATTAGAGGAAGGAAATCCAAAAAAGCCAAAACTTCATAATCTACAAATTCGACTTTCCACCTCCAGAGAGAAAATGGGAAAGCAGTGATGACATTCTTCCTAGCTCTAACAGGAGTAGCAGATGAGCAGCTGACTTGTGTTTTATTGTCTGCTATATGCATTTATGAATATCTAAATCAGTTAGCCACTTCTGATTATTAAATTGGCTAATATCTATGAAACTCTTAAAATTGTTTTGCATTTTCCTTATGTTAAACTGACCTATTCAGTTTGCTTTAACCAGTATCTTTCAGCCATTATTAACCTGCTCATATGATCTGAAACTCTGGAAAAGTGCTAATAAAGGCAATGTCTGCAACAAAATTCTGAGAATGAACAACTAATGGAGCTTTGGGAATCCTATGCATCTTATACCTTCAACACTCTTCCTAGTGTGCTTGTGGCTATGTGTTACTGCTTATTTAGGACTTTTCCTATCAAAATAATTCTATTTCTTTTTCCACCCTCACTGCCAGTCTTCAACAGCATAAGCTACTAAAAATTGCATAGGGGAATGATTGACAATTATTGTTTAGAAAATCATGACAACTGAAATACTGATCTAGACAGTTACGTAAGGAACTAGGTGCCAATATAGAAACCTGTTAGCAAATGCTGGAACCCAAAGATCTTTAAGAGGTGATGTATCCTGGCCTCTTTTTTGAGGTAACATGAATGTTTAAAAAAAGGTTTAAAAGTTTTTGTATTGTTGTTGTATACTTTGATATGAATTACAGCGTTGATGTCACAGAGTATAGAAAGCATAATTTACTGCTGTAGCTTTTACAGATAAAAATAATAATGTATCTGCCTGCAGAAATCAAGGAATTTTCTTATACCATTAAGAAGCCATTTCTTTCCCTCGAATTTTCTCTGAATAGGATTAGGACTTCTGCTTAGACAGCTGCTGGAATGCCAATGATAGCAAAATAGATATTGATTCTTGGTATGATTTCAATCACCTTGCTTGTGTCTTGCTAAACAAGCTACAAAATTAAAGGATACTGAAAGATCTGTGGAAATTAAATTAGTAAAATATTACTATTTGTAGAATGGGGGAAAATTCCTTTCTTCAAAATCCCTCTCTTTAAAATCTCTATTACTACAGAAGACCTGTTTGCTTAGAGGATAGGTTAGCTGGAGTGCAGGACCTGCCATATACCACTCCATATATGTGCTGTGCAGTATGGAGGGGCTGCTCGGTATGTGTTATGTACTCTGCCCTCTCCCATATTTATTTGTAGCCAGTAGAGCCGAGTCAGACTTACAGAGAAGACTTGCCTCACTGAAAGGCTAAAAAAGTAGCTTCTCCCCCAGCTGATAGCAGTGGTGTTTGTCCTGGCGTAGCGTGACATTCTGCTGCCTTGCAGAACTGGCTTATTCTTGAAGTTCCACAATAGTTCCTTCTTACAAATAATATGTTGGTTGATCTTCTGTTTGAGATGGCAGAGGAAGAGCTTTAAACAAACAACACACACACACACCCATCACCCAAAGGAGTTGCAGCCTTTAGGAAACTGCATTTATTCACCTTTCTGTATAAACTGCAATGTGTACATGTGAGTATTACGAAATGTAGTTTGCATGTCAAAGTTAGTTTCAGCATAGGGTAAACATTGACAACTGCTAGAGATTAGGTAGTTTATACCTTGCTATCTGCTGGGAAGTCAGAAGAGGTTCTGGGTTGTTCCCCAAACAGAAGATATCAGTCCTTCTTAGCATATATATTTACAGATGCCCTGAGAAACATCAATGTATGCTGCACCATTTTCTCTTCAGGCAATTAGAAGTCTAGGCTGTGGGTATTCCTCCCTGTTCTTAAAGCTAAAGTATTATTTTGAAGGAGAATTAAAAAAAAAAAGTGTTTCTAAAAGAATTGCAGTATGCATTGTTCCACATTGCTATGAAATGAGACTGAATGAGAATAAGAATAGGAAGATGCAGAGTAAGGCTAGAACAAGAACTTTGTCTTTCTCTGTGAGCACACAGTTTCTTAGATTAAGCTCCATTTAAATAATTATATGTTACAGGAAGGTTGATTAAATACTGAATTAAAAAGGCTTTAAATCCCTTTATAATGAATGGTGTTGCATGTAGGTTAGAACCACTATGATGCCCACAGAGCACCCTTGACAATGTCTTACCCTGGAATACTGACTGTTTTTAAGGCTATCTAATGTTTTTGTGGCCTTCTGAACAAAAAACAGACCAGAAAATGGTTCAGTTCCAGAAAATGCATGCCCTGCAGGGGTGTTTATAAGACAGCCTAAATGAAAGCTCTTTAGGGATACTGACTGGAATAATAGAGAGAAATACCATCCAGCTTCCACCTCTTCACAGTAGTGGTTTTCACATCAGAGAAATGTGCTTTGTGTCTTCAGTCTCATGTTAAAGGTCACTAACTGTTGTTCTTGCAGTTTATCAGATATCTGAGACTTTCATCTCTGAGCACAAGTCGATATTTCAGATGAGGCAGAATGATTTTCCTTTGACTATTAACCCACCACTGCAGCACAAATGGAACCTTGCTTATTTCCCAAGCTCTGCTGTTAACTTGTAACGTACCTGTATGCAAACCATCTCCCATCTCTTTATTAATATTCATACTGGAAACTTAAATTGTTCCCATTTATAATCTATGGGATTTTTCGTAGAGAAACCACTGTCTAAGCTGATACCTCTTCTATTTCCTTTCAGGTGCATGGGAAAGTACACTGAAAAAGCTATAAACAACTTCCTAACAGTTATTTCTACCCCTTGTTATCTGCATTAAACAACTGCAATGGGGTTTTCATCTGTCTACTTGCTAACTGCAAGGATTCTTAAAATTACTGATTAACAAACTAGATTCAGGAAAAAAAAAACCCACACCCCAAAACCTCCTTCTTCAGTTTCCTCCTACTTGCCTTAATGATTTATTTTAACCATGTCCTGGCAAATAAGTCTCACTATTATTGTAGAAATTATTACAGAATGGTCTGGGTTGGAAGGGACCCCAAAGATCATCGAGTTCCAACCTGACTGCCACAGGCAGGGCCACCAACCTCCAGACCAGGATCCA
>VXBZ01004242.1:548622-570050 GCA_013399135.1 Heliornis fulica
TTGTCTTTGTCTTTCCCATGATGCTTTAATCTCTTCTGCCATGGGGATTACTGTGCTATTTATTCTTTTTGGTGAAAGTGTGGAACTTACGTCTCTGAATTTTTTTCTTCATATTTTGCTTCATATTCCTTAAAGATGGAAAAATAAGTAAAATTCTTTTTCCTTTTGTGTATTTTGTTATTATCCTGATGATGTTTCCTTTCTCCAGGCTACAAAGATTATGATGTCATATTATACCTGTTAAATTCATGCATTTTTATCATCAGGTAAACTTTCTGTCCTTCTAGTTAACTCATCATAGTCCACAAACTATTTCCAGCATAGGGCTTCTGTAGTACTTTGCAAAGCCTGTGCTGACTATTGTCTCCAGCATAGTACTTGAGGCAAGAAAATGTCTGGAGCCCAACAAAAGCTTATGTATCTTATTGAAGTAACTGTGTATCTTACCTCACTGTACTCTAATGAAGAAGTGAATCTGTCTTGTAATTTCACTGGATGACTTCTCTGTTTCTGTACCCCTTATATACTCTGAGTGTTTCTGCTGTACTGTATCATACACTATATTCCTAGTATTGAGACTCAGGATTCCTGCAGCAAAATACACGTGAAAAGGAGCTAGCTGACAAGCCCAGGGATACACACTTCATTCTCTTGGTATTAAACTAGTTTCAAGAAGGAGAAATGTAGCTCTGCACTGCTGACACTGAGCCAACAGTTTCAGTCTGAGAGGAGGAGAGAGAACAATGATATTTGTAATCCCCTGCTAAATGCAAATAAGTTCTATGTGTCTCTTGGAGATTGCCTCTCTGAGTCAGTGGAGTTCATTTACATTTTGGTGACATCTACAAGAATTTTGCCAACACAGCTTATTACTGCAAACATTGTGTCAGTTCTGACATTTCCCTTTCCTGGGAGAATCCCCAGAATGGCTGTTTCTGTTCTTAGTAGCAGGCTTGGGGCTGCAAAATCGAAGGCACAGAGAAAGCAACACTGGCCTTTTCCATTCCTGTCTCTCATCTGGTGGAGCACCATTTCCTGAGTTATGACACAACCTTTTATGGCCGTGGTGTGAAGCATACCATGAATAAAAACAACTTCCCCACAACAGTTTTATTCTGGAGCAGAGCAGGCATGCTGATCTTAGTCCTAGAGCAGACATGAGGTCCTCAGGCCTTGTTTCTAGAGCAGATGCACGAACAACTGTGTTGATACAACTAAGAGAACCATGCTGCAGTAGTGGGGCTTGCCTATGAACACCAAACAGATCCACCTCCCAATCAGGCATGTAATTCAACTTGAAATTGATCCAGCACTCCTGGGGCTAGACAACTGGGTCCATGGAAAACAAAGACTATACCTGTAACTGCACCAAATGTTGTTATCCAAGGATGCTTATTTGCCAGCAAAGAATCTTCTTCCCACATAACTGTTCTGGGAAGTGCAGCATTACAAAGATGGCGAAGGACTTAGATGATGTTTCTGGCCTAAAAAACTAATAAGATAGACCCTGAACTCTTTAGTCTTCTTTTCACATATCACTGGCTTGCACATTTCCCTTGCTGTCCTGTGCAGAAGGACTGAGGGAATTACTTCTACTTCTCTCCTCAGAGAAGGCTGTCATCAGGGTTTCATTCATTTACAAATGAATATATAATTTACTAGTTCAGTGAGTTGCTGTTGTTTACGAGAGTCTCCAATGATGCTTAGAAAGATAGGATAGTATTTTCTTGCCTACTATTATGGGTTTTTTCCTTACCCTGCTTATGTATTTATATATAATATGCATTTATATATAATATGCATTTATTTGCAACTTCTCTGTCTGGAACAAGGCCTGGCAGCTATAAACACTTCTCTTGCTATGTAATGATATGAACAAGCCTCTTCCCTTAGCCATTCAGATGAAAACCACCAAATTATTTGAGTCATGACTTAAGGCATGTGTGAATTTACAATTTCAAGGAGCCTTTATGTCCCCCCGGCCCTCCTGTTTTCTATTTGCTCTGTATTTTTCTCAATTCTGCTGCACATAGTGTTTCTCCTTAACCCCCGTTTCTTAAGGCTAATGTAGCAAGAAGCTGGATTCTGCTATCTGTTTGAAGAGACAAAGAAATTAGGCCTCGATTCAGGAAAGTGCTTATGTGCATACTTATGAATTGTAAATGTATTCCTGATTTTATTCATATAAAATTTTCCAGTTCAGAGAGCACTGGGATGCATTCTCAAAAACTGTCACTGTTTTACCTATTTACTTTGTGGGAACAGTATTTGCCTAGCTGATGGCTTTTTTATGTATTGTAATTGTGAAAGCTAGTATTGTAGAAGTGTTTACAATAAACATCACCAAAATGTTTTTAAATGGCTTGTTCTGATATTCATAAACTTAATCTTACAGATGAAGACCACAGTAACTCTTTAACTAGATTAGTTTCTTGTCTGTGTTTGCAGGTTTACAGAGCAGCCTTTGGCAGGCTGCCTTGATAGAAACTCCCCTTTTAAACCATAGCTTCTTGATATCAGTGATGGAATTGAGTGCACCCTCAGGAAGTTTGCTGATGATACTAAGCTGAGTGGTACAGTTGACACAATAGAAGGAAAGGAAGCATCCAGAGGGATCTTGGTGGATTGGAAAGGTGGGCCCAGATGAACCTAATGGGATGTAACGCTGCAAAGTGCAAGGTCTGCACATGGGCCAGAGCAATCCCAGACATACATACAGGCTGGGAGAAATGCTCCTTGAGAGTAGCCCTGCTGAGAAGGACCTGGAGGTCCTGGTGGATGACAAACTGACCATGAGCCCACAGTGTGCTCTTGCCCCTTGGAAGGAAAATGGAATCCTGGGCTCCATCAGAAGAGAGGTGGCCAGCAGGGATGGGGAGGTGACTGTCCCTCTCTACTTCGCCCTTGTGAGGTCCCATCTGCAGTACTGCATCCAGATCTGGGGTTCCTAGTTGAAGAAAGATGTGGAGCTGTTGGAGAGGGTTCAGANAGAGAGGTGGGGGATGCCTCAACCCTGGAGGTGTTCAAGGCCAGGTTGGATGGGGCCCTGGGCAACCTTGTCTAGATCCAGGCCTGGAGGTTGGTGGCCCTGCCTGTGGCAGGGGGTCGGAACTCGATGATCCTTGGGGTCCCTTCCAACTCAGACCACTCTGTGATTCTGTCCCTCAAAAATATCCAACTATACAAAGGAATTATTTAATAAATTTCAAATTATAACAATAATACTGATAATCTCACTATGAAACTGAACTAGTCCTTCTTTTCCTTTCAAATAATTTAGTAGTATTATCTCTACCCTGAAAATAGTGGTATTTAGTAGAATTGAGCATTTTTCCAAGTTCATGGGACAAGGAGGGGGTCATCATCATATGGACTTCCCCATTTCAGGAAGATCTGGCACTGGCCTCTTTGATAGTACCGGGTCATACTCCTTACTTAAGGCTGCTCATTTCTATAGCCATGGCTAATTCCTCTAGCTAGGAGTGAAAGGGTGCAAGAGCCATGCAGGCTTGCTGTTTGTTTACTGTATGGCAGAATTCTGTGCCTAGGGGTCTTTTTCTAAACTCCCTATTCTTTTTAAGTATGTGCTTGTGAAAAAATAAGTAGTTACATTAAAGATGCATAATACAGATAAAATATATGTTCTAATTAACAGTTACTTTAAGGCTACTTCAAATATGTTCATTTCTGCTTAAAATGTTGGTAGTATGTGAGTAGGATTTTTTCGATCGGGCAAGATTAACAAATACCGATCCTCAGCTTGCAGTACTGTATGCATTAAATAAATCTAAATGTCAGCAGTAAGATAGAAAATATGTGGAATATACTTAACAGCATTGAAAAAAGAGTCAAATTAATACTTAAAGTAGATAATTTTTAAGGGAAGAGATTATTGTTGTCATTAGTTTTGATAATCCAAACTAAGGTAGTACATTATATTTATGAACAAGTCCAGCAGCAGCATTTCTGTATGCAGTAGGCTGCATATTCTCGTAACAGACCAAGAGTAGACAGTGATTTCCACAAGAATCTAAATTCTTCTAATAAAGCAGAAATAAATTTCAAGAATGCTCCAAAGAACTGAAATCTATCTGGAGGGTAAAGCACCTTGTGACTAAGCAAGCAGAGAGTAACCAAGTAGCAGTGAATTCAGACCTTAATTGCATGGTAAGAACTGTTTAAAGTACCATTACAATGAACAATTTGATGCCTGAGTTAGTCAGCAATATTATAAGAACTGATTTGCACCCAAATTAGATGCAGACAGTTTGATGTGTGTGTGGTTTGTTTGGGGTTTTTTGGTAGGGGAGGTTGGCTTAGGGGGGTTTTGCTTGGTTTTGGGGGTGTGTGGTGTTTTGGTTTGTTTTTTTTTTTTAATGCTGAAGTTGTTTTCCAAATAGAGAAGCCTGTGCTATAAAGATATTTCTGAATACAAGGAATGTAATTTTGAGTGTTACAGTGCCTATAATACAGCAATTTGCAAAGCTGACAACTACAGTTATGTACATTTGCTGGGTGAAGAAGTGAAGTTAAAGGAAGATGAAATGACTTCTCAGGAAGAAATTGGTGCAGGATAGACTGAGTGTCTGGAGTTTGGAATTCCTCCCTGTAAGACAGTGGCTCTGACATGCCTTTCATGTGTTTCTTTCAATGATTGCTAAAACTAGGCTTTCCTATCTATGACAGTGTTGTGTAAGAGTATCAGACAAGAGCAAGTAATCACCCACTTTTGGAATTTACCTTTGGAGCTTACTTTAGGAATCAATACTTTCTAGGTCTCACATCCCTGTCTTCTTACTGCCCACGTGGATCTTCAGGGTGGGCTGAAGCTCTGTGAAATCAGATTACCTGTCTGTCTCCACTGACAATCCAGAATATGTAAACCTGTACTCAGAGGATTTGTATACCTTCCTTGAAACTGTTTGCTTAGGAGAAGCCTGGATAGAAATTTGCAAGGAGATTGTGAAATGACAAATTTCTCTTCTTCAGTTGGAGTAACTTTACAAGGACATCTAATGGATTTAAGTTAGATTGAATGGAAACAAGAGAATGTGTTAATTGGGTTTAAATTTAGTAATTTCAATGACTGTTGTCACTTGGTCTCAGGTGCTGATATGTTGATGTAATAGTTGTTTAAATAGTACTGTGCCTCCCCTGAAATCTGCTTTTTTTACAAGAACTGTCCAAAATCAAAGTCTGGATAGTACTCAAATGTACTTTCTCAACAGGAGACATTGTGACAATGATGTTAACCATCCTGGTTGACTCTTGGTAGGATTATCTATAAAGAACTTTCCACAGGCTAGGTTACCTATGTGCCTCTTACAAACTGCATAGAGTGTGATGGAGATTATGAATCCAAATGGCCTGTGGTACTCAGCAGAAAGGCAGTCTGTGGGATTATCTGTGTAGATGCATCTCTTAAAACAAACATAAACCTGGCTCCTGTTACTATGACCCTTATGTAAAGTCTTCATGATAGAGTTATCTTAAGTTTTTGTGCAGTGTTTAATTACTTTAATAATAAAATGCAACTATTAAGTGGCAAAAAAGACAATTTCTTTGGGACAAAAGACTCTACTGGAACCCTGGGAAGTGGCAGCAATGGTTGCACAAGTTATGGCTGTCTTTGTCTTCAGTGGGTGAATTCTTTGGTTCTTACGAAAATGTATATTTAAATCTGAAGCAGAATTTTACCCTTTAATACTACTTTCTCATGGTTTCAGGAAACTCTCTAGAGATACAGTATCAAACAAAAAAAGCACACAGGTAGTTTGAGACACTAAAAGATAGCTGAAGTCTTTGTATGTATGTAAGCTTCTATGCTAACTGGTTGGCTAGAGGATTGGAAAAAGAGTAAATGAAGGCAAGTACATCCTAAGTGCTACAGGTCAGTGCTATTTTGTTGAGTATATTTGCTGAAAAATCTATAGTTAACACTTGAGCAAAGATTATACATTTAGTTTCATCTTACAGTAGGGGAAATACTTGCTTGTTTTCTCTACTGGAACAAATCCATGCATTGCTTCTCAGGGCAGCTTCCCTTGAGTATGTGTAGTACAATGCTTCTGTTAAGATTTAGCAGTGGTTCTACTTCTGATTCAAGAGGATTTCACAGTGAAAAATCACTGTCAGTCAAGGTAAGAAAAGAAAGCACAGGCAAAAGGGGGAGAAAGAGAGGAAGAAAGATACATGAAAACATTTTTTCGCCTGCTGATCCTGGCTGATACAGGAAGGAATAGGCAAATATATTTGTACTTCAACTACACTTTAAATAGTTCATTTTCTTTCCCATTATGCTGAATTTCATGGTACCTGCACGTTAAACGAAGTACTTCTATGTCAGTGTTTTGCTTCCTAAGTTTTAAAATTAAGCTCTCACAGCAAGATAAAGAAATAACTATTTTGTCTCTGAAAGCCAAGGTAACTATGGCAGGTAAAAATTAACTGAATAGTGGGGCTTTAGAATCCTTCAGTATGAAAATAGTTTCCTCTTTTTCCTATGTTAAGGCACCTCTGTTAGGGCTGTGGTTTTGTATGTGCATGCACACATCACCTGTTGTTAAGCATATACTGTTGGTTGTGTAAGAATCATCTCTTTGAAGGCACACATATAGCTTCTCAAGCTGTTGTTGATTACTGTGATGCCATAAACAGCATTCTAGGAACATCAGAGCTATGGTACACACCAACTGGCACTGTTATTCTTATGTTACCAGAATGCCTAGAAGCCATGGTTAGTAAAGTGGATGTGTGCAGTGCTACAAAAAGAACAGGTTCTCTTCTCTCAGAAGATCTTATCCCACATTCTTCTTGTTCAGTCCAGCATTTGTTGAGGCTCTCCCTGCCAGAGTTAGACCATGGTTTGTGGCAGTAGCACAGCTGTCTTCCATCTTGTAGCAATATGCCAAATGGGTGATGGAAATCTCTCCTGGCATACAGACTCACTGGGAATTCTTACTCCTGGTAGATACTGTGGATAGATACCGTGGATGTTGATTTTCCTTGAAAAGTCACTTTATAGTGACTAGCTGCAAAAATTTTTCTCATGCAAATGTTGAATGTCTCTACTATTTGCTCATAACTGGATAAGTAATAATTTCAAGAGTTTTACTGTAACTGGACTGCCACAATAGTGGCAGATATTCTCAAAATACTACAGACCCATTCTTGTCTTACAGCAGTGGGTCACGAGACAGTTCAGTGAGCTACATGATAGTAAAACTGATGTTGGGAAAGAGTTGTCTATTTTCCCCTTTCCTAGGTATTTAATTCTGAGGTGTTTCTGAGCATCTTTTTTTCTTTTGCCCTTTCTCTTTCTGAGATCCTGCTTACCTGCATAACTGCAATCTCATACTCTAAATGAGTACTGACACCACATGATAGTAGTTACTGGTACAGGGAGCCCCCATTATAGACACTGTTGTATCTGATTTTATACAGGCTAGAACAAAGGTTCTAATTTTATTCTCTCCCAACGCTTAAGTATGTGAATACAGAATATTAGGTTAGGCATTAATGGCACAGTGGGCAGGAGGTAATTTGAAAGTCATTTCCCTTTCATTCTATCATTAGTCTGCTTCTGTGTTGATGTACTGCCACTGTTTTAAGAAGTTGATCTCATGTATTACCCTTGGCTACTGGCAAATCCAAAATCCCCTGGAGCACATGCATATAACAGACAGAGGAACCTGGCCATTTATTCCCTCATCACCAAAAAAAAGGCTTTTTTTCAAATAAAAAAAAAAAAGAAAACTGGTGGACAAATAAACTTTTAATAGGTATACTACAGATAAGCTTTTTGCTTTTCAAACTGCACAAAGCAGAGCCTTCCATACTTCTGGATTCTATAATTTGAAGTTGTGTGTGTTTAAAGGTCTGAATACTTGCATCAGGGCTGCTAGTTTAAACCTGAGTGTCATCAGAGAGGATCTAGTCCAGTCCAAAGCGAAAACCACTACAAAAGCACCTGAAAAAGTTCTCATTTTCCAGTTAAATGCATATTGATGTATATTTGAAAGAAAAAATTATTGAACAGATTTTTCATCATGGTTCCAAAAGATAAGCATGTTCTTTATTGTATATGTGCATCTGTGTTGTATAACCACTACCTGTCAAATAGAAACAGAACTATTACTGCTGTTTCAGCATCACTAACATGTATCTGGGGTTTCTAGTAAGCCAGAGGTAGAGGAAGTAAGTGCTAACAAAATTAAAATA
The DNA here is from genome assembly GCA_013399135.1 of Heliornis fulica. Lineage (NCBI taxonomy): Eukaryota > Metazoa > Chordata > Aves > Gruiformes > Heliornithidae > Heliornis > Heliornis fulica. The sequence continues at coordinate 556,843 of VXBZ01004242.1, forward strand.
GAGCAGAACAAAGTAACAGAATAAAGTACCTTATCATCACTGAAAGTCTCTTTGGATTTTGATAAACATTCCATATAATGAATTTAAGAAACGAACCTCTGCATGCTGTGCAGCACTATCACCAGCTGCTTGGCAATGTAATTAATTTATCCTATCACAAAAGTGCTTTGCCAATTACATGGAAAATAGTCTTCTGAGTAGTACTTAGAGGATTCATTTCCTGTCCTGTCGAGTACTGTGCAATACACTTGTCTGTTCAATCCTCCCATTAGTAGCAGGGACTGTGATCCAAACAGCATTTATGGCCATTTTGCTCTACTGTACATTATGTGGACTCTCCTGTACTCAGGAATTTTGAGGCTCAGGAAGATATCTTGAGCTTATTTCTCAGAGTCAAGTTTTCAACATGCTACACTTCAACCAGAACAGATGCTTGTGAAGTAATACTACTATCTTCTCTGTGACCGTCTTTCCCCTTTGCTAGGGATGAGGATCCCCTTAATTCTTGAGGTTCACAAAAAAAAAAAAGCTTGTGATGGCACAATCTTGAACTGATGGAGTCTGACCCAGAGCAAAGAGCTTCTCTACAGCTGCAGGATACCAATACTAGATGAGGAACTATACACCATGGAAGATCCTCTCAAATCTTAGTAAGACCTAATGTTAACGCTAGTAATTTGTATTGATAAATACACAGACTAGTGATGATCCTGCTAACTACCAGCATCCTGAGTCAGAAAATATGTGAGCTTTTGTCCTTGGAAGAAACAAATTTAGTACTTCAGAGTCTTCACTGAGAATTGGGTTGTGTGTGTTGGAATGCAGATGTGGCCTGAAAACATGATGGCTGTGCACTTTTTACTGGTGATAGTTTGATAGCTGTAGCTCTATAGTACACTACATTTGCCTTTGTTAAAGTTTAAGAGACTTAATGCCAGTTATCAACAGTTTTGTAGGTTTTTTAAATATTAATAGGAAATTAAATTTTAATAAATATATATTATATTTTTAAATTAAAAAATAAGTTACAGTTACCATGTTTGTGAAAACATCAAAATAAGAAAACGTTATTACATGATAAGTCTAATTGCAGTTTTAATCAGTTTCCTTAAAGAGCATGACAGATTGTCCAGGGACAAACAATGTAAGCAATGGATAGGTTATATGACTGAGACAAGCTTTAAAAATGTGTATCACCAATGCTTTGACAGGAACACATACAATACAGGAACTACAATTCTTTCCTAGTACCTGTATTTTTTTTTTATTATGGATGGGCTTTGTATTAAGTAGATGAAGCTGCTCTTGGCCAAAATAAAATAAAATAAAATTTCTGAATGGAGATCCTATAAAGGAAATGTAAGAAATTTAATCTGAGAAAGAAACTAATGCGTAAATCCTAATACTTTTATTCATGCTTTATAGCTGAATGGTGGGGTACTTTAAAGGCAATAGTTATTTAGTGGTCGTCACAGGTTCTTGGATCCTGCCAGGAAGTTCTAACATGGTATTTTCTAACCTATGGGCTAAATGTATCATAAAAGCAGAAAGTTAGAAATAAGTACAATAAATAGTTCAAATGGAGAGTGTCAAACTTGCACATATACAAGGAAAGCAAAATAATAACATGATTTTTACATGAGTATGGGGTGTATGTGTGTATTTATTACATGTTACCTATATCGTATATGCAAAGGGATTTATTTTTTCTTGATATAAAAGTACTTTTTTCATTTAGCCACAGGTTCAGACGTGACTTCCCAATGAAAATGCTCACTGCATATGTAGACCCCTGTCAGCTTTTGAATTCAATCTAGCTCTGTCACTGCCTTGTCCACTGTTGCCAAGTGGCAGTGCTGCTCTGGACAGTATGAGACTGAAAGAAATGGTGCACCAGATTTAATGACACAGCCATTCCGTGTAGGTTTTCTGTCTGTGCTGATCCTTATAACAGGTCTTGCTGTTATTCAGCAAAATCAACACATGGCAGAGGTGCTTTGGCGCTTGTCTTATCTGAAGCAGTGCTGTGTCTGTGAAGCATATATGAAGTGACAGATGTTAGTGCCTTGCTGGATGACACTCTGTTCTAAGGCTCATCTGTGAACAGCATATCAGTCTTTCCATTGAAAAATAATGAATTTTTCCTCTAGGCAGTTTCTGATTTGTGTGTGCTTCTGTAACCATTGCAAATGATCTGTTGGTTTTGTGGGTTTTTTTTAGCTTTTAACTAGTGTAATGTGTTCAGAGCAAACATGTCACTGACTCTTTTGTCAGCTATCGTTGTTAGAGGTTTATTAGCACTGAACTGACAGCTTTGCATTTAGAAAAAATATGTATTTGCATGTATTAAAGAGTTTGTTGCCACTTACTACTTACTTGATGCAAATCTTTATACAAGGGCAGAAAATACATCCTTTTGAGTGATACAAGTTGCTAAAAGGTTGTCATATGATCCAGCCAAGATGCAAGATCAAAGCTGATGTGTTCCCATTAAATTTCCATGACCACACCCAATATGTTTTCTCAGGGAGGGGAAACAAACCACATATCTAGCTCTGATCTCTGCTGATTGGATTAGGAACTACTAGCAGAACAACCTGAGGTCTTAACTAAATTCAAGTCTTGTGTGTCCTCCCATGCACATTAAATGCAGCCCTTCTGAATTCTCAATTATGAACTCATATTTCTTGTGTGCCATGGATCAGACCTGAATCCTGCTCTACTTAATGGACTGTGATTGATTCTACTGAGTGCTTGTGTTGCACAAAGGCTCAACCTCTCCTGTAAAGCCAGGTAGTGGGTTATGACAAACATGGATCTGTAGACACAACAGTTGGTGCTGAGGGCCTGCTGTCTATACTATGCGTGTTTCTGAGGGTTTTTACCCTGGATTAGCTCTATCTTGCCTCCATGTACCTGAAAGCCCATTAGAGGATGGAATGTGCTTTTAAACTCTCTTTTTTTGTTTACTTAAATCTGAAGTGTATTGCCAGTAGCTCTCCCTGTTGTAGCTTGTGAATGGTTCTTTTGGTTGTTGTTTTGTGTTTGGTTTTTTTTTTGTTTTGTTATTGTTTTGGTTTTGTTTTGGGTTTTTTTTCCCAAAAATTGAGGCTACAGTCTTCTGTGTTCTTCTGTGTACAATAGAGTGTTCACTGAAAGTCCCAAGACTGCAAATATTTCTGGCAAGTAATCAGTGACAGCAGTATTTGATCCATCCTATTTGTACTATGTGAAATAGAGGTCTAAAAGTAATTTTCCCCCTTAGATGTTGCTAGTTACAAAATGGGTTAGTTAGAAGGAAGGTTTCAGAGTTAAAAATTGTAGCTTGAAATATACAAGGAAATAAAACACACAAAAATGTAGGAACCAGAAAAGCAGAGATGGTTACATCACTCAGTTTGCTAGCGAACAGCAGTTGCTGAGATTACAACACACTTTAGCTCATCAGCAATCCCCCAATTTATCTTTCTACTTAGTTGCAACAAATCTGTTTCCAAAACAAATGGCTAAAACTATCTGCACTGCTTACAGAAGTTACCCTACAACACCAAATAGACTTGATATATCTCACTTGACAGTAATTCTTACTTCTCCCCTGCCCAAGTATTATTTTAATCAGCCGGCAGTTTGTTTGGTTATGCACATTAACAAACCCAAATGCAGAGTGCCCAGCCAGCAGTCGCTGCTCTGCAGAGCTGCCAGTGTCTAATTGTTTCTGGCAATGGTGACTGCCTTTTTTATTTCAGGCTTTTTTTATTTCTCTCTCCCCCTCAACTGGCATTTCAGAGCAGCAGCTTTCACAATAAATTAGCTTAATGCAGTTTGAGCTCAACCAAATTTTCCATTCCCACCACTGCTGGTATTTGTCTACTATTCTACTTGAAATCAGTGTATAAATGATTTAGACATATGAATAAGTAAACATCTAAATATCCATATCCTCACAGCAGCAAAACCAGATCGAATCTAAGGTTTAGGACAGGATATTGCTACAAACGCTGATTTGGTCTGAAAACGGATTCATAGCACCTTGTGTCAAGATTTAGGAAAGTGAAGGGTAACTCACTGGAGCATGTTAGTTTGATGGACATGTAGTCTCTCCCACAGTCCTTCTTATAGTGACAGCGAAGCCAGTTTAAGAGACAGAGTCCGTCACCACACTGTAGTTCTTCTTTTTTACATGGCAGAATGCTCTGTTCATCTGAAAGGAGAAACAGTAGATGACTTTGTGTAACAAGCAACTCCTTCCTGAGCTACAAGTCCTCATGTCTACCAAAAGTCAATCTTTTTGCTTTTGAAAGCCCTTGATGGATGAAAACACTCTCCTCGTTCATATGTGAAAAAAAAAAAACCCGTCTAAAACTCAAAATTTATTTCCCATACTGATGTTGCTGATTATTTAAATAGTACTCAAGATAGGTGAGATCTAGGTGACCACTCCAGAGAAATCACAAGGGTATCATGTATCTGAGGCACCTAACCTTCTGTCTGATTTACATGCTTTAATTTCCAAACCAATCCATCTCTGCCTCAGATTAACACAGAAAATCGATAAAGGGAGGATGGGAGGAAGAGACCTTCAATCTTGCATAAAACGTGAAGGACAGGATTAAGGATTTGTAGTGACTTTCAAAAATGAGGAAGATAAGTAAAACAAAGTAGTTCGTTAAGGACAGAATAAAAAATGTTCAGTATTGAAAACCTTTGTGAAGAAATAGTCTTTGGATATCAGCTTTAAATTTCATTAGAGCACTTCAGGAGATCTCTATTTAGGTTACTTTATGTAAGCAATCCAAAACATTCCAAATACAGGCAAATAAAGTTCAAGCCCAACTTAGAAACCACTAGATCTTGAAAGTAAGGGCACAGAGGGCTAGTGTACAAACTGTTACCCAACAGGAGACAGGCAATTCTGCTATGTCACGTTTGTTGGCCCTCCAATACTTTTAATTTAGAGGCTTTTCTATCCTTTGTAGCTGCAAAATCATGTAGTTTGGAGTAATCGTTAATGATTTCAAATTCTCCCCACAGCTGCTCCAGTGGACAATATCAATACCCCCAAATATAAATATCCCCAGCACTGGCAAAATACTGTTACAGTAAATCTTATATTGTACACTTGTACCTGGCAGCTCTGCAATCTTGAAGGCAATAATCAGATCATATAGTCTTGTACTTTCAGAACCTCTTGCTGTACGTTTCCCATGTGCCTACTATATTTCAGGTATGCAGTTTTGGTGTAAAATGGCATACAATTCCCAGCAATTAAAGTTGTGGGGATTCCTGTCTAGGATTTGTTTTTTCTTAGTTAAAATATTATAGAAGTAGATAAGCAATAATAATTACTTTGTGGTACCAAACACTGCATAAATGGAAACAACCTGTATTAACTGTAGACTGGTTACACAGTCATTGCAAGTATCACAATGGAATTGACATGCAAGAAAATGATGCAAACTGTAAAAAAAAAAAAAAGAAGAAAAATAGTACACTTATTGGTGTTAGCAGTTGGTCTTAGTATGCATCTCACATGCTTCTGTCTTTCTTAAAGCCTGTTTAGTTCATAATCTAGATTGAAGTTGCCATAATTATTTAAAACTCTTTGAACTTACTCTTGTCTACACCCTTCTGTATCTCTCCTGTGTTCCTGTTTTCACTGGTTCAGCACAGTTCTTACCTATCACGGGCTATGATTTCACTACTTTCTGGATGTAAGAAAGTTTTATATAGTTCCTGCAACATAAAGTTCCAGTTCTACTTTCACTGCTTTACTGACTATACTTTAAATGTCACTTAAAAATAAATGCTTCTTCTTTCTCATCCAGAAACTAATACTGTATTTTCTGTGTCTGCTAGTTGCTGTTGAACTGTGTAAGTCACTTTGGGATACAGTCTTTATCAAAATGCTAGAAAACAATTGCAGTGTTTTATCATCTTCAGGGAGAATTACCAAGATTGTAAGCTATAAGAAATTATATGGGCAGATCAAAGTTTTTTGGACTGAAAAGCAGTGGGGAACAGTGATGATTATAAAAGAAATGTGTGCAAACCTATCCCATAAAGCTGTACTTCCCAGATGTAGTAAGAGACAATGATATCTTTTGTGAATCCAGATGATACGAATCTTCCATCTGCTCTCAAGGGGAGCTGCAAAATAACTGAGGGAAAAAAAAAACCCCAAACCCAGGAAGACTAAAAATATGTAAATAGATAAATATATACATTTTTTGAGGAAGAAACTGAGGCACAGGCCTGTAATCATGCATCAGGCAGGGACAGATTGGGTGATCACACCTGGTGTGGTACTGACTGAAAAAAAAATAGTGTACTTAAATTCTATGCAATGAAAATTCTTTCGAGACCAATAATTTTATTGGTGAGACAGTGCATCGCTTCCAAAGATGATGATGATGTTTCAGATGATGTTTCCATTTCACTGGAGGCTAGCACAAAGTATTTTGTCTTTAAAGTATGTCTTACCCTGAGGTAAAATTGATTTGAAAACAATTTTACTACAGATGACAAGGAGCTACAAAGTCTCTTTCGGAGAAACTCTTCCCAGTTCTAAGCCCCACTGTCCTCAACCGGGATGTGGCATGCAATGGCATGTTGCATGCTGATGGTTTTAAAGGTTTGTATTCTAAATCAGTGCACATTTTAATTTATTGAAAATTAGTAATTTAAGAACATGAAAAAAAATCAGATTAAATTTAGGTTAAGTTGTAAGATTATATAAATGTGATGCAGAAAATTAATTTTCAACTTGTAGATTAATCTGCTCCATTAAAACACACAATAGTTTATGGCTATTGTACATTACCCAAATTTATATTTTCTTATGTTAGAAATTACCGTTCTTTTTTTAGTTCAGTTGACCACTGAATTATGTATCTGATAAAGTGGGTACATGCTTCTCACATCTACCCCTGACTCTGACAATGCCCTGATCATCCACCAGCAGCAGCTGTTCTTTGCCGGATAACCCTTTGCACTGTGTAAAAATCATACTCCTCATTCTTGACTGCACCCTGGCTTTGAAACCTTTGTAGCCAGCTGTGGGAAGAGTCACAATGAAGAAGCATCCTTCAGTGACACAGATGATTTAATGACTCTTGATCTTGGAGAGAGGATGAGAGAATAAACAACACATGGCACATGCTAGTTTGATGCTTAACGTTCTCATGTGATTTAGATGAGTGTGAGATGTGAACCTGTGCAAAACACGGTATAAGGAAGAGAGATTTGTATCTCTGAGGTGATCTCATGCCTGTCAATTCCTTGGTATTTTTGCATGGATGGCAACTTGAGAAACTTAGAATAACCTTAAATCAGAGGACAGACACAAGATGTCATTTCTGTACTACTAAGGTACCATGATACTACCTTTACCCCTGCATTTTACTATGCTTGGCTCCATTTGGGAATTATAGTTTTACATATCTGAAAAATCTGGGGAAGTTTTTATTTTTATCTCTATAGATGCTCCAGCACTCCTGAAGCATGAACATCTGTCTCTCTTGGGGGAAAATTTCCAATTTACAGCTTGCATCATTCAGTAGAAACATTTTTCTTACTCAGAAGCACAGAAATGTATCTCTGAACATAGGGGGGTTTTAATTTCCTTTTTTAATTTAGATTTCAGTCAGGTCTTTGGACACCTTTCAGGCTGTCAGGATGAAGCTGCAAAAGTCCACTTTCCAGTTGTGTTTCCTTTTAGGATTGTACTGTTCTAAAAGTCCTTTTTAAAAAGCAGCTATGTATATACGAAGTCTTTCTTGGTGGTATTCTATTTTGTGCTCTCCTTATCCACTGGGACAGTTTCTGATTGGGACTGGTGCTCAGACATGTACTGTACAGCGTGTGCCCCAGTGCACAGCAGCATGGGTATGCTGTAACTGCTCTTTCAATCTTTTATTGAATGAACCATGGTCTTCCTAAAGGAACATCTGATTTCACAGATTTGCTTAGTGTGAGGAGTTGACTATTAGCATAGTTTAAGATATGCATAATGATACATAAAGTCATCCAAAATAGCTACTCCTTGTTGCTCCTCTTTTCCATGGGTACGTTCTTTCTGTAGCACCAAGTTCCAGGCCAGAACAGAAATCGCTTTGGATTCAGTCCTCTCTCAATGTGCCTCTGAGGCAGAGATATAATTATAATACCAAATCACTAGATATTGTTGGGCTACTTGTCAGTGTGGCACCTGCAATAAACCAGGAGTGTTATTTTGTCATTCAGAGACTTCACTGTTTGTCCTAGTCTGTAGGTTTTTTACATTTATTTGCTGAACAGGGAATAAGCATCACATGGTAGGCTGCTTAATCACTACACCTTTAGAGGCAAACTTCAGAGCAATACATTAAGATGACAACAAGGAAATATGACTTGCAAACTTCTAAAATCTCTAGTTTTTTTAAAAAAGAACAAACTATTTTCTTCTGCATTGGGCTTTTCTATGACCTACTTTTTAAACTAGCCTTGTACTTCTTGCCAGTTGTTTGGGCCAATGACTTGTATACTCTGTGTGTTTGAAAAAAACGTTGGGCTCAGAGAAATTGATAATGCAGATTCTAGTCTAATAAATTAAAAGGTGAAAAAAATAATCCTTGATGTAACTGAGATGATTTCAAGCCATCGTAAAATAAATCAACAGCAGAAAGATACTGAGCAGGATATGACTTTACTGGGGAAAAGAACAAAGAGTTCTAAGGTGTAGTTATGGAGGCATTTTAACATCCTTTCCTTCTGCAGAGCTGGAGTCATTATGCATGGAAGTGCAATGTGGAAAACTGTAAGGAGAGATGGGTGCCTTCAAAAACATCCATACTTTGAGGAAAAAGAATATGTGAAGAAAAATAAAGGGCAGAATATCCTGGGAATTTAAACTTTGCTGTTCACTTGGAGAAGAGGGGGTAACTACAGTGTGTGTTTCGCTCAATGCCTGTCATCAGGCATGTATGGTTTCTGGCTTTCTCTGTCAGTAGAAGGGGGAGGCTGGTAATGGGGGTTAGATGTTGGTGATTTGATCACTGACGCTTCTCAAGGCACCCTGTGAGTGCAGGGGAATATGCTGTGGGTGCAGATCTCTCAGACTTCCTAGCATAACATACCCTCTTTGAGACATCAGCTCACAGCAAAGCTGTCACGCACAGGCTTTAAGCTATTTCTTGTCTTTTTGTATGTCACAAGTCTGGTGCAGCCAACAGAAGCATTTTAAGATACTTGCACAGACCTCAAGTCTTTTTCCACCTGCTTGAACTGAGGCACTGGACTCCACCTGTGCATAAGAATATGAAGTGTTTATTGAGTTTATAGACAGCTGTGTTAAACTGGCTGATTCTGGAGACCGTTCTGGGAAAAAACCCCACAGGATTTCCCAGCAAGAGCAAGAGCTAAAGCCTTCTGAGCCTGTTGCAGTGGAGAGTGTTCTTGCTGTGTACAGAAAGATTTCCTTGTTTATGAGAAGTTTATTCAAACTTCCATCGTTGTCCTGGGGTCTCAGAGCACAGCTAGCATAGCTGTAAATGACAACACAGCTGGAATCCAGCTGTGCTGTTACTGTGTGTGATCTGAATGCTGGGGGACAGCACCCAAAGCATCTACTCAAGGGCCTGTGGGTTTTAGGATCAGGATTTTCTGCACTTTTCCTTTGTTCCAGATATGTCCCTGTGCCTGGCTTAGGTGTTTTCATGCAGGAAGAGGACAGTCTTGGTCTGGAAGCTGTTTCCTCTTGATTTTTGTGAGAGAATTCTGTTTAGTTAGAGTAAGTTTGTAAGATCTATAAAGGTCAGAACACAGGAGTTTTAATGCTGGATTGCAAAATGCTGTTTGCATATCTCAGTTTTTTTTTTTTCCCTCTGATTCATGCATCCAAATTAACCTTTTGCATGTCTCTGGACATTCCTTGTGCTCTTAGATATAACAGCAGATACACAGTTCAATGCAGATTTACTAATATTTAAGTGCATAACTATATATTCACTTTATAGTAAAGGAAATATTTTATAGTAGCTTGTATGTATTAGCAATCTGGATAACTGACTGAAAAATAATATTTTTTTGTTTGCTTTTACCTGTACTTAAAATCCATTTCTTCAGAACAGCTGGGGAGGAGGCAGAGGTGGCATGGCCTGCAGGAAGGGGAGGTAGTTTTGGTAGAACTGTCTGTCTGCCTTTTTACTTCTCTGACAGTTATGGGTACACTTCATATAAGCATTAGAAACAGTGATTGCTGATTAATAATGATTAATACTCACTGTCATCTCCTCAGTATTTTCTAGAGATAATTTGGGTGTTTTAATTTATAAACCAAACACATACACCTGACCAAAAGCTAAAAACCCTTTGCAAAGAAAACCCAATGTTTCTCTCAGAAAGAAGTGTCTAAAGCAGCAAAGCACCTAGCAAATTTTCCAGTCAGAAGGTTGAATACTGAAACTGTCAATCTGCCTTGATACTGTATGGTTCAGGTCACACAGGTTCGTTCTGGAGTATTAGCTTGCCTTACTGTAGTGCAAACAGCTCGGGGTAGCACCAGTCTGTTTTCTTTTTTCATATACAATTCCACAGGAGTTTTTAGTGGTTGTGTGTTTGCTGTGGTGTTTCTTTGGTTTGTGTTTGGCTTGTTTTTGTTGTTGGGTTTTTTTGTTTTGTTTTGTTTAGTTTTTAAATTTATTTTTTTTTTGCTAACACACCCCCACCCCCTACTGGGTTACTATTATCTGTTATTGTCAGTAGAACATTCACAATCTAGGCATTATGGTAATTAAACATAACAGAAGCCCAGAACATTGGGCCTACCAGAACTGTACTCAGTTAATGCCAAAGTAAAATTAAAATATTGTCTTAATGCCTAATTTTGAAGAGATGTAGGCTCCCATTTGGAAATTAGGGCAACACTCAAGCTACTCTGAACTGTTTGCTGCAACAGTCCTATTGCAGAACTCCACTGATGTACAGTGCAATACAAAGTTGTCTTGCCATGAAGAAGTGGTCTTTCTGGGACGGGCAATGGCAAGGAAGACTCTCAGCTTAAGGGTCAAGGAATGTGAAATATGCTATTTTGGTATGACTCCCCAAACTAAACATTTACAGGCTACCTGTGCAATGACATGCTCTGAAATGTCATTTCATGCATAACATAAACCATACAGTTCTGTGGAGAAATACTGTAAATGATATTATTGCAGTATTACCTGTAACAACATAGGCACTGTGTGAGTGGTTTTTGCCAAGTCTGCTGGCAATTCACTACTAAATGAGCAGACTGCCACATGTAGCTATACTAAAGTAAACATTTACAATTTCTGTCATTTCTGTGGTGTTAGGTATTTTATCTGATTTTGGTGATGCCAGTTGGTCATCTATTAGATAGCCAGAGGGTGGCTACCTAATCAGCAGCTACTAATTCTGCACTTGCTTGAGTCCAACTTTTAACAGGTATTTTCTAGAAGTTTAAGGGATTACTAGGCAGTCTGAAAGACAACACTGCAGTTGGTTTTGCATTGTCTTCAGCTTTACCAACCAAACTGCTCCTAGTTACCAGTTGTGTTGTGCATTTATTTTTAGCTTTATGCTTTCATCTAAGAGATTGGACATGCTACTCTGCTTCTCTGCATACATGTGGTTTTCTGCCAAAACAGGTCTTCTTACAAGGACAGAAGTGGCTCCTAGAATGATATATTTCCTTTTCAGAAAACTTTCATGTAATAACTACTCCAGTCAGAAAAGGGAGAGTAGAAGGAAGTCAAATGTCAAGAATTGTTTTATTTCAATAACTAGAAGTAATTTTTAGCCACATTTGTTTCACTAGCGTGTGCCAAAGTGATAGAAATTTTGACTGATGTCACTGTGCTCAATTTGTAAATCAGTTTTAGCAGCTATGTGCTAATTTGTTGTGGGACAAAATGTTGAAAACTATTTTTTTTAAAGGAAATACTGAAGTACTTGTACCTGGCGCTAAATTTTATGTTTATCTGTTTTAGGCAAATCTCTCACTCATTTCTGTGAGTTTTGTCTGTATAAAGATCACAAAGTTAATTCCATTTCTGTTAACCCAGTTGTTTCCTTAGTCAGGAAGCTGTTTGCTTTTTAATGGATTGATGTTTATCTGATAGAAGACTTTAAATATAATATTCCTACAGCTGTACATGACTGCAAGGCATGCTATTAATGCAGTTTAAATGAAGTAAGACTACTTACACAGATTGGAATAATTGCTGCCTATTCCAATTCGGATGGAGCTTCCAGAGATGAGAGAAAGATGGAAGAAAAGAACTAAGGAAGGAAAAATGGGAAAAAATAATCCTTAATAGCAGTGGTTAGTTTGTTGGTTTTCTTTTTATTTTTGTTACCAGATGTCAAAAGACATTGTGTTCATGTGCACCCACTCGCTGTGGGGCAGGATTGCATGTTTCAGATTGAATATACACATAGATGTTTGGGTGTCCGTCTGTGTCGTCCCCCCCACCTCCCCTTCAAGCTACAAGTCACTGCTTCATACTCACAGGAATCCCTCCAGTTCAGGGAATTATATGATATAATTTATGACTTAATGCCTCTTAGATTCCAAACCCCCTGTATAAACAACACTATGTTATATAAATATGCTAATTATTGTTGTTAAGTCATTCACCAGCCTCTGAAAGAGGCACCTACAGTGGTAAAACACAATAACTGTTCCCTAATTTGTTTAAGTTCATCTTGACTACGTTAGCCATGTGTGTGTCAAGCTGGGCTGGAATAAATTTATTCTGAAATTTGATACACATACTCCCCCTATACATTTAAGCTTTAATATTTATAACTCGCACTTCAAAGATTTATACTTGCAGGCAGCAGAATGCACACGAGTAAAACGTGTCCTACATCTCAAAACGTTTCGCTTCCAGGTGGGCTCGTTCGCTCCTGCAGCGCCCTATCCGATGTGCGCTCCCGAGCGGCAGGCGGATGGCACACGGCGCTGGCAGTGTCTCGCCCGGGCTGTCGCTACACCCCGCTGGAGCACGCCGGCCCCTGTGCCACGGGGACGGTCCTGGCTGCCGCCGGCACCTCCTCGCCGCGCTTCCTCTGCGCCTTCCCCCCCTTGCACCCCGCTCGGCACCGCGCTGGGGGGGCACAGCCCAGGGCATGGGGATGGGGGGTGGGGGCTTTTTCTTTCTTGGGAGGGATGCCCGAGCGGCAGAAAGTTTCCGCCGAACCCCCCC
>VXBZ01004242.1:570310-684980 GCA_013399135.1 Heliornis fulica
TTCGGCTGGGGGTGGGGGGGGGGGCGGGCTCCGGGGCCTGGAGTAACCCCGGCTGCGCTCCTTTTCCTCCCTTGCGCAGTCCCTGGGCAAGGGGAAGGAAAGCGTTAGGGATTTGCTGCTTGGATCAGGAGCTGTAGGCGGATAACGGCTCTGGAAAGCCGAGTCCAGCCTCGGCACTTGGGCAGAAAGGGAGGGGAGTGCCTGGGCATACACCCGCGGGGACGGACGGGATTATCGCAGCAGTGCGGAGGGAGCAAGTCGCTGCGGGGGGGCGCCGGGAGCAGAGTGTGGCCCAAGCAGGGGCTAAACCCGCTTTTCAGTGGTAGGATCGACTTGTTTCCAGGGATCTTGGGAGCGTTTCTAACGGTGAATGACAAACGTCCTAGTGCTAGAGACAGAAAGGAGAGTTGCAGTAGGTACTAAAGCATACGATCTTCCATAACTGGCTGCTTACCTCTAGGAAAACCACATCGTGTGCTGTGTTGGGAAAGACTGCAAGAAATAAGGCCTTTTTTGTCATTTCCTGTCAGCAGTTTGGATTTTTTTAGGAACCAAGTTTTATCGGCGGTTTCTTTCTCCTGTGCCTGTGCGAGCCATGCAGACACTTGCTGAGGGGTCTCAGTGGTGCTGGGAAATAGAAATGGGTGCTCAACGGGTCTATAGGCAGCCGACTTATCCGCCCCTGGGTGGCTTTGTAGCCCAGTGAGCAAGTTCTCTCACATTGAAACAACTTTGCCATCAGTATCTAGGGTGTTTAATCTCTCTTTGGTTCCCTACTGATGGGTTCTGAGTTGTGATGTTTAGGGCAGATGCAAAGTCTGTAAAAACTGTAAAAAACCCCAAAACTTCCTGCTGTCATTGATCACCTTTTTGGGGGGGGGGTTCCCCCCCCCCCCCTTTTTTTTTTTCCTTCCCGTCCCTTTTTCATTCCAAGCGGGCAGTAGAGTAATCTTAAGGCAGCTGAAATGAAGGTTACCTGGAAATTCACAAGCACATTTCATTATGGCTCAGGAATACCATTACCTTTTCCCAAGACTATAGTACCTTGTTTCATTGTTAACCCATCCCTACCCTAAAATCCTTTAAAACTCTGCTTCAGAAATTATGTTGTGATTATTCAACCTCTCAGAATGTTTAACTCTTTGAAAGACTAATTCTCTCTTGTTTCAATAAATGGAACCTATATGGCTTCATTTTAGGGCTATTTCTTGTGTAGTTATGAAGTGTGTTACGCACTTAGTGTGAAGGTGTGAATCTATATGCGCATCAGAAGAGCTCGTTTCCTGTGTTGTTTTTTTGGCTGTGTTTCCCCTTGGCCTCATTCAAATAATTCTGTGCAGAGAATCATGTGCACACACAATGCTGTATTTCTGGATATTTAAATATTTTCTCCACTGTAAATTCCAGGAATTTCTAATATTTAGCATTCTTGCAAATTTTGGTGATGGCATCTTTCCTGAATGGTGCCTTATGTTTAGCCATAGTATCAGTATTAACTGCAGTCCTGGCTGATTTGGCACCTTGTTTGGTTGGAAAACCTGCACTTGGACTATTACGTAAGGTGACAAACTGTGGAAAGTATAGCGGCTTTCGTAAGTGACTTTGAATGTAGGGAAATTGCTCTCTGTTTGGTAATCCTGAAAAATACCCATATCTTATCCTGGCTCTGGACCCTGTTCTGTGACAGTCTGGTCCTTTATCCCCAGTGGGAGTTGCAGCTACTTCTCAGAGGATGTTTTTTTCTTGGCCAGACAACACAACGTACAACATTTGATCCATCAAAGCCTACAGAATCACAGACTGGTTTGGGTTATGAGGGACCTTAAAGGTTATCCAATTCCACTGAACACTGGCAGGAGTGGAGCATTTATCAGTACACAGCGTACTGTATCTTGAGTCTGCTGTAATACTGCAGGTTTTGCTCACCCCGTTAATTTCCCAGTCTGGATCACATGTGTATGGAGATAGGTTGGGTTTTTACTCTTATTTTGTGTGTTTTTAATCTGTTCAAGGTTTAGTTGTACACCTGAATGAAACCTGGCTGTGTTGCAGAATTCAGGCCAGACTCTCTCTGGCAGTACCTCAGCACCGATGTGTTGTGTCAGGGTGATGGTATAGATAGTTGACATTTTTATTTGTTTCTGTTTGTTTCATCTGCTTTTCTGTTTCAGTAAATTAGATTTGTACTAAATAATTTTTCTGTAAATAAATGATTTATTACATAGGAGATTGTTTATAGATTGTGTTTGGGAGAGCTGGAACAAAGATGATAAATACTCAGAATTTGTGCTACTTTCATCTGTTTACATTTGTGTAGCTTGTCTTTCTCACAATGTCATAAACCAAGGAGGACCAACGCAGTGTCTGTCGCTGGTGTCTTACAGCCTGTGTGCCTAGTCTGAATGCTGTCTCTTTCTCAAGAAATATTTTCCCAGCCTTTAGAAACAGCGTTGACTGGCTGGGAGCTCATGTCCATTTAGGTAACATTCAGGATGGCATTCCTTAGGAATGGAGCTGTACAAAGTTGCCATCCTCAGTGGGTTAGTAGCTGCTGTGCTACCCTGTGGACTTTCTGTGCCAACCAATTTTGTAACAAAATAATTTCTATTGCTATAATGACATCTCTTTTTGACTGAGAATTTTTATGGATTAGTAACAAGGTGTTTGGGGTATACTGTTCATCGCTTTTTCTTTTAATGAGATAAATGCCAATTGGATTATACAATTAGTCTTAGATTAAGTGCCTCAGGATGAGCAAAACTGATTAATTATTGTATATGGGAACAGGAAAGCTTTTCTGTGTAGAAAATGTTGTACTTTGTTGATGGTAATAGCATTGATCTAGAGGGAGTGAGATTTCATCCGTGCTAGCTGTGGTGGGAGGCTCATCACCAAACATACACAGATCTATTTGCCTTCACGTTGCTTGGCCAGACCTTCTGCCAGCTCAGCTAGCTCTGCACCTGTGCTAGACCAGCAGTGCCAGAAGTGCTGGGCATTCCCAGTGCTCTGCCATGTCTGGGCACGCTGAGCACACCAGGCCCTGGGCTGAGGTAACACCTTGCTGGGACTTTCCACTGTGGTGGACCAGGCTGTATAAATCTGTGCTTGCTGCTGAAAACAAAAGAGGTCAGGAAAAGGCCTAGAATCTGATAGGAAGCATCTCCTGCTTTTGCAGCTCACTGTGTTCTGAAATGTCATAAAAAAAAGAATCATTTGAAGGAAAGTTTTTCAAACCCTTCTCTTTTAAGAAACCCCACTGACATCCTCTCTTCTTTCTAAAAGATTTTACTGAACAGATGAAAAAAGACAGATATTTAAGCATGGAGAGACTCAATGCCTTTATTTTCAACTTAATTTTTTGTGAAAAGCCTCAATATTTTTGAAATTTTTTAGCTATTTTAACATCATATGGGGCAGCAGTGAAGTCTTGATATTTGTAGGCATAGATTTGTGCACTAATTATTTTTTGTTCTCCATTTTTTGCTTTGTTCAGCTGAAGACCTTTCCCCTTGATCTCACAGAGCTTTTCCCATTTTTGTGTTGCTGTAATGGGATAATGGGAAGCAATGAAATCAGTTATAGTTTTGAGATCTGTTGTGAAGAGAATTCTTAAAGGGTTAGGATGGGTGTTGAGATTTTGAAATTAATAGTCACTAAATCACATTTCTAAGAACTCTTAGGCTGAAGATAGTTTTCAGATTTCAGGTTAGCAGTTTTCACGCAATGGGTTTGAATATGGTCAAAGGAAAATTAATTTCTAACTAGTTCCTAAAGAATTTGGAATTTGAGTTTGGACGTATTGTGAAATTACCAATAAAAGGAAGTTCTTCTGTGCTAAAAGCTATTTTAATGAAAAGGACAGAATTTTAGATATATAAAACATTTTTCAGCTAGCATTTGTAGGATGGGTAGATTTATTTTGAAAAATATTTCCTAGAGGTTTAAATCAAGTGGTTTAGTTCTCTAGGCATAATATCTCTCAAGAGGAAGAATAATTTTAAATTCTTATTACAGATGAAACGTATCAATAACAATATTTCAGAGCAGCACCAAGGCCCAAAGACAGAAGTTATGTTCTTTTACATGCCACGGAAACAAATGAGTTGTAGAATGAAGAGACTTTTCATTGTGTTTCTGTAGTTGCTACGTCAGGAAAGTATTATGTAGGAATTTTATGTCATGCTCAAATTCTCAGAGGTTATTCTGATTTTTAAAGCTAACAACTGTCTTTTTCTGTGGCACAAAAGATACTCTTAGGCTTTGAAATGAGGCCAGATTTAGTTTCTTAATTATCCACCTGCTTGCAGTCTTTTGGGGAAGATGGTGAATTATGCTGACGTTGCCTTCTGTAAATACATATTTTTTTTAATATGTTTGTATGTGCTAGGAAATAATTGTATCCAAGGTAGTTATTGAAAAGCCAATAATATTTTCCCTACTGACTGCCTGTGATTTCAATCTTCCTGTTGCCAACTGAGTTAATGTTTAAGGACGTAGAATGAAAATTTGATCTCTGTTCTTTTCCTTCTTATTCTGTGACTTCTTAATTAAATTTATATTTAATTATTCGATTTATTTCGTGTTGACCTTTCAAGGACCTTAAAACATCTGACTGTGAATGCAGAGCCTCAGTGTTTATTTCTCTGAGTCCTTCTATGAATTTATCATAAATTTTAGTGGTACTTTTAGAATTAAAGTGTCGAGGTGCCCCTGGAGATATGTAACTCTACACAAACATATAAAAAGAAATGCTGAATGATGGCGTACAGAGCATTTAAAATTAGGTAACACCACTACCACCAGTAATAATAGTAATTCTGCATGCAGAAAGAAACATTTTATATATTGCAGGTCCACGCTTTGCAATAGGTTTTGCACATGGTGGTAAAAGTTCTGCATTTGATGATCAGATCCACTGAGACCTGCTCTGAGGTGAGCGGTACCTGGGGTCTCGGGTGGGGGACACACACTGTACTTGGAAGCTATTTCTGTGAGGTGCAAGCAGAACTCTAAGGAGAAATTGGAAGTTAAAGCCAGCTTCACACTGCAAAGTAGTTTCCTGACTAGAAAAATAGTGTAACCCTTGTGGAGGTTAGGAGTTTTATGATTTATTTCTTATTTTTTTACAGATAGGCAGTGAAGTATTTGTCATTTGCTGTCAGTAATCTTGTTAAATGAGGCTATTTATAGAGATCTCTTGGGGGAAAGAAGACATACCCTACAGTAATACAAGTGTAGGCAAGTGTATGACTCTAGCTTTCGTTAACCTAAACCAAGAGTACAAATGAGAAAAAGCCAGTATGGGAGCAAAAGAAAATACTTTTGTGACCCAAAATTGATTTTGTCTTTCTGAAACTGTTGTGTACCAGCAAGAAATAGTGCACCCTTGTAAGTACAAGCCCTGCAATTCATTGTCTTTCATGTTTTACCAATGAATACACAAACTAGTATCTCTCCATTTTATTACTGTTTTATTTATGAGGTATTCTGAATCTGTAGAACCTCTGGAAGATTGTAAACAATTTATAAATACACAAAGGTGCAAAGTTCCTCACTGGACCTGTGAATGTTTTTCATAATAGTAAGGAATAGATTCAGTCTGGAGATGAGAATACTTGAGGATGTACCCTTGGGCTCACAAAACCCTCGAGCAGCTGAAACCTTGGTTTTATTGGCATTATGCATGCAGAAGTGAGGGTAAAATAAGGCCCTGGAAGTAATGCTCAGTCTTATGTAATGGTGAGGCTCCTGCCTGAAAGGAAATGCTGAGGGAAGCAGAAAACAGTGACAGAAAAGAACTTGCACAGAGGATGGTTCAAATGCAGCCAGATTTTCTATGCAGAGGATTAAAAAAAGCCAACACATCGACAACCTCCAGGATGTGTTTTAACCTGTATCCTGACAGGCTGGCACCACTTTCGAAGTGAGACATATTTTTTAATAAGCTATTAATGGTGAAAGTAAGGATGTAACATATTCTCTTGTTTAATATTTCTAACCTGTGGAAATAAACGTGCAGTAGGATAAGGAAACTGGCAATTAATTTAAAGCCTCAAGAGCAGAGATGTTCACTTGCTAGGAAAGAGAAGCACAGTGATAAATGATTTGGAGAGGTGGGAAAGCAGGGCAGGTAAGTGGCTTATGCAGTTCATTTGCAGAGAAATGTAAGGCGGGCTTGGGGACAAAAGGATCAGAGCAAATCAAAGAAAAAGGAATGGACCCTGAGGGTTTTACAATACAAAAAGATTGTGCTGGGGTTTAGGATAAAATTGTGTTGCTGATAGCTTGGGCATGGTGTTGAATGCAGTGGAAAGGGCAAACAATAATGTGGCGAAGCCTAGTGAAAAGATATCAAAAAGAAATCAGATAAACTGGGTTGTTGCAGCATTTGAAAGGTTGGTGAGTGAGACCACGTTTAAGAGATCAGCTACATCAATTTCTGGCCAGCCTTTGTGTATCCTTTTGACAAAACAAGATATGCTCAAAATTGTGGATAAAATTATGAAGGAGCTGTTGTGAATGACCACTCTGGGGGATGGGTGAGGAAAAGGCAGTACAACTGGCTTCTGTCTGAAGAGGGAAATTATGTTTAAGTGTCAGAGGAGAAAGCAGACGGGAATTCAAGGGAAAGGAAGCCATGGGCTGCTTGAGTTAGTGACTTGAAATCACGAAGGACACTTTAGGTTCCTTAGTACTTAAAAGGAAAATGAAATGTTATGGACATGTGTACCCGAGTTGAGTTGCTGTCAGTATTTTGCATTACAAGATGGACAGATGTTAATAGTACTAATTTGCTCCTGCCTTAAGTGAAAATGTACTGACCGTCAAAAGGAGGCAAAAAAAAGCCTCTTTTTTTTTTTCTTTTTTACATTTCTTTTTCTGTGTGAAAATGTATTTTTTTTAAATTCCAGTTAAAATTTTATTATTTGGAATGGCTTAGTATTTTAGGGTCCCCTTTATTCAGATTGTTGAAAGTTTTTATCAGTAGCTAGCTGTTATTAAGGTTAAATTAGGCATGTGAACATAGAGTGCAGATTCTGGCCTTAGTGCCCACTCCTACTTTTTTCAGCGATCAAAGAAAGATGATCCTAAGATGAGAATCTATTAAATACTGTAAATGAAGGATTCAGTTTACCCTGATAGTCTTCAGAATTGAGTCTTCTTGTCACAGAATCATGGAATCACAGAGTGGTCTGGGTTGGAAGGGACCCCAAAGATCATGGAGTTCCACCCCCCCCACCACCACAGGCAGGGCCACCAACCTCCAGGCCAGGATCCAGACAAGGTTACCCAGGGCCCCATCCAACCTGGCCTTGAACGCCTCCGGGGTTGGGGCATCCCCCACCTCTCTGGGCAGCGTGTTCCAGCACCCCACCACTCTTTACGTGAAGAACTTTTGTCATGATTTGTTAAAATATTACTTTATTTTTAAAGTAATATTTATATTTATTTTTCCTTTCACATAACCACAGAATGATGGGGGTTGGAAGGGACCTCTGGGGATCACCTAGTCCAACTGCCCTGCCAGAGCAGAATCACCTAGATTAAATCACACAGGAACACATCCAGGTGGGTTTTTAATATCTCCAGAGATAGAGACACCACAAGCTCTCTGGGCAGCCTGTTCCAGCCCTCTGCCACCCTCACAGTAAAAATGTTCCTCCTCATGTTTAGGTGGAACTTCCTATATTCAGATCATCCAGCATCGGAAACAAGGATGTGGTCAGGTACTGACATGACTAAGAGCATAAGGTACTAGTAATATGACATTTACTCATGCATTTCTGTTCCATAGCATGGATTTGCTTCCAGTGCCTTACTTGGATCTCTTTCCAAGAGATGAAGCTTGGCTGTGAGGAAAACCATTCATTCATATATCCTTCATTTTAGTTTTTTTCACTACTATTAACAATATTTTAGCTGTTGTGTATCTAAAAGGCCTTTGGTTTTGGGAGTGTAAAGATGGTTGTCTTTGTAGAACAAAAACCGGTCCAGCAACCGAGATGTGAGGGAGGTTGACGAAAATTCTGTCCCTTCTGTTTTCTCTCCCTGCTGCCTCCCTTGGTACTTCCCCAGGCTGTGTGTTCTGGTTGTGGCTGCGACTGCACAGCTGAGTGAGTGATGCCTTCAGTCAGCATCCTCAGTCAGCATCCTTGATTTTTCTACTGGTGGTTACCTGTGTTTAAGAGTCTGAGCATATAGAGGGAATAAAACTAAATAAAATCATAGTATGAACTGCTGATTTCCAAGCTACTCTAAAACTACCTCACAGTATTCTCTGCCTGTGCCAAAAAAAAAGAGCACTCAAGCCCATTTCACTATATCTGAACACTGAAAAGCCCATTTTACTGTATCTGAGTCACCTTCACTCAATGCATCATTACAGAAGAAAAGGACTCAACCTGTGCTGCCTTCTGCTTCCAGATACTGTGTGAGATGCTGTGAATAAATCTGAGAGTAGTTTCTTAAAAAAGCAAACAAAACTCAACATAGTTATTCAGGCTTTGGAATATATCAAGAAGGTTAAATCTTGGGTTTTCTTGGGGCATTTGACTTGTTGATACCAGCCAAGTAACAGTAAGGGTTTTTACAGTGGCACACCAAGACCTACTGCATTTTACCTAACTAGGATCTAAACATCAAGCTAGTGTGTTCATCTATGGATCATCTGTTTGTTATTTCTTTTTATCTCTGTTTGCTATCCCTAGTGTGAATCACCAGGAAAACTCCTCTTTGATGTTGACCTTGTAACATAAGGGGTGGTATTGAGAGGAAATGGACAGCAGTCATGTCAACAGTAATCTGATTTCTGTGCCATCTGCAGTATTACAGCTGCAACCGCCCCTGTATGGGGAGTGAACGAAGATCGAGTTCAGCTGGTGCACAAGGAGATGTAAATCCTGTGTGTTCAGAAGTTATTTCCACAGTGGCAGACTTTGGTCTTTTATATGGAATAAATTAAGTGCATGTCAGTCTTCTAAGTAATGCCTGTTACCAAAATAAAGATGTAACAGTGATTTTAGTACTAAAGTAAGTCAGGACCAAAATCGAAGAGCTATTAAATATTAACCTTTGAAAAGGTTTATTTGTGTTTATATATACATATACATATATATATACACACATATAAAAAGAATCTATATGATCTCTACTACCAGATTTTAAGAGAATTGCTGGGTAGCAGTTGTAGCAGACTGTACCACCAAGTAAGCGTGTGGACTACAGCATGATTTTTGTCCAGAATCCAGCGGTGAAACCTCAGGTTGTAAAGTTGGTGAGACTGTGCTGCAGTTGAAGTGCTGATGCCCTTGTTTCCTTCATCCTGCTGTTACTTTGGGGTTTAGTTTAAGTCCCAGGCAAAGCAGGGAGAGTGCAGCCACAACACAGCGAGTATCTCCTGCATCGGTGATTGCCTGTCAGGGTGCGGATACCTCCTGCTTCACTGAAATCTCAGTGTCTGCACATTGGCTCTGAAGCTACTAGAGTGTATTATCAAAACAATAAATTTAATGTATGAAATGATCACTTATTCGGTAAAAAACACTAGGGAAATGCATTATTTAACACACTGCCTCGTGATGGTGTTTAGTCTAGAGCTAAATACAGCTTCGGTTGTAATTATATATGCGCTTTACCGGTGGGGCTTCTATGAATGGATTTCAGAGCCATGCCGAGGACAGTGTTATTACACTGATTTCCTATTACTTTCAAAATCATTTTGTCTCTGACAATGTGAACCGACAACAAAATGAAAATGTGTCCCACCCGCTTAGGTTTTGTGTACATGCTCTTTCCTTTTCAGTTGCTTGTGTGAGGGACTTGATGTAGATCTTACTCTTACTAGAAAACAGCATCCAGCTGCACTTAAATTACTGCAGATGTAAGCCTGTGGGGCAGGGGCTCCAAGATGGGGGACACTAACGAAGAGCACTCCTTTAATTGAAGAAAAAGGATTAGTGTTGCTGTGAGGAGATTTGCTTACAGACCTGTCTATCCTGAAGCGTCTCTTACACAGGCTGTACATGAACTTGGTTTTGGGAATTGGATGGTGCTTCCCTAAAGGCTCTTGTAATCTGCATGGATGAAATGGGCATGAGACATAGGGAAACTCAGGGAAGCTGGGCATATCACTGCCATTATTTCTGTAGACTTGTGTGTGACTTCAGGTTACACAAGTACAGTAAAAGCATACCTTTATGTCTGATGTTTGATATTTTCACTATTACTATGTAAATACAGCCAACCCCAGTTAATTCACTTAGAAATTCTTATCAAAGTGGTCAGTTTATGAAAATTATCTTTCTGCCATGGCATTAGCAATTAATTCCATTCAAAACCAGCATGTAACAAGACAATGCAAAGCTATGACTCTATATTTGAATATTTTTTTATTGTATTTGCTAAGAACAATTCAAGCGATCTGACCTTATTAATTCCCTAGAGAAATACAGTTACAGTCATTACCTGTGTTTTAGAATACTTTATTAAAAAATAAGCTATTAGTTGAGCAAATAATCTGCCATGATTTCACAGATCATAAGGCTGTTACATGAAAAACAGGATTTACTCTAAGAAAAATCAGAAACCTATGGAAGCCGTAGCGGGAGTTGGGATTAAGCAAAATGTCTTTATTATTTAAATGTGGTGTTAGAGGGTAGGATAAATGGCACTTGATTGATTATAATGTTTGTATACAAATTACCTTAGATCATGTCTTGTCAGAACCATAACAGCTGGTTGGCACTGAATAGATCTTCTCTTTGCATGTCAAATTTGTGCTATGGCGCTCTGTGCTTTTACAGCAGGTACTGCTGTCGCTGGCTTTTGTGAATTTCATGTAGACAAAGTGGGCCTGAGTTCCCTGTAGGCCTGTTGCCCTGTCTTCAGTCGTTGAAAGCATCTCTTTCTTGATGGAGGTGAGGTGGAGGTGAACTGTGGAAAACCAAGGCAGGTAGGATCTTCCAAATTTAGTTAGGAACCTCACTGTATTGTTTGTAAAGATGTGAGGAGGTACGGATGAGAGAATTGCTTCGATGGGAAAGGTGTGACGAGAAGATGAGTTTGGGATCTTGTTTGGAAATGGTTGGTGTATAAGGCAGGAGAAACATGTGGAAGTGTAGATGGAGCAGTTCCTAGTTTGGGAAAGTAGAATGAAAGGAAGACAAACTTGAAGCTGAACATGTCCAAACTGTGTCCTAAGAGGACAAATCTCTCCTTTTCTTTGGCATCCTACTATTTGTTGTGAGAGCTGAAAAAACTATCTCTCTAGATAACCCCCACTCATACTGTTTTATTCTTCACTTTGGCTACTTCTATAGAAATATCTAGCAGGTATTTAATTTTCTTGGGCTTCTTACTAGGCTGAGTGTTGCAGCTCTTTATTACCTAGCAGAAACGAGTTGGGTAAAGTGCAATCACATACACAGTGTTCAATGAGTGCCCTTCAGTTTCCTTAAATAAATGAGATATGTGTAAAAAGATATGCTGATTTTGGATCGAATATAGCTCCTTTAAGCTGAATCTGAAAATCATAACTAACTGGAAATGGCAGAAAAAAGGCATTTGTACTCTCTAGAGATAAAGGCAACTGATAGGTGGAGCAGCAGGAAAAAAACTATTTAAATGAGTGCATTGGAAGGAATAAGATCAACTCCTATAATGTTTTCTCTCGCAAACCTGTTATTGCTGCTTGAACTGTTCCTATTACAGCAAAACATTATTGAAAGGACTTAAATAGCTTGCCTAGCAGAACAGCATATAGTAGTATCACTGTAATTAAGCTTCCACCAGCATTTCTATGAGAAACATATCTTCAGGGTCTTATAACCCAGCTTTCAAATCTTTATTTGGTGCTTGCAATATACCGTGCTGTGATGTAACATTTTTCCAAAGATTATAATGTGAACTGAGCTCTCACAGTGGTGGAGCCTTGTTCAGACCAGAGGCACTGGGAGCAATGTAGATGTTCCAGAGTCCTGTGGACAGTGTTGACTCTTTGCAGACTCTTGTGCCTGTGGGGAAGTGGGCAGCTGAACGTGTGGGTGTAGTGAAATTGCAGCATTTGTGTTCAGTAAGGGCTTTATCCCTGCATGATTAAATAGTTGCGCAGTGCTTGGAAGAGGGCAGGGAAATCATAGTGGACTGACAGTCACCATCTGATTCCTATTTCATCTCCTCTGAGGAGGAATGTAATTGCACCAGTCCCTTTCTATATGCAGTGTTGGAAAGTCTCTCAAGGTTAAGAGAATCCAGTGGCCACCGAATGGGCATTAGCACACGTGGGTGGGCAGAAGATTGAATGTGCACTCAAAATACATCTAATAAGGGACCGAGAGAAGATTGCTAGTTCAGTGCAGCAAGCAGAGACTCAGTAAAGTTCAATTTCTGTACGCTGTGGGTGCTTAACAGTGACTCTTTATGGATGGCCCATCTCTTTTCAGCCAGGAAGCCTCAGGAAGACTAGCATCGAAAGGCAACATGCTGACAATGCTCTTATACCCAGCATGCGGGTTTCTAGGGTGGTTTCCCGGGCCAGTCAAGGTGATTAGCATTTTATGCTCTTTCTGCGAATTATTTCCTTCAGGAATTTGATACTATCAATCTAGCTACCTCAAAATTCATCTCACCCATTTCTTTTGGGATTACTATAGATATTTCAGAGTCCCAATAAATAATTATCATGTTCATTCAGGGTTTTTGCTACCTGTAAGTCCAGAGACTTAAACCAAAGTCTGCAGCAATTCTGAACTAAAATTTGCTCATTACTGAGCTTCATATTTATGCTGGTGTGTGAAAGCATTTCCTTTCTTAACAAAAAAAGAAGGTTTTGAGACATTGCATCTTTAATACTGCCTGCTCTAAGCAAGTCTCTGAGACAAGTACCCTGTAAACTGTGCCTGTAATACTGCATGTTTGGGACATGTCATAGTGATTGGTTTTTAGTAGCTTATGTGCAGCCACAGCTCCTAATGGTTCAGTGACAACTAGAAGTAGATCCTGTTTATAGTAATGCAATTCTTGGCACCTTTGAGAAACATAAAAATAAAATGCACTGTATAAACACAGTACAGAAACTTAGTTGTGCTTGTTACTTTTGTTCTCTACCTAATTGGAATCCAGTTTAGTTCTATTTGAAGTGTGTCAACTCTTAAGTTCAAATTCTACATGCAAATGCTTTCATGGCTGATTCCTTGGATGTTAGCCCAGGCAGCTGCTGTCATGGAAATGAAAGCTTGTCCAACTCTTCAGTTGGTTTTTGGGGTTTTCAGAACCGTCCTGAGATGAGTTTTCTGTGGTCAAAGGAAATACTAACTAGAGGTGAGTGCATTTCATGAGTCCTTTGAACCTGGTGACTAAAAACATGGGAGGCGAGTAAAAGTTAAAAAAGCTGATTTTAGAGCTTTTCAAGAAAGACAGCTGAGTGTTGATTATTTGTTGTGGTCTAAACCGGGGTAATTTTGGCAGCTGCAGTAAAGGTCTGATTTAAGTAGTATGAATGGCTAAAATAAACACATTTCATGAAGGCAGAATTGAAGTAATGAAAAGGCACTGAAACTTGAGTCCTTTGACTAAATGTAAATCTCTTTCCATCCCATATGGAGCCAGATGAGGTATGTTGGTCATACATTTAGCATCTCATAAAAATAAAATCTGTGCTTTATTTCTCACCAGTGTTTTCTGCATGCAATAAATACCCTTTGTGGCTGTGCCACAGATTTTAAATGCCTAGCATGGTAATTTTAACTTCCAGATGTGTACATGACTACTTTGGTCTAAGTCCCATTAACTGTGTTACCCATTGCTCCTGCTCACAGTGACCTGTAAATACAGGTTCTACTCATACCTTGTGCTACAGGTTCTGTAAATTGCTGTAACAATATTACTATATACATCATGCAGAGCTGTAAATATGTGCAGGGGGGTGGTACTTTTAAGTCTTCATCAACCTTTTGCAAAAATCTCTTGTGACTGGAAGTGTGCTGTAAAATAATGAACAGTACTAAAGTTTTCATCCTTAAAATGCACGAGCATTAATGTTACTTATTCAGAATGTTTTATGCATGTTAACTAACCCTGTGATGATGTGGGGAAGTGTGTATGTATGGTTGCTATGGCACGTGAAGGGGAAGACAGTGCCAGGTAATCTTTCAGAAGTGAGTGCCACTTTGAACACTTGATGTGTAAGAGTAAAAATCTGTCCCTATGTGACATACCTGAGGTGAACAGGGAAGTGTGTCACAGCTAGGACGTGAGCCTGGAGTTCTGCTTTTGCAAATGGGCCTTATTAGTGCATATTGTTTGTAAGTCATGATTTTCCTCCTGAAATATGTTTACATCAAAAGCAGTCAGCTTTGCATAGGTCTGGTGACAGTTTAACGTTCTGTTGGAAGGCCGTGTGGTTCACTCAGAAGTGATACATGGGACAACAGATGGACTATATACAAAGATGCCCATAGAATGCCTCGTCTGCTTACCAAGTGCATCAACATCCAAAAAAATGCAGATGTTGCAATGCAGTCCTAGCATCCCAGTTCTGATTAAGGTTGATCATCTGTTTACAGGAAGGAATTAATTGTGGAGATTGTTTTACTAGGTTTGAAGAGTAATTTATTTTTTTTCTAGCTAATTCAAAGCTTTTTTAGTAAAGGAGGCTGGCTATGTCCTAACACTTCTTTATGGCTCTTCAGTGAGGTTATAATGCTCACTTACTCAAAGCAATCCTTCTGCCTGGCTTTGTGAGCACTTTTGCCAGATCCATTTTACCATACAGGTACTGAGAGACAGATCTGAGTCTGTTCAAGATGTGATTACTCAGTCAGGTGACAAGTGGTCACTGCCAAAGCAACAGAATGAGATAATGATTTTGTGTCAGCATGAGACATAGCTCTGCTGCCTGGTAATTCTGACTGCCCTGTGTTTAGCCCTCTGCTAGCTTTCTAGGTGTATTCCTTGATGCCAGCTCTTTTGCACAGTTGACTTTCTTGGTGGATCCCTACTAGTCTTGCCTTCTGCTTCTGCCGTGGGTTGCTGTCAGGGACTAGAAGGCAGCACAAATGGGCATGGCCATTGTGTGTTTCTGACCCCTGTCTGGGCTGAATTGGTCACAGAGGTTGTGGGCTTTGTTGCTCTGGATCCTTACCCGGCTGTGATTGCAGAGCTCACTTTGTTCTCAAGCGCAGTACTGTTAGGAGGGCAGTGCACTGCTTGTGTCTGCTTACTTCCCATACTTGCAATGGCAGAATATCCAGGTATATGGAGATGGTCGGACACCCAACGCTGCAGTTGTTAGCAATGACGTTTGGGAAGTGTCAGTGTCTGTGTGGATGGCGTGTACTCAACTGAGTGACACAGAGGAGAGCTTTGTAATGTTACATGCTCATATAATCTCTATCCATCCTCCCTCCTGTTCAGTCAGTCATTCTTCAGCCAGGAAGCCACCTAGTCTGCTGTACACCAAGGCATGGCAAATGGCAGCAGCAACTTCATTGACATTTGTGCTTGCTGGGCTGGGAAGGTGCACACAACTTCCCCTTGCTGCCCTTTGAGCAGGCTGAGGCGGTGCAGAGCTGCCTGTAAATGGTACAGCACCTACTAACCTGGGTGGAGACTTCAGGTTGTCACTTCTGCTTGGCAGTCTGCCAGGACCACAGTTTTAGGAAGAAATCCTCAGCTATTGTCAGCAGTCTGGTTCTCCAAAGGAGGAGGCCTGACAGGACCTGCAGTCAGTGTTTGCTCTCAGAGCCTTGGTTGCTGGCTGTGTTGTACAAGACATCTGTGGGAGGAAAGAGGAGCAGATGGCTACAGGATGGGACCCATGTGCATCAGGGGAACAGATGTATGAGCTGAGCAGGCTGAGGTGGCTCAGCTGCTGCTAAGGAATGAAGAAGCCATGTCCCTCAGGCTAGTCTCTGCTTACAGAGAGTGTGCTATGATTTTGCTACTTGTAGGAAACTTTGGATCAGGAGAATTTTTTTTCTTTTTTTTCCCTGCTTTTGACCTACAAATTCTGGTGCTGCTCTGTTTCCCTTCCCTCATCTCTCCTCATTCTAGCAAGATTTGCTTGCTATCAAGGAGCTGGTTTGGGACATACTCTTAGGCAAAGTCTTGCAAAGTCACCAGGCCTTCAAGGGGAGGGGTGTTAGTAGGTAGGGGGTGCAGCGGGAGTGCTAGGACTCCTGACCCTCATGCTAGTGAGTGCATTGCAAACTGTTGGTGTAGATGTTTGTTCCTGCTCTTTTGTGATTGCCCAACTTGAGTTCCTCTTTCAGGTCTGTAGGCGGCACTGTTTGGGGTCCCGAAGGCAGAGCCTGCCTCTTGTACCGTACTACACACAGAGATGTGCAGGGCTGGTGTATCGGCAGTTACAGTAATCTGTACAGAGGAGTAGTGGGAGGAGAGAGGATGAAGGCTGATTAAATTACTGATTACAAATACTGAATTAAATCCACTTGCAAAGAGTATTTGACTTTCATGAAGCCATTAATCTGTAATTGTGTAACAAGTGACTTTTATGAGTATTTTCAACTGTTGGGATCATTGAAAGGCTCCTGGTACTTTTTACTGATTCGTTTGTATGGGTATTTGGGCACGTTTTGGTGCACAATATAATGACCGGTGGATAATGCATCTGTTTGCAAATATACGCAGCCAAGGCAAATCCCAACTGTTTTACAATAATCACTGAAAATAAAAATTTGGTATTGCTTGGGAAAACCCTGATTAGTAGTTGCACTTTGCTTGGGAAGGAAAAATATTCTACAGAGGCAGGAAAGAGCAGCATCTTTTATCATCATAACCAGATTTCTGTGTCATATGACAAACTAGCATCTTTCTGGCTAACATGCCCCAAGCAGGATGATCTGGGCTGACGTCTGAATAAAGGAGACATCTGGAGCTTGCATCCTTTGCCCAGAGCCATTCCCCTGTCCTGTCTGCCCCTCAGATCTGCCTGAACAGTATCGCTACCTTTTCCTCTCTAAGTTTGTAGCCTGCCTGGCCTCCGGGAAGGTGTTTTTGTGAAGTCGGCGTTGAAGCATGAAGCCGGTCGGATTGACTCTCCGGGCTGAGCAGTTCGATCCAAGGCGGGCAAGGAGTTGGTGTGCGCTGGCGGCGCGGCGGGAGCTCCTGTGCCCGGAGACCTCCTGTGCCCGGATTGCTCCTCCGGCCGCAGAGCTCCTGTGCCCGCAGACCTGCTCCGCCCGGAGAGCTGCTCCGCCCGGAGAGCTGCTCCGCCCGGAGAGCTGCTCTGCCCGGAGAGCTGCTCTGCCCGGAGAGCTGGGCTCGGCCGCCACCAGGCGTTCGCTTGTGGCCACGGCAGCGCCGGGCCCTGCAGCTGCAGCCGGCGTCGTCCGCGCTCCCTCGGCGGAACTGACGGCGGTGTCTCGGGCTGAGGTCGCTGGTGGCTTTCAGCGCCTGCACCAGGGTCACGTCATACGGCTGGGTGGTGACGTAGCGTGTGCTGTAAGAGCTGCGGTGAAATCTGGTGCTCGGGCTCCTGCCGGGCTTTTGGCGCTCTGGGGTTTGGTCCTTGGACGGGGAGAGGAAAGCGCGGCCAGTAGTACAGAAAAGACTTTGACGTGATTGAATTTGGACAGCTTTCTCTGTACTGACCCAGTTGTGGAGAACCAGTTTGTAGTGGCTGGATGTTTTCCCAAGAAATACCTGCAGTGTAGGAGGCTTTCTGCAGGTCAGACAGTGCCTCTTTTTGAACCTTTCCACTGGAGAATGTACAGGTTTGTAGAGGGTGTTGCAGGTCAGGTCTTGACCTCTAGCGAGGCTGCCAGAAGTGCTCCTTGGACTGTTTGCAGTCCAGCTGTTCTTGATTTCCCGAAAAATCTTGTTTGGCTTAGTTTTCAGACACGTTTAGCAAGTGAACTCAGCCTTGCTTTGCTCTGCTTGTTTTGGTAACTTCCATCAGAGCACTGGCTTTCAAGTGGGAGTGCCTTCTTAATGATGGAGATTTATGATTGATTGTGGCACTTATGAAGGAGTTAACTAGAATGAATTAAGAATCTTGTGGGAAAGCAGGTGGGACAGCCCCTGGCTAGGATAAGTGGAAGGAAATGCTGTTTTTCCCTTTTCTTTCAGGTCAGACAGGAACAAAGTCAGGAAGCTGAGAGAGGTCAGCAGAGATCCATGGGATTTTATTGCTCATTAAAAGAGTTTTGCTGGTTTTGTTTTCTTTTCCGTTTTCTGATGCAGACTAAAAGAGTGCCTGTGCTGTTTTGGTGGGTTTTTTTGTTGTTGTGCTTTTTTTCTGTTATGCTTTTTCTATGGATTAGATTTAGGCTAAATCATCCACTTTGATCTGATCAGACTCTTACTTGGTTCCTGGTAAGACCTGATGACTTGTGCTACAAAACTGTGATAGCTTTTTTAAATGGGAAAGATGTCACCTTGGTGATTTCTTTCATTCCAGGAAGCATGTGAAGGTAAAACTACAAGAGTTTTATTTCTTACTCCCTCAAACTTGAAACATTTATTTAAAAAAATTAGGAAGAGAGAAGAGGTCAGGAAAGATGACGATTATTCTCTTTTCTCTCCTACCCACACCTGAAATATAGTTGAAACAAGTATTACTCTTATTTATAGCCAAACAGGATAGTTCTATCTAACTGTTAACTACCACCATGAGCATTTCCCCTGCCTGTTACATATGCATAGGAGTGAAAACATCTAAAATAAATGTATGCAGGTGGTTCTGTACTTGGAACTCTAAACTCAAAAAAACCCCAGTGTGGCTTTGTGTGACTTGGTCACTACGGTTAGTCCTGACTGGACGAGAGTACCTGTGCTTGTGCAAGTCTGATTACCAGGTTGGTTGGGCCCTTCTGGTACTGTTCTAAGCTCCTGTTGCTAAAGGGAAAAAAGGGAAGAACCCACTTATTGAAGAACAGGAACTCATAAAAGATCCCCCCCCCCCCTTTTATAACCAATCCTATGGTTTGCATTACATTTGGTGTTATATTCATCCAGACAGTGTATCAGTAGTACTGGACTGTAATCGGATAATACCCAACACAATTGTTCTTTCTGTCTCTGAACAGTGGAAATATGATTTGGTAATAGCTCATCCAATCTATCTTGTAAGTGTGGCAGTGTGCTAGGTGTTAATATGCAAACTGCTTTTCATCACCGTTTCGATATGTATCAAGGATTCTGATCACAAGTCATTATTTCATAAAAATTTCTGATGGGGTGGGAGTAAAGAACCTTTATAAATGGCACGAACTTCTGTGACTGTTATAAAATAATAATTTATATTTTAGGGATAAGAGATTAAAATGCATATTAATTAAATGAATAATGAAAACCTTTATGAGAATCTCTGCTACAAGTTGCAAGTGGCTGTTTAATCAAATTCTTTCTATGGAAAAATGCATTTCATTATAACATAATTAGCACATCTATTGTGTTTTTAATACAAGTTGTGCTAAAGTATGTTTGATCTGGATTTTGCTCATGGCAATTAGCAGTGAAGGAATTGAAGTTTTTTGCTTTTTCCAGGCTTTGTAAATTATAAGTACCATATCTGGGGAAAATTGATGTGATTTTTTTAAAAGCACTTGAATAATCTTGGGAATATATTGTGATAGTCATTATT
Organism: Heliornis fulica; assembly: GCA_013399135.1. Lineage (NCBI taxonomy): Eukaryota > Metazoa > Chordata > Aves > Gruiformes > Heliornithidae > Heliornis > Heliornis fulica. Next base: position 589,917 of record VXBZ01004242.1, read on the forward strand.
ACCAGTGGAAAAAACCCTGTGCTATCTAAAGCTGCAAATTTAAGGGTCTTTTTTCTTTCTTTTTCTATTACAGGTGTGTATTGTTCTGTCATGTCCTACCTAAATCCTGGATTGTGAGACTTTTGTGCACTACAGAGTAATCTTGCCTGCATATGCCTGTAGCAGCAGATCAGAGAAGAAAAAGACGATATCAAGCCAGGGGCTGGGATGTCAATCTGTTTTCCCACTAAGGTAACACTGACAGACCACTCAGGGGGCATATGTGTAGTTCCCCCACAGGTGGGTGGTATGTACTGAGCCAGGGCATTGGCACTCTATTCTGAAGTGTGTTCTTCACCATTTGAGAGGAGTACTTTTGCAGCAGGAAAAAAGGGCAGGATCTCATTAAACATGGTGGTTCAAAATCACCCTGATGCCTGGCTGCCAATATGCCAAACATCTGCTTGGAAACGGAATCCATCCTTTAGCATTGGAAGACATCAGTCCTCCAGAGTCAGAGGGTTCAACCTTACCAGCTGCTGAAACCAGTCTGCACTGTTGGGGCTTTTCTTTACCCCAGAAGCTTTAGTGACAGCTTTCCCAAGAGTGCGAGAAAGCATCTTTTACAGAAAGTACTTTGGTGAGTTTGTGTCTAGTCTGAGTTTGCTCAAAGCGTGGATCCCAGTGTTTTTATAGTTGAGTTCACTGTGGTGCAAAGCCTGCTGTTGTCTCCTGTGTGAAACTCATTAATGCACAGAAAATCCAAACTTGAGATTGGCTTTTATGTAGTAAAAAACCCCAAAACAGTACAGAAATATAAAAAGAAACTATCCAGTGCAAACATCTTTATACAGTGGAAATTGATACAGTGTTCCTTAAAATGGCTTTATAAAACAGGCTTAAAAATAGCGACTACATGTAATACTATCTCGATGATGCTTACCAATGTACTTACTGAACTAAATAATTTTATAACTAACTTTATCTGTTGATAGCCAATACCTTACCTACTGATCAAAACCTTAAACTGTAAGTATTATTAGTTAGCATTCTTTATAATATTCTAATATGTGGAACCTCGATAGCGTAAACTGTTCACTGAATTAGGCAAAACAGACGAGAAGAAAATAAAACCAAGGCTGTCATCCCGAAATGCACTTAAAAAGTATGTGATCTGAAGCTGATTTGAGTGATGGGCAGATTTCTACTTAGTCTCCCTTTGGCTAATATTTGAAAATCTGAGCTATGGTGTTATTGTTGATAGTAGGCCTTAATGTCCAGCTAAGTGTTGCATAGGACAACTTTTTACAGTAGGGAGGGCAAAGGTAAAACTTATATAATTGCGTATTGCTATTTCCTGACAAGACAGAATTCTGGGGGAAGGGAGAGTAAATTAGCGATGATATGAATAAGTGAAAAGCAAATTTGTGAGGTTCCAGTACACTAGTTAAAAAAAAAAAGTGTTATTTGATTAGCTACCAAATTTAAATAATCAAATCAACTAAACTAATATATACAGCTCCAGCACAGATTTTGCAAAATTGAGTATCTGCATGGTAGGGCTCTGTTCCTGCTGTTCCCATTGAAGGCAATGTGAATTTGTATTGCCAGAAGCTGGAGACAGGCCATTGTCTTAAGAGACCCATTTTTACAAAATGTATTTGTCTGGGTAACTTCCTGCACAGGAAGTTTCATTCTGTGGCTCTTCATCAGGTAGGAAACTAAACACATGTTTACCAGGGACATAGTAGTTGCAGCTCCAAAACCTTACTTAGATTTATGGTGCTTTTATGCTGACAAATGTGTGGGTGAATAGTGTTCTTTTTTGGAAGTTGACAATATTTTCCTAGGTGGAAAATACCCGTTTTACAGTACCTGCTTAGAAAAAGACCAAAACAGTTTCACAGTAATGAGGCCCTTCATTTGTTTGTCCCTGAAAAAATACAACTGCTTTAATAACGTTGAATAAACAGCCTATTCAACCTCTTTAGAAATGTAGAGACACCTGTGTTGCCATATAGAGAGATTTACAGTATTGGAGACTTAACATTCCCCTGATCTCCACATTTCCTGCCCTGCAGGACATGTTCCCTTGAGTTACACTGAGATCCTATTTACAGAAAGAAAAAACAATTTTGCTGCTGGCTAGAGCAAATTCCACCATGCCAGAAAGGTGCCTGAAATCATCACCAGGCTGTTAAAAATGACAGATGAAACCAGATTGTGCATCTGAAAATCTTGTCTAATTTTATCTTTAGTAACTCATATATGTAGTAGAAGACATAAAGCAAGAATAATTAATAGATTGGAAAGAAGGAAAAATCCTCTTTTTGAAAGTGATGGAATAATTTCTAATATTAAGTGATAGACCATATGTTCCTCCTCTCTTCTGCTGGGTAAGCATAAGCGTGGGATATCAATAAAGATGTTACAAGAAGCCTGGGCAAACCGGCTGTGGATACAGAAGGTTATTCAAAACATTGGTTCCCAATGTCACCAAACATCTCTGTTCCAGTGGATGGTGACCCTGAATGCATGTTGATTAAAACAGTACAGGACAAGAGGAGGATTGAAGGATAAACTGAGGACAAAACCACTCTTAAAGGAGAAGTGTCTATCTGGACAGGGAAAGGAGTTGTGTTCTAGAAGACTTTAGCAGGTCCTCGAGCAGCAATTTTGGGGAAAGAACTGCGTGTTAATAAAGATAGCAGTACTAGGGGAAGTCAGTATACTTGTGTGTTTCTTTTTAACCCTACTGCTGTCAGTTTTTTTAAAATGTCTGTTTGAAATCCTAGTACAGCTTGGGTGAAGAGTGTGAGTTCTTCTTTGGCCATTGACAGGCTCTTCATGTCTCTCTGTGGTTGGAGGGAGAAAATTCATGGCTAATTTGAACTTAATACACAAAATCTTCACTTGGTTCTGTTCCATACAGCTCAGCTAACATTTTAAACCTGGGTCCCCAGTCATTCAGAAAGTCATAATCAATATCTGAGTCTGAGGAGCCTGATTCCAGAGAACTGAGAGATTCTGCAATGGACTCTGCACCTTCATATCCATAAATGTGAAGTGTGTCATATGGCAGCAAATCCCTGTCATTGTCAGCTTCGTCCTTCTTAACCTCAATCATCATTTCCATTTCTCCAGCACCAGAAGTTATATTTCCAGGAGGCTTTTGGACTTGTGCATATGGAGAGGGAACTGCTTCTGCCTTTATACCATTCTTGCGGACAGAGTTGAGTACAGATACATCATAGCTGGTGGTATCCATTTCACCACCACCCTCTTCATCATAAGTGACAAGCTGCTCATGAATCTCTGCCACATTCCTCCCAAGACCGCTCAAATCCTTCTTATGTCTCTTTCTTAGAAGAATTAGCAAGACGATTACTGCAATGGAAACATAGATAAGTAGGTGTAGAGAAGTAAGGAAGTAAACCAAATTGCATATACGATACGTAGCACCATCTGAAGCAGGGTTTTTTTCCTGAGTAATTTTTTTAAAATACATATTTATTTCAAAATAGGTTTAAATACTGTTTAACTGTAGGATTTGTGTGTTGTCAAAGCAATTCAGTCTGTACAGGAATTGTACAACTGACTCTTGAGCTGGAAAAACAAGTACAAATGCATAGTTTCACAAGTTCTTTGAATTAAGTACTGCCTTGAGCTGGTAGATCTTTTAATGCCAGGCATCAAATGCTACTTTTGTGGTAATTACAAAGGAGGCCTCTACTCAAGCAAGAAAAAAACCTTGGCCCTTTTCTGATAGATTCCAAATACAGCAAATAGGTACTGGAAAGAGCAACTGAGATGAAGCGAATAGTTACAATATTTCTGCCTTTGTGACCATTTTATAGCCTCAAATCTTTTGTGGATCTCGGTTAAGAAAAAATCAGACCAAAACAATCCCCACATTTTAAGTGATAGAATATTACAAAAGCCAGATACTTACCAATGATTGTGAAGATACAGATAAAAATGGCCACCAGTGCTTGTATGCTAACTCCAACTTGTTTAGCTCTTTCCTCACAAAAAGTGAAGTCACCTCTTTCATTACACTTGCAGACACTGATGACAAGTGTATTTGTGCTGCTGAGCTCAGGGTCACCATTGTCTGAGATGATGACAGGCAGGTAGTGGATTTTGGCAAGTTCACGATTAAACTCTCCATATTTGACAGTGATATTAGCTGTGTTATCTGAAAGAAATAACAGCATCTAATTGATTGATAATCTCTACCAGATTTTCCTTATAGATTGTCAGTTGGTACATCTTCCCCTTAGAGCCAGGCTTTAGGGAATGCAGTGAAACTTGGGTGGCAACAAAACCTGTTTTTGTTTTGGTTTTTTTTTTTTTTCCCAGTAAGTTAAGCCTTTACAAAGAAATTGTCACTTAGCTCAGCTAGACCAATCATAGGTCACAGCTACTGCTTTTCTCCCCCGTGTCCCAGAGTCTCACTTTGGCTAGCTGAGAAAATGGATACACTACCGTAGTTCTCAACCAAGGAGAAGTTGCTATCTTCTGTGGCCAGGTAGTATTTGAAGAATCCTCTAGGTGATATTTCATCCTTGTCAGTGGCTGAAATCCTGATGATTACCTACAAAGATGGAAGAGGTCATAATTTTCAGTATACGTTGCCTCCAGTGATAAAACTGCTTTCAGATTTAAGTTAGAGCCAGGCTGTATATCCTGTATAATCCTTCAGTAAAGGGCAGGACAAAGATATCTTGTGATGCCTCTCTTCAAATTCTTTTAAAGCAAGTAATTTCCTTTTAGGTCTTCAAAAGGAGCAGTCTTACCCCTTCATTCACAGGTGAGAAACAAAAGAGGAAATTCTGTGTAATTAAATAATTTAAAAATCTTCTGCTCAAAGACATATAGGTCATTTAAGTACCTAAGATAGCTGACTTCTAAAGTGTTCAACTTGAAAGTATGTCACATTCATTGAATGTCATTGAGACTGACACTCTGGAATGATATACTTGGTTTTAAAAATAGATTATATTGAAAACAGGTAGATTATATGAATAAAATATATATAAAAAGTGTATGGTTATGTCCCAGGGGTATTTTAAAAACTAGTTTAAAGGTGAAATAATTCCTTGAATGCTCTAACAGATTCCATCAGAGAGTCCAGTCTGTGATGCAGTCTCAAACATTACTTGTGTGGGCTAAATATTGTGTCTGAGACCAAACATGTAAAACTGCAAGTGCTGACACCATGCATACAGATACATACCCTCTGAGGAGTACTGCAATAACAGTGTATGCAGCAGTGTTTCTCTGAGTATTTTGAAATGGTTTCGCTCTCACTATCATGTATGAACATTTGTGTGATAAGACTGAATTGCTAAGGCTTGATTGCAAGGCTTGACTGTACTTCACAGTTCAGTTGCCAAAGCCATGACATGCACATGCATACTTAAAAGCAGAGAAAAGTCAATATTCCAACAGTGTGAAGTCTCGAAGAGAGGTTTCTGACCACTGACATTTTGGAAATGATCAAGTTCTTGGGTACAAAAATTGAGACTAACTTTTAGTAAAATATATCTTTTGATTGAGCTTACAAGTAGAAAATTCACATTTCAGGGAAAAACTCTCCCTGTCTCACCTTTCCTGGTGCAGCGTTTTCACATACTCTGGGTTCTTCAGGATAAACAAGTTCTGGAGCATTATCATTTTCGTCAGTAACTATTACATGAACTTGGGCATGTGATTCTCTGTCAGAAAGATGTCCTGAAATGACAAGAACAGTAGTTCAGGTCTTTCAGATGTTTGGAATCTCAATGCTAATCCCCTTTTCCTCTGTTTTTGGAGTTTCAAACTCCATCATTAATTTCAACTTTTCTTTGATGTATTCAGGTTTTTTCCTAAAAACTCTCCTTTTGGGCTAGATCATCCAGGATCTGTGAGGAAGAAAATGACAAATGCGTATTGCTTCACTGCATGGTTATAGGATCCAGCATCATTCTCTGGCATTAAGTCAACAGGCACAGAACAGGCCACATCTATAATATTAAATGTCTTTCACCCTCCAGAAAAGGCTGGTCTCTCCCAAACCAACTTGGGACTGGCCCCTGGACCTGCCCTGCTTCCCAAACCCAAGTGAAGCTATTCAGGGATGCCTGTGCATTGCTGCTCCCAGGTGGCAGTGTGTGAGGGGGATTTTGCAACTCCCTGTGAATGGGTGAAGCTGGATGGGATGTTTCTGCTGTAACAGGCTCATCCCTATTTCCCAAGCAACTTCTCCTCATGCCCTCTTTATTCCTTGTAACAAATGGAAAGCATTTTTGTCATAGCTAGGGGCCAAGTCTTAAAACTGACCTTTTGGTAGGTACCCTTTTAGGTATGGAGGATTATTGTACAAACTCCACAAGCATCCCTTTCACTTGTACCTTAGTGGAAAAAGGCTGTTGGGCTGTGCCTTTTCTTTTTGGTAAGCTACAGTCCTGCTCTAAAGTTTTACGCTGATCTCTTTAAAAGAGGAAAGAGGACAGCACTTACCATCTTCAAGGACTTCCTGCGCTGCTACTGTGATGTTGTATGAGGAACTGAATTCTCTGTCCAGGGGTTTGGGAAGTTGAATAATTCCAGTATCGGATACCCTAACGTAGTCTCCATTAGGACTAGCTCTACGTCGAATAAATCTGTTTTTTGTTTAAAAAGAGATATGTCAGTACAAGAGTGATAATACTGTGTTTCATTTGTGTTGTTCTTAGTGGAAGGTCAGAGAGTTCTTGTGTGACAAATTTTGCTAATGTCTTGGCCAGGTGGTCTCTGAATATTTCCCTAAGATTATGCAAGCCATGAGAGTGAAATATATCCATCGGAAAAGTTTGCAGATTGTGGTATTTTTCTGTTTAAAAAGTCCGTTTTCTATTCAAAGCACATGTTTGAGAGAGTTATTAGAATAAAAAAAAAAAGGTAACAATGAATTATAACCATATAAAGATATCCAAGTTATGCATTTTTCCATAAGTAAACAAATGTTTTATCAATAGGTTTTGTGGTAATTACATGGGTAAATGTAGTTTTTTGTTCATGTTTGTTGGTTGTCGTGTATAAACATGTCTGCAGTGCTGGAAAAATCAGATTGGAATTTTTGCAGATTCTGAAAAATGGCCCAGAGTCTCAGTTTGTGTAAAATTCTTGGAATCATTAATGAACTCTCTACTTTTGAAATAGAATTACTAGAGCTGATGTTGCATTACCTGATTTTCCGTTTGGCTGCATCAGGGTCGTGTGCCCAAACTGAACCTAGTATTTTTACTTCCAGATCATTTTCTCTCACTTTAAATTCATATGGCAGTTTAGTGAAGACAGGAGGCTCATCAACATCAGTGACTTCTATAGTGACTGTTGAAATGCTCCTAGAGCCGCCAGATTTAAAATAGCGAAGATCAACTGTGGGATCTGTTGCTTCAATGTCAAACCTGTATTCTGCTACTCTTTCAAAGTCCAGGGGCTAGAAAAGAGACAAACAGATATTCTGTCTGAGTAAACTTTGCATTAGTTATATATGCAAACTTAAGCTCTCTGCTCTAATTCATGTTTGAAATATAACCAAACTGCATCTTGGCTGGGCTCCTGGGAGAGCATTTCCAAACTTTCTCCTAGAGTGTCTTGAGCAACCTCTGGTTTTGAACTGATTCATCCAGTATTCTAAGTTCAGCAAGTATTTCTTGGTTTAAATAAATTTCTTTTTATAATTTTGAAGCTACCAAAACCTGCTTAGCTCCTTATCCTGAAAGGTTGGGGACCAGATTCTCCTCTTCTAGGCTAGGCTTTGTGTTTGGCAGTCTTTTGTGGCAGACTTAATATCTGCACTGACTGAGAGCTGGGGCATTTAGTGATGGGTGACATCTGCTTCCTTGGTTTTCCAATTAACTGAGATTATAAAAGGAATCACAGTCAAAGGAAGGCTGGGAGCGATCACTCCAAGCTATCACTCATTTCAAAATTTGTGTCCCTTTGCACTCTCACCTGATATTATGAAAGCACTGTGAAATGCACACTAGTTAATTGCAGTGATTCTTGTTTTTCTCTTTGAGTAGACATTGCAAGTGGAAGTGTTGTGGCTTACCAAGCAGTTGAGATTTCATCTGAAATGGCTGCTTATTTGAAATTGAGATGTGCATGGCCAAAACCATGTAATAAAACTATTGGGTGAAAAGATGATCTGATTTCAAATCATCCAGTGTGTGCAGATGTGGGGTCTCTTATTGCTCCTCCTCTGGGCAGATGTTGCAAGCAATGTACTCCTCAGGTCCTGGGAAGACCAGTTTAAAGACTGCATCTGGTGAAGGAAAGCTGCTTACATTTAGTGTGAACACAGCTGGAAACTTCACTGTCAGTCTTGGAATACTTGGTACTTTTTTTTCCTTAAAGTTTTCTCCTCTTCTTAATGGCATTTCTAGTCTCAACCGTTAGAGAGACATTTGGAAGTGAAAAACACATTCCTGTCAATCTGAGGATTACAGGAGGTGATTTATAGTCCTTCCTCCCCTTTTTTTTTAAACTGTAAGTCAATGAAATCAATGAACTCCTGGCTTGACAGTGCTCTGCATAACATAGGAATGTCCCTTGGTACAAATCAAATAGGTCTGAGAATTAAAAAACAAAGAACAAGCTATAATAAAGATTTTGAAGAGTCTGGGCCCTCTTAAAATGTTAGAAGGAATTAGTGGGGAAGCTCTGCAAACACCCTGAGGAGAATAAGGGAGCTGTGGCTCAGATTGGAGCAAGTGCCAAACTGTAAAGACCACTTGTAGAAGAGCAGTTGGGTGGACTTGATCACATTTTCTACTTTAATTTCACTTGAGCTGCAGAAGGGAGAGATTCTTTGATGTGGTCAGACACTGTCTCTTTGAAGCAAGTATCTGAAGATTGAGAGGAGCCCAAGATGGTAACCTGAATATCTGACACGGTTCTCATTGCACTCTGCCAGAATTACTGGGACTGGCAGTTGAAATGGGCTAGAAAATCCCCAGCTTTTCTTCTCGCAGAGCTGGTAGAGCAGGGTTTCAGGATTAATGTATTTCATGCTGACTGCCACATATTTCCATTTTTTCTAGCCACTAGTCCCAAACTGAATCACACACTCTTGTTACACATTGAAAAACCACAATAATAGTCTTCATCTTTGTTATTGGGAAAATACCTTTTTTGGCCTAATGATTCCCTCATTTGTGAATGGATTTGCTACGATTTCAAAGGTGTCCCGGTAATCTCCTCTGACAAAACTGTATTTTGTATTTCTATGTTGTGGTTCATCAATATCTTCTACTTTGACTCTGCCAACTTCTCCTCCTACTGAAATGTTTTCAGGAACTTTAAAGTGAAATGATGCTGAAAAAAAATAACAAACCAAAAAAGACATAAAGAATGTATACATGGAAGTTAGAAGTTACTTTAAAATTGTTCTTAGTTTATAGATGTACAGAAAAGTAGTCGGTTGAGAATTCAGCATTGTATCTCTACAGGCAGCACTTTGATGTATTTTTAATGAGTATAATTAATTCTCAAAATTGTCAAGATCTTGTATAAAGTGATGAAATTAATACTGATATATATTTTCTCCTCTAGATGTATGTCACCCAGGAAAGGTGCCAGGGCTGAAATACAGAAGACCTTCTGGACATGTAAGATTCTTTTGTCCACTTTTAAGAGAGGTTGAATGATGATGATCTCTGACATAAATTCATTAACGTTGTGTCAATGCTTGGTTTCCAAATGATACAGCATTTTCATTATACTTACGGTGTTTGAATACTGGGAAGTTGTCATTGATGTCGGTTAAAGTGATAATGACTGTTGCTGTGCTCGAATCCCCAGAAGACCCTGGAGCATCTTTTGCTTTAACAATAATTTCATATGTTGATTGATTCTCTCTGTCTAAATCAGCCCTTGTTGTGGAAATCACACCTTTGAAAAAATAACATTGAATATGATTATATTTTGTATCGTGTCCAACATCTCTTAACTTTGACAGCAAACTTTTTGTCTTATGCCACACAATTAGCTCTAAGTAGCATTTTTACAGTAGTATTTTTCGAAGGCTAGAAATGTTATAAATATTTCTACATGATGGAACATTTTGGAGCTTTTATACAATACAATCCTTTAAAATCATCTCCACTTAAAAGCAGTTTAACAATGTTGAAACTTGTCTGCTACATCACAGTATCACTCTCTATCAGAATTATTTGCTTCAGAGGACTAGTATGCTTACAAGAGATGCTGACATGATTTTTAAAACTACTGAAAGTTATTCAAGAAAGTTTAAGAAAGCAAAGGGTTGTGTTATTGATTATTCAGTGCTGGTTCAGATTTTATATATTTTCTTTTGCTGTTTGCTAAGAGGAATGGTATCTATGCTAAACTGAAAACATGAACTTATATTAGCTCCTAGTCAGTCTCTTCATCAGTGGGAAAAAAATGACCTTTTATCTTCTCATGTAGTTCACAATGCCTGATATCTGACTTTATTAGTTAATTTCCATATGGAGGCAGTGGCATTGTGTGAGTTGGAATCAAAACTCTTTCTAAATTATGGTTAAAATTATATTTCTGAATGATTGTCTGCCTTTTCCAGAATAAAAAAACATTTTTTTTCAAGGTGTAAGGTAAGAATGAAGTGTTAAGGACGTGTACATCTGACTTACCAGAGTCATCAACTGTGAAGTACTCCTCTCCTTTAATGACTTGGTAGGTAACAGTGGCATGACCTGTAACTGTTGGGTCATCAGCATCTACAGCTGTCACTTTGGTGACAGACGTTCCTAGAAAAGGATTTTCAAACAGCAGATTTATTATAGACTCTGATTTTTAGCCAGAGACCTGAAGGGTAATTGGTGAAGGAGGAACGTACCTACTGGTGACATTTCTGGGACAGATCCATTGAATACTTTATGTACAAACACGGGGACATTGTCATTAATATCATAAACCTTGATAATGAACTTAGATGGAGGTTCCAGCGACTGGTTGTTTCTTCTGTCAATAATGAGAGCTGTCAGCTCATACTCTGCTTTCTTTTCTCTGTCTAGTCTCTCAAATGCATATACATCACCACTGGTTTCTTCCACTTTGAAAATGGTGTTGGCATATTCACCTTCGATAATATACTTAGCATTGCTGTTCCTTACACTTGATGTGATCTGGAAGGAAAGTATAATTCAAAGAGATAAAAATAAGCTTTGGCATCTGCATGCAACACATTTTCTACCAGGAGGTGTATACAATCAGGAGTTCTTCAAACTCAGTTTGAAACTAGAACAGCCATCAAGACTGTAGATGGCAGCTGGAGTGTTACTGAACAGACAGGACTGCAGCAGCTACAACCATTCAGGGTTACAGGATCAAACTTGCGTGTATACATCAAGAAACTTTTTTTTTTCTTTAGATTATATCTCATATTTCCTAAATATATAAATTGTTCACGCAGTTAACACAGATCATTAACCTCATTATGTCTGAAATAATACACACCACCACACTGAGTTCGAGCTACTCTTGTACTTCTGAATTTAGCAGAGATTTTGCTTGGATTTGACAGAATTACAGAATCAAATCTATATTCACAGTGGCTGATGTTCAGCATTAGTTGCTATTGCTTAGCATTTAGTAGAATTTTTGGCATAGCTACAGCTCTGTCATGTTTAATCACATGCAGTTTTTATAGGCAGTCTTCAGGCTCATGCTATGACATTTCACCCCACGGATTTTAAAATTTAAGAGTATATGCAGTGTAAAAGGGATGGGGTAAAAGGAATCAACATTAATCATCTTAGAAATGTAATTTAATCCAATCCCAAATGCTTTTGCACATTATTTAATCTGCACATAATCTGATGATTCTTCCTTCTCTGTACCTGCACCCGTGTAAGGACAACGATGGAAGGTTTGAACCATGATTTTCCTTGCACTATATTGCACAGCATTCTTATTTCAGAAAGCTATTTATCAACAATTGCTGGGTTTGACCAAGAATTTGTAGTCTTTTGTTACTGATGTTATCGTAAATTGCAGCTGTTTGGCATTCAGGATTTGATTTATCCTGTAGTTGTCATTTACTGTTTAACATTAGTTTATTTCTGTTTTCTGCTTTGAAAAAACATTAAAATTAATTAGAAGTTTCATTAAAATTTCCTTCCCATATTCCACATACTTAATTTTGCTTCTGGCTGCTGGAGCTGCTGAAAGGCAGTTTACAACTCTGAAGATATAACGTGAGAAATAACCTCACCCTTGTCTCAAAGATAGTATAGTCTGTGCTTTCTTCCTCAATTTTTATTTACTTATTCACTATAAAAGGTATAGACTTCCAAGATTGTGTTTTCTAAAGCTGAGGATGAACATACAAAGGAATGCATCAAAGGTCATGAAAGATAAAATCAAAATGTATCAGCATATTCCTGCAGCTGTCACTCAGTTCTGCCATGCTGCTACTGTGGCCTTTTTTAAAAGGTTTATCAAGTGTTCAATCCTGCAAATGCAATGCACTGAACAGAGCCATTGCAAAAGTAATCAGAAGCATTCCACTGTTGAAAGACCACAGAGCACAGTACAAAGTGAATTACTCTTATTTAGGACAGCTCCAGGAATAGAAGCGTTCTCCTCAATCTGCTGCTGAATTGGTCTGAAATGAAACAGAGATACCCTGTGTTAGCTGAGAGTACCCTGTGGCCTCTTTTCTCTCTCTCTCGTGCTTTCTGCCAGTGAGCAGCACTGATCCAGAAAGGTCTGTTTCACTTTGCCGAGACAGCCTTGACAGATGCTGATTGTTGTACATGGGAGGAAAACGTACAACTGCATTTATCTGAAAAGTGTCAAAGTAGTTCAATTTGAAAGACTAGATTGGAAGAACTTTGTCTGGGTGATATGCAGTTAATCATTGGTTTTTATGAGCGCTGCCCTGAAGAAAATGAGTTTGCAAGCAGGTCAGTGCTTGTTATTATTTTAAAAAATTATTTTCTTTCACTTTGTGAAACAATTTCTTTGATTGTGTAACTGTATTCCTAAACATGCAACTTTTGTACCCAAGCTCAAAGATGTAAACTGTATGTTTTTTAATGCATACATTTTTATTAGCTGATCTCAGGTTTTTGAAGAAATTTTGAGCTGCCAGAAAAATACTGACATCAGCCACCAGATTTCCTTCCTAACTGTGCACCTGCATGCAGTGCAGTTGTTTCCGTGCTGCAGATGCTCCCTACTTGCCATTCTCTAAAATGTATTTTTGTTCTTCAAAAGAATTTGAACCCCTCTGACATTATTCTTGATTTACTCTGTGTCCACATTCTTAAGGTTTCAACACATTAGTATGTTGGTTTAAAGCCCCATTTCTATTTCCTTTTTTCTCTTCTGTTCTGCCTAGACCACAAACAAGTGATACTTTTTGAGCTCATAATTTGCTCTCTGTATTTCTAATTATTCATTGCTAACAGATTGCTTTTTACCTTGCCAACATGGTGTGGTAATGGTGTATCAATCTCCTCTTTGATATGCATTTGGTTCCATATCCAGTCTCGCTTTAGTCGTTTATGACTGGCATTGCTTGAAGAAAAGTTTTGGTTTGTTTTCTGACTTTCTGTGCCAGCAAATGCTGGAGCCAAAAGCAATGAGAAAAGTAGAATAATGTGGTTCATCTTCTTCTGTAGCCTAGAAGGTAATATAAAATATGAAAATTCTATGAATAACAGGATCTGATTAATCAGAGCACACAAAGAGGTACAAACGGACTTTCCTCCTGTAGGTATTTCTGTATTTCATTCCAGCTGTCTTAGCATCAAAATTTGAAATATCATGCTTCCTCCCTTCCATGAACCAGTTTTAACTAGATGACAACTGTAAAACCAATGAAAATATTTCTATTAAATAAAAAATGTGCAAGTTTTGAAAGCTTGTATAAAAGCCAGCATCCTCTTCAGCTACCATAGTTAACCTGCAGAGATCACCCGTGGTGCGTTATGGAAAGGTCAGTTGGGCTGCAGAGCACAGCAGAGTGTAGCTCATCGAGAGAGCTGCCATGAGAAGCAACACCACGCCTGAGCCAGATCAAAGTTTATGTTAACTCAACTTGAAATGAAATGTTCCAGCTTGACAACAGTTTTGACTTGCCCTGACACAATATATGCTGTAGTCAATATCTTCATATGGAAAATATCGATTTAGAATAAAATCTGGGTTTTGGTGGAAAAAATTATTCAAGTGAAATTTTCAATCAATTCCAAGTACAATGTAGAAAATTAGCTTGCTCAGAGAGCTTATTTATTGATCCATTTGTCTTTGGAAACATTTGAAGACATATATGAAGTTCCTTTATCCTCTCTTCTCAGTTTTGCTATGTACAAAATAATAATTTGTGAAATTATTCTCTCATGAAATCATATTTTCCCATCACATATTAATATGGCAAATTTTATGCCTGACTTTCATATCAGATTGAGAAGTTATTTTAATGTAGTAAAGCTGATTAATTTTCTTATTTATTTTCCCCTTCCCAATATAAAGAACTGTTGGGGAACGTTAACGCTCAAATAATCAGACTTTAAATCACACATATGTGATTTTTCATTATCTTTTAGGAGCTGTGAGCATACACAGCAAAAATAAAACCGTTAATTGTGATAGAGATGTTGACATCACACATGGTGCTAGATATGACAGGAAATCAATGGTTTTGGCACAGAGGTACTGAGACATTTCCAAAATTACTCTTTGGTAACTAGGTGATCAAAGTTATCCCATGGTACAGAATCACCAGTGGTCAGCGAAAAGATTTTATTTACTATCAAACTTTGCTTTCCTGTGCTTTTCCCTCCTCTACATTGTTGTACATAAGCTGAGGAACATTTCTTCTTTGTGATTCTATAGAAGTGACCAGAGTAGCTTTGAAGTTGCTAAGCTATATTTTATAGTTTCATGAGTTCATATACAACTTGTGATTTAACTACTTTTCTGAGCCACTTGCCTTGGCTCAATATTTTTAGAAAAGCAATTAAGATTCAGTTGTTTTGCTTTGTTTTATTTGTGTACAGGAACATTCTGCAACTGGAAAATGGAAGGCATTGGTGGGATTCTGTTGTGAATCACCTGAGTCTGTCTTTTGTTCATAAAATTACAAAGTTTGAACCAAAGGAAACCTTTTGGTTGATGTCAACTAATATGGTTTTGGAAAAAAACAGACTGTAGTGTTTAAAAAGTAATTTTCTCTTGTTGCTTTAGTACAGAGGCGATGTCCTTACTGGTGTAGTGGGGATGAGTTGCAAAAACTGAGGATAGTGCTGCCCACTTCAGTTGCTGTCTGTTTCACTGAAAGTGATGCATTTATAAATGCAGAAAGCATTTTTAACTTTGTCAGCTCTCTACTGAGGCACGCTCATCTTAGTGTAAATCTTTGTAAAGACAAGTTTTGTGTTTTCTCATTAATATTTTCCTAATATTTGTCTTACTGTTTTTTAATGATTAATTCACAGCCCTCCATGCCCTGTCAAACTCCTCAAGGTACTTTTTTTTTACTTTCTTTTTTTCTTACTTCTTTTTTTTAAGGAAAAACATTTTGCTGTGAGGGTGACAGATCACTGGAACAGGCTGCCCAGAGAGGGTGTGGAGTCTCTTTCTCTGGAGACATTCAAGACCAATTTGGACACGTTCCTGTGCGATTTAATTGCTCAGGCAGGGAGTTGGACTAGATGATCTTTTGAGGTGCCTTCCAACTCCTGACACTCTGTGATTCTATGCTTCTCTCCCTGCTCGTGAGAGTGATTACTAGTAGTGGTAGTTGTTTTGGTATCCTCATACAAGGTGCTGCTTGTTGGAAACTGAAGGCTATGGAAAGAGGTGTATGTTGTCTGTGTAGGAGCTCTGGAACTGGGGTAATATCCTTATTATCCCTGAGGATCCATGCAGCAAATGCAAACTCTCCTTTGAAGCAGTAGCCCATGTGTTTCACAGTTCAGGACTTCCTTGAAAGCTGGTCCATTAACAGAGCTAGACTGATCCTTAACTCCTCGTTAATGGATTCCTGCTAATACTTGTGCAGCTTCCTTGGTAAGTTAACAGTTCCTTTGTGAGCAATTTGGTCACAAGGTCAGCATAGACTTACACAGAACAGTGTCTTGCAAAAAATAACTTCTGATTTGTCTTGGGCGTTTTTCAGATTCTCATTTTGAGAGAAGTGACACTGCACAGTCAAGTACTTTGCATGCTGTCTTTTCTAGGGGTATTTGATGTGCATTGCTCCATAGGACAGTCTGACTCTGAGAAGACTTCCTCTGTGTACTGTGCAAGTTTTACATTTGGCAGCTGGGGGTCCATTGCTGTTGAACCCCTAACTGAATTAATCACAATATTTAAGAATACCCTCCTTTGGCAGGACATACAGACACTTCAGAAGCAGAACCCTGCCGAGCAGTAACTGGATAAGGGCACTGTCCTGGTGTGAAGGCCATGTTCCATGCATGTTGGCTCTTGACAAGCTGTACTAAATGCACTCTCTTTTTCTGGGCATGATTGTTACCCTTTGCTGCAGATCTCATTTGAAATGCCAGAGGTAGTACAGAAGAGAGATATTCCCATGCCTGAGCAGGAGAATGCATTCCCATGGAGTTAGAAGCAAGAGAGTTTCAGAGGGATAACAGTTGGATGACATGTAGGGATTGACTCTTCATTTCCTCTTATGTCTGCTGTGGCAGCCAGAACTGAGAAAAGGAAGATTCAAGCAATGACCCCTGCGCCCACAAGCTTCTGGAAAAGGGGACAGCACAGTGTGTGCTGTGACTGATCTGTCCCTAGCATGATGCCATCAAGTCCCATCACTGGTTTACCTTAATGTACAGAGTTCAGATACCCATCTGTCTATAAATGATTAGACCAATAATTCAGGTTTAGGTTTTTGGTTTTTTTTTTTCAATTTAAACAGGAGCCGTAAATGTTCCTTAAAGTTAGCAAGGTAATGGTTTATTCAAATAGCTGTTTCTGGCTTTGCTCTTAAATTTTCTGTCAGAAAATGATAGGTTTTCCCACCAACATTTTTCATTTTGTGTGTTGAATTATTTTAGCAAATAACTCTTGGTCTGCAGGGTACTACAGACAGTTAACTGAGAAATTCTGGTATTCAAACTGATTGATGGCACATATGACTCATACAGTGCAGTTTCTTCTCACCGATTGGGAGTAATTATTAAAAAAAGTCAGGTGGAGATACAGACAATACTGTACTAATTAAAAGTTTGCATTTTACAAGTTGTTTTGGCAGGTAATCAACTGCAGGATTGATGAGCAGCTAATATAAATAAGGTCTTCATGCAGTGAAAACGCATTTGATGAAATATTCTTATAAACATTTGTGGGGTTTTTTTTTCTTGGTTGATCCAATTAAAATCTTATGCTGATCTTTGAGAATTTTTGGATTTATTAGTATCTAAGAACCAGAAATAGCACTAGAAATAGTGATAAGGAATGTCCTAAGAGAAAATGTCTATCACACACCAGAAAAATAAATTTGAAATGGTTTGTGTCTGTGTTTTTCAGATAATTTGTATACCTGATTGTTAGAAAAACAGGAAAGAAAATTATTATTGTTGACTATTTTTGCTTACAGTATCTTGGTTTGAAATTAAACAATCTAAATGAAAATGAAAAATCCCATGCAAACATAAGAGTTTCATCAAATCAGAAAATATTAACAAAATTACTGATAAATCAATACTGTAGGACATAATCTGCTTGGTTTCTTTAGTGCTGGGATTTTTGCTGTTGCTGGTTCTTAATCAAACCTCAGCTGTCGTGCCTGTAGCCATGTAAACGTAGGGAATACTAAATGTCTGAAATACTGTATTCAGTCAATTGGGAGCAATATGGAGCTTGAAGGAAAGGGTTTGCTCATCTTAACCTGCCCTGGTGTGGGTATGGGCCCTGGCCCTGCGATGTCCCGGAGATTAGGGTGCCGGGGTGGGTGTGTGTCCACAGAGTTGTGCTGACTTGGCTGAAAGAGGAGGAAAACTAAGAAATCATTGTACACAGAAGGTTTATCTGTGGGGTTTTCAGTTTGTTTTGTTTTCAGAGAGTTGCATTTGGATAGCTTTAGTTTAGTTTAAGAGGCATTTTCTGACTATATTTCCCCCTCCAGTCTGGTGCATCCTCTCCAGTGTAACTAAGTAGCTCTGTGTAAAAAAAAAATCTGTGGAATTTGCAGTGGACTAGATCCACCAATATAAAGTAGACAGCACTTCCTTTCTTTTATCAGATGCAAAAAATTTACTTTGCTACACCATCTAAACACCCCCAAAGTGTGCCCAATGAGCCATGATAGTTGTAAAGAGCAGAGTCTGACCTAGTGTCAAGTAACCAAATGATCCTCAAAAACCCTGCTGTACAGATTCCTTTTTTAATATTAACTTCTCATCTATATGATGTTTAAGACAAAAGGTGAATGTGTTAATGCAGTGAGTATTAAGAAATAAAAAGGTAACATACCAGCCACAGGAGGGGCAACAATTTTTGTCTTTGCAATGCCTGTCATTTTGGTAAGCACTATTAAAAGAAAATAGTCCTAGCAATACTTAACGCTGCCTTTCAGGGACCTTAAACTGTGCAAACGTGAGTTGATAAAGCCTCCTCATTTCTCTGTGAAATGTACTGTAACTAGATGAAAGCAATATCCCTTCAAAAGGTATGCTTGAAACACAGAGGACTTAAATGTGTTTGCCATCTCCTGACTGGGTCAGGAGTAACAAGAGTCTCGGATTTTGTTCTCACAGATTCTTCATCTCATTATTAGATATCATTCCTCTAGCCAGCTTCTAACAAACTCACAGAAACGCAGCTGCAAAGTAATCACTTAGGTATAATTTTTACCTGCACTCCAGTTTCTGCTTGGCATCCAAGCTGCCTCCTTCACTCCCTTGAGTTTACGATGTGAGAAGAGTTGAGGGTATGTGGTACAGTGAGAACAGGAACTATTGTAGGTCTTCAATCTTTAGTAACATCACGTAAAAAACTAAGTAAATTGTGCAACATTTGACTTTGAGCAATCATTTTTTTTCTAATTTCCAGATATAATTTGTTTTGGATGGGTACTCATTTTTCTTATTTCTTATTAAAACTGTCTTGTCACAGGTCCTCAACGGTGTACAGTGATTCATTTTAAAATAGGCCTTTCCTGAGAACACTGTGCTGCTTTGTCGTTTCCAGATTATTGAGCTGATTTAAATGGGCCTAGTGCCTGAATACCTGGTATTATATTTTTGATTGTCCTTATGTCAAATTTATGCATCTGAGAAGTGGTTTCCACTGATGACTAAATAGTCTGAAGTGCAAATGCTGACCTGAAAACTGATTATGAGATAACTTTTAATATGCATGATAGTACCTCTGAGTAAATCGCCACTTTGATGACTAAACAATTTGGAGTGCAAATGCCTGCCTGAAAACTGATTATAGGATGACATTTGATACTTGTGATAGTACCTTTGAATGAATAGCCACTTCAGCAATATCTTCACTGAACTCGTTACTATTTTACAAAACCACACGTCATTCGGTATTGCCAGAGACAGCACTTGTGTGCATTTGGTCTGCTCAGTTCTTGGTACTGATGCTGCAGCATTGTATATCAGAATAGCTGAGGAGTTTTAGGTTGGATATTAAGAAGAGGTTCTTTACTGAAAGGGTCGTTGGACACTGGAACTGGCTCCCCAGGGAAGTGGTCACAGCACCGAGCTTGTCTGAGGTCAAGAAGTGTCTGGACGATGTGCTCAGTCCCATGCTCTGACATGGCTGTGGAGCCAGGAGTTAGACTTGATGACCTTTATAGGTCTCTTCCAACTCAGGAGATTCTATGATTCTGTGATTCTATGATAATTCTGCATGTCTGATTTTGGCTTTGATTTTAGCTCATCATATTGTTTCAAGAAAGTTCTTTGTGATTTCAGCTCCAAACTTCTTGGAAGGTCTGGGGAAATTGTCCTAAAGATTTCTCCCCACTAATGTTCACCTTACCAGAAAATTCTCTCCTGGATTATACAAGTACAACATAATCTCATGAGCGGATGAAGTCCTCAGCCAGGACACGTGCCCTTTTTGGAAATGAGGAAATTTGGCTCTAAAACACTATAAATAGTTATTGTGTATGTGTTAAAGATTCATTGCCTGATGGCAATCAAGGAGCCAAATTGGTCTCCCAGTCTTTCTGTTCTGTCTCAGATACAGAACTGGCTAATAATGGGGAAATAGGGGAGGCAAGAACTGGTTTGTAATTTTTTTTAATTGGGTTGTGGATATTTTTTGGTTTATTTTTTGGAAACAAAGCCATCCTCCAAGCTCGTGTCTGAGAGCTTGTGAACTGTAGATGGGTGAGCAGCAATAGTGAAATCTGGCTGAATGTCCTCCCAGAGCTTCCTGACACCCCTGTTTGCATATTAGCAAGGGATTTGCTGACTCTGAAATTAAAGTGCTGTCATAACTACCAAAAAAGGGTGTATGAAAAGGCTGAGAGAGCTGAAAATGAGACAGACGTTTGCTATAAACAGAGTAATTTTAGAGAAACAAGAGAGGAAGAAAGATGTAAGAGGTCACGAAGATCTCCTTTGTTCCTTGTCACAAAGCTCTTATGGGAAAGGGCTGTATAGATTTGCAGAAGTCGCCTCATCAGGTGTAGGATCTGATCTTGAATCGGTAGATTCCCCCTGCTTTACTGTAGTTTGCTTTGCATCAGTGATGTGATTGATAATATTTTTGCTGGATATATTAACAAAAATAAAAATGTTGGCAGGAGTGGGGAAAGACTAGCCCATAGCAGGCTTTGTTTAATATAATCTGTAAACAGTGCGCCACTACAGGTGCAGTCAGCCTTCATAGGAGTCCAGAAAAGCTGTTCTTGGTCCCCTTGTCTGTCTTGGCTCTGAATTGCTCTGAATCTGACCCATTATATACAGGAATGACCTCTGGGACAAACAAAAAACTTTTTGGTGGTGCTACTTCAGCTCAAGCACTGTTCCTTACCGCACTAACCCTCAAACGGTGTACCTCAAGGTAACCTGATAACTATCAGTAGACTCAGGACATTTACTGCCTGTTATAGCTGGGTGTGCAAGATATAATCACTAATTCAGCTTGGCACGAAAGTCCCTTGCTGATAATTGCTGATTTAGTTGAGAGAATTCAGAGTCAAGTCCATTGGACAGTCAAGCACCAAGGCCCAAAATCTCAAAGGTAAAAAGACATTTAACTTCTGTTGGTATCTCTCAATTTCTGGTTAACCTCACCTTACGGTGTATTTTCCAAAAACTTACAAAGCCACGTTTGCAGTTTGGAGAGTTCCTACATAACACCTATCTGATAACAAGTGTATTAGTTGTAAAACTTCTGAATGCATGTTGCTGGTGTAGGCTCAGATTTAATTTCCTATTCACAAGTTTGTTTCATTTAAATCTTGATTTACCTGTGCTTAACACCCATACAGCTCAGAGTCAGCTCTGAATTTGACCTTTTACAATTCAAGATAACCTCAAACAATGTAGTTTCCTGGGAAAATGTGGAAGAGATGGGCTGATAGATTGTGTCTGGTTGTTCTGTGTACTTCAGGGACTGGTAGCCTTTTGTGGATAGTGTTAGTTTAAGTACATCTGGGGATCTGAAACATTTCTGTTTCTGGAAATGAATCCTATCTGTGATCCATATAAAACATGTTCTGTACACAAAAGTATGCTGCTTCCACATAGATCAGAGAGAAGCTACAATTATTTTTTTTTTTGTGTAGCACATCAAAAATCTTACATAGTGAAGTTATCCAACCAACAGGGACTGCCTCTGTGTCTCATGTACACAAGCTGTGATACTGTTCTAATTTTCATTTAATATTTTTCCATCAATCTATAGTAACTTATTTTAAAATCTGAGTTTCTTACTTGCAAATATGATAATTGAGGAACAAATTAAATACATCTTTTAGTTACTTGTCAGGTCTCTTCTTGGACTTTAAGGAGGCATTATTTCTGCACTAGATAATAACACTTGAATCATGCTGTTGAACTGACAGTGTAAATAAGGGTTGATTGCTGTGGTCAGGACATCTGTGATGAAGGTAGAAAAATACTTTGAAATCATTAAAATGAAAGTCATTCTTATCACATTGGTTATGGAGTTTAATTGTTGTTTTCATGGATGACTGTTCTCCTTTCATATGATATATCTAACAAGAAATCCAGCAGTCTTAGTAAAACCAATGGCTTTCTGTCTCACCCAGGGAGAAATACGTATACACATACGTACAACATACTTTGGAGCCACCAATCATGAGATGAGTTCTAAGGATCTTCTTCATTTCATGCTCGGCATGCATATCATGTCGTGCCAGGGGCAGAATCACTGTCATTACTCATTTTTCACAATAATGTTATTTGTCATCACAAAGGCTGTAGAGATACTTGAAAGCTGATGATGACCAATTCGAAACTGAACAGTACATGAAGCACTGAAATACGTGTGTTCTGGTGCTGCTGAAGGGTTCTTATTCTGGCCATGCAACTGTTGTCATACAGAGCTTTACTATGGAAACTTTCGCTGAAGTGACTCCAAAATAGGTTAGAGTGCTTTAAAGAAGCAGCAACTGGTATTATCCAGTCTTTCCATGCATAAAGCTTTTTACTTCATATACAAATATGTTAAGCACATTTTATCCCTTTTTATATTTTGTACTAAGCACAGTGCACAGTATAAACCCAGCTCATTTGTGATTTAATTATTAAGCTCATTTGTTGACACTGTTTCATAACACATAAATAATTTGCCATAAAAAAAGATTTTGTTTTTCTCTTAGTTGCTGACAGCATAGACAGCTTTGAGGTTATAAGATTTTCCCCCAGAGCTCTTCCCAGCTTCTGAGCCTGGGAACACATATATGAGGGCTACTCCTAAGAAGCAGGAGTATTCTGATGTTTAGTGACTCCTCTCAAACCCACAAGCACAGTTTGGGTGTTGGTGCAGAATATTATCACCTCATCATTATCATCATGCCATATAGACTCAGTGTTCTGTTGATTTAGAGTGTTCCAGTTTTAAAAATCAGGAAGCTCATAGTACCTATGACTTCTGTGTTTTATTTGCTTTGCAGATGTTGCAGGGGTGAAAATAACAATTACATGGCAGAAAATTTGTTCTTGGCCACAAGTCTTTTGATGACAATTGCCAAATGCTGTAGAAATCTGAGCTATTTTGGGGGATTAACTTTGCATTAAATACAGCACTTCTGTACTGAAGTGAGCTAGCAAGAGATGGACGGGATAAAATCTGCATGCGTCGTTTGGAACTGCAGACATTTTCCCTTGTGAATTCTTTGTCCAAAATGCAAAACTAAGAGGATAATATCTCCAATCCAGATTAATTATTGATGAGGACAGATGATGAAAATAGTGATGAAGTGGCGAATAACTTGTTCTCTTCCTTGTCTCCAAAAAGTAGTTTCAGGAATGATCTTGCAGTCCTGTGTGTTCATTCCTGTGAAGGGTCTGACTGACTTTGAAGAAGGATTGAGGCTCTGTCAGTCTTAGTGGTGTGTTTATGCAGCTGTGCATCAAGCTTTCTTACTTTCTTTGAGCCAATTTCCTTTTGCTTAGCCTGAAGTGTGGTGGCTCCAGTAGGAGAGAGGTGCAGGTGTCTTGGCACTGAGCCCCCCTATCCCCAGCACCTTCCTCATTCAGATGATGTTTGGTTTTTGGGAAGTGTGGGTTTGGGTGAGAACGGGAAAAAAAGAGTCCTCCAAAACTCTTTGTCTCGTCCCAGTGCAGTAGTGGAACAGTTTGGGTATATTGGAGGTGTTGGTGATCACTAAAGAGATTTCTCAAGTATCTCCAACCACAAAGCTCTGTTTCCTACAATAAATTGTGTGCGCATTTCAGAATTGATCTGTTTTGATACTGCCTTCTGGTTAGCTCTGCTCTACACAGAGATTAGCTGAAGCTGTCACTGAATGTTTAAGAGTTTGGCCAAGCTGAAACAAAATAAGGTACACTATGAGAATAACATATTACAGAGCTTTTTCCACTTTCCCTTTGTTTCTTGATAAAGCCTTGGTATCAGAGAGGTTTCCTAGCACAGAGCTCCGACAGAGTAGCTTTGATTAAGGAAGTCCCTATCCTTTGAAGAACTGCATGCAATAAATAGGATTTTTTTTAAAGTACAATGTAGCTGTGTTTACAGGAGATAAGATTTTTTTGACATTTTCCTTCAGCAAAAGCTCAAGAGCAAAAGTATCTGTCTTGAACACAAGCATCATGCACAGGTCACAGTAATTGATATTTATTGCGCTGACAGTAATCTGAAGCAGAGAGAGCATGTTTAGCTGGCTGTGTGTTCTAATTCCTTTGTCCAGGCTATTCTACTGAGTAACTGAATGCATTATTATTTCCTCTGAAAATTAATTTTGTGGCAGATAAAGAAAGCATGTACATGTACATAAATCTCTTGTTTTCTGGCTGGGCAAGAAGCTAAAAAACCAGGGTGTGTCTGAATATATTTTGGTTGGTAATTAGTATTCAGTATTTTTCTCCCTTTATAAAATGTCTAATTCAAATGTCAGTTCATTCTTCTCTATTTCCTGCCCTTATTCAACCAGACTTCCAGACCAGGCTTAATTAACTTTATGACCTTTTCTGCCCACCCCTATAGTTACAGTCTTTTCCTGGAACATTTCCATTGTTATAATCTCCATGTGTTGTGAGATGATACAAATGATATTATTACTGTTCTTATGAATTTACAATGAGTCCTTCAATATTTTACTTACAGCTTAGCTCTTGTCAGAAAAATCTCACCTTTAAATAAAAATAAAGTTAGGGAAGCAAAATGCCAGCTTACAGTGCTGATAACGGGAAGCTGGAGGACCTGAAAATTCAGGCCTCAGACATAGGGAAGCTGGAAAAGCTGTAGAAAGTTTTGTGACTTGTTTTTAGAGCCAGATTTATTTTTTTTTCTGTATGGATTTGTTTCCATGTGGGAGTGATTGTGATTTAACATAGTGGTGTGTTCTGTTGTACTGTATTATCTATGCACTGGCTTAGGCAGGTCATTAGTCTGATGAATTTTACAACCCTGGTCAAGAGGCGGTGAGGGAATGCGCACCACGGAGAGCTTGCTTCCTGAAACAGATGGCTCTTCATAGGTTCTAGTTTAACACACACGACAGGACTGAGGGAGTGACCCTGTTTCAAGGCAGCCCATGCTTTTGTTTACATGTGGTACGAACTCTTTGTGAAAGTGATAAAAGTGAGAGCTGGGGGTTTGCAGCTGGCTGATCTGGGGACAATTCTGCTCAAGGCTCTTTTCCAGCCAGCACCCAGGATCTGGTGGCTGCTGCTGCCACCCTTAGTGGCTCATGTTTTAATCACGGCTACTGAAAGCCCCTTTCTTGTGTGAATGAAACCTTTCTCTTCTCTTAAAGAAGCCAAAGATAAATCCATATAAGGCAGGTAATGTAACTCACCATTTCACAGCAGGAAAATGACGCAGTATATTCTGAAATGTGCCTCTTGCTTCCTGCTTGAAACTTAAGTCATCTGCAAGTGCAATTACTGGGGGACTCGTTATCTATTCTAATACTAAACTTTTACTGAGGCTGTGGCTGGCAAATTTAACGTACAAAGCAAATGTATTTGTGCTACAGATGATAGAGCTCTGCGATAGCTTTGTCACTGTCAAGTTCACCTTATTGTCTTTGTAAAGTGAACCGGTCACCAGAAGCATTCCTGCTTTTTGTGCTCTCTGCCTTTTGTTCTTGCTTCTTAATTTCTCTGCTGGATCTGTGGTTTAGGTGGAGTGCATTGGTAATCTGGGTGATACTAAAATTTGCTTAGTGTAGCAATATTTATGTTTTGATGGCAGCCTAAAAAACCACTAAATTAACAGTACTAAGCAAATACTCAGCATATACTATTTTGTTGTAGGTTTGGATTAATAGATTAGGTGATAAAAAGTCTGATACGTTATTAATAGTGTTGATTGTTTGGCCTAACCCTAGCATGAGTAAACTCATTGTTTGCAAACAGATCATATATATCTGAAAGATGATGACAGCAAAAGCCAGTAAGATAAGGGAGATCTCCTCTGAATTCAGGTCTAGGACTTGAGGTAGGGAGAGGGAGTATCCCACAAAGAGAATGGAGATGCTAAACTAAAACCGAGCCAGTGGAGACTATGCCGATAAAGCTGAAACTATGACAGGAACAGTTCCCATCAGTGGCAGGATTTCCTATTGATTGCATGAGAGTAGTAACATCAGGCCCTCACTTTCCGCTAGCAGTATGTTGGAGTGTAGGCTTTGGGCTCCTAGAAGACTTCCAGAAAACAAATTCCTAGCAGATAGCATCATAAAAGGAAGGGGAAAAGGAAGACTGATCCTACCAAAGCATTGCTCAGAAACATGGACAAAGGCAGAAGTAGTTCAGCTGTATCCTCCTAACACACTGTGGAAGTGGAATTTCCCTTTACACTGTCATACACAATAAGTACAAGGGCCTGTGTGCACTGCAGATAACCCACCTTGAATGTGTGAAGTTTGCCAAGTGTCTGCAGGACCATTCCAGATGTTGCTGGTGGTCTTGGGAAAGAAAGGGATGGTTTCCGTGTCGGCAAAGCCAAATGGGCTACTGTGAATTTGTGGAGACTAATAGTAGGCTTTTTAAAAGAACATGTAACAGAAACAGGGAGCTCTTTCTCCTAAAGATTTGGCAGAAGACAGTGGTAAAATCTCACAGGGTTTTGATGGCAACTAGACTGGAACAATGAAAAAAATATCTTTTTTTTATGGATTTTGAAAAATGAAGAATTTAAAACATTTCTGCTTTGGGTCTAGGTGGTGCTCTGTAACTCCATGAATTTCAGATAGCAATGTTAGGGCAAAAGAATACTCTTTACTCTCTACTTCTGGAAAGGTCCCCATACAATTTCTGTGATGTGGGCCAGGTAACTATGCTTGGCTTTCTCTAAAATAGTCACTTCTCACTCCCGAGTCCTGGACACTGTCGTAGGTGGTACTTGATAATACTTTCACATGTTTTGCTGTCTCACACAAAAATTCTTGCTTGGAGAAAAGTCTACCATAGCCCATCCACCTGCTTGAGTCTGGTTTATTTTTTGTAAATCTGTGCTTGGATAGACTCAGAATACCAAACCTGAAGCGTAGGCAGTGTGAATACCTGCAATGTATGGATAAGCTTCCCCCCTGCCCTTCCCCTGTCCTTGCCCTGGAGGATAAAGCTATTGAACTATTTCAGTTCCTGTGAGCATCTGTGGGCTTTAACTAGCACCTAGGAGGGGTGGGTCCCAAATCTTCTTACTGCCTCCCCGGCAGATGTATATGGCAGAATGTGTACAAAATAGACTCGTGGCACAAATAATATTTGTCTTGGAAGTATGTACAGAGAGAGTTGATTTAAAATATTCAGCAATATCCTACGTTCACAATATAGGTAGTTCCATGCTTCTTGGCAAATTTGAAATTCAAATCAAGATGAGTGAAGCTCAGGTTCTCATTGAATGAAAGGGCTAATCTGTATTCTTGCATTGTGGAACTGTAAACAGGTTCTTCACAATTATTTAGTAAATGTTTTATATTTCAGGATGAGATTCACTGCAGAGAGCTCAGCTGCTAGAAATAATCAGTTACTTCTAGTCTGTGAACCTCTGCTTTTTGAGAAAATATCAGGTATTAGCTGGCCTGATTTAGGTCTGTAGTTCTGCAGACACGTACCTGGACAACAAAAAATAATTTGTATACGGTTTTTCTATTTTTCACTTGAAATATGAAATGAAGTAATTGATTTACAGATCCACCATGAAGTCCTTTGTTCCTTAAGTGCTATAAATCAGAGGAACTTCTAAGCCATCCCCGGTGATTTTTACCTATATCCTGTTTTCAGTTCTGTTTCACTCAGAGGCAGGATATGAAGCAAACCTGGCAACAAGCCTTTTAACTGTTTGGGTGGACTTTCTCTGCCTGGGCTGCCTCTGCAGCACTGGGTTCTGCATCTAGTGCTCTGCAAGGTGCAGATTGCCATTTGACATGTAGCTATTTTGTGGCATAATTTCAGTGTTAGCATTTGTTTCCAAATGTTTAATAAACAGTTTCATAATCTTATGTTAAATAGTAAAGCTTTGGGAAATACTTCTTGCTGCAATGCAGCACAGCTGCAGCACTCTGAAAAATAAAGCCCAGGTTTGTTGTCAAAACGGGAATGATTTGTTCGTTTAGTTTATCTTTTGCTTTCAAATGAATTTGTTTTATTGTCTGTAACTTCACATTCTTCTCTGTAGTGTACTGTACTATTCTAAGGCTTTCATATGCTAAATTAATCCTGTGTCTTTTTCTCCTGTCAGTCACCCTTTCTTGAGGATAAAAAGTAACTCCTGCAAATACCGCAGATAAATTGCAAGTCAGCATTTCTGTGATTTGCTTCTGGTATATTGGTTGTTGTTACAAGGCACAAATTAACCTATGATGAGAAGCTTTTGTAAATCATTGGAATATCCTTGCTTTTGTCTAATATTTTTTCCTACATGATCATCTGTAATACTGTATGCTTTTACAAATGCTGCTGTAATGATTTATAATCAATGGAAGCAGGGACACATTGATTAACTACACCTTTGTTAACTGCAGTAGCAACCAACTTTTAATGTTTTCTGTAGCTAAGAATGGAATAGATTTTCTCACAGAAATTCATCTTCTTCCATATCTTTTTTCCTTGCATTTCTTCCCTTTCTTTATCTTTATTACAGCATGACAACCAGCACAGTAAGGTACTGTGCACATTGACAGTCTCACTATTGCCAAATAGAGTTCTTACAGAAAAAGCAGTATCAGTTCATCTCTTATGCATAAATACTTTGTCTCTGTGAGTTGTACAGCAAACTTGTTAGCTCAGGGACTTGCTACACTATCTGTAGGATAAGATAAAGCCTTTTCAACCAACTTTTTGTATCAAGCCACTGCTCATAAAATACCTCATCAAAAAATGATTCTTTTTAGACTTCTAAATTAAGAATGGTCGTTTAGAACAGGGACTGTAAAAACTGATAGTCTAGGGTTAGGGTGCTAAAGTACCTGGACCGCTTTAAACTTGAGATTTAGGAGACCAAGTCACTGATGTGTTATGTAAACTCTAAAGCCTTAGCCAAATCTCTTAGCAGTTGAGATATGCTGGCTGGAGTCTGTGGCAGCTTTCACCTCCTCCTGGCGCTGGACACAGTAGAGGCACAGCACCTTGTAGACAGGTAGCGAGTCAAGCCCTGCTTTGCTAAAACATATTGCACCACATCACAGCACAGCGTACGCCTGCTCACTTAGAGCAGTACTAAGCCTGTAACTGTCCTCACTGCAAGGGAAGTCCTTTCCTAAAGAGTTTACAGGTGCAATGTGCATATCTGTCCTTTTTCCATTATGAGTGAGCATCGGCAACATAATCTGAATATTACAAAATAGTAAAAAATATCTCTTCTTTTAATAACTGGGAGTATCATGGTATGGGCCAAGAAAGCCAGAGATTTTATTCTTATAACATCAGTTGTAAACGTCTCTGCTGTTGTCTGCACTTAACTTGGTTTAAGTGCTGTCACTGTCAGGCCCAAAGGGCTCTCTGGATATGTATAACATTTGATAGCCTGTCTGCTGATATTTCTTAAAATATTTCAGACATTGGAAGAGATTTTTTGGTGGAGGGAAATAACCTTTGAAAGTAACTTCATAGAGGGACAGCAAATACCATTTATCCCTTACCTGAGTCGATGCTGGTGGAGCTTCGCTTTGTTCCCAAATCAGGCAAACTAAAATCAACAGTATCCCAAAATGTTAAGCAGCATACAGAAAATGAAGATCAAGTAGACAAATACACTTCTTTTTTCATTAAGCAATACTGGGAGTGTTCAGCTCACCAGTCTCCAAGGTTTTCCAGCTGGGACTCAGCCTTTTCCCATCCTGTATCCCGGCATCCTGTTATTGTTCCAAGTCTTAGTGAGAAAAGGGCGTGGAGGAAGCAAGATAAACTTAGCCTTATTATTGCTGTACCTACTTATTTGTTGCTGTCTCTGATGAGGGATCCGAGTAAAATGGATTTGGCTTTGAAATACAAAAATTGGTATGTTATTTAGTATTATTTAATAAAGAGTTTTAGGACTTAGAAAACATCTGAATGGTACTTAAAATAGTGTCTGATATTTCATCAGCATAGACTATACCTGTTTTGCACAAACAGGATTTTCAAAACAGTTTGGAGACATCCTATCTGTAAGGATTTTTCTATCTTCAGGCAAAAAAGCAAGAGCCCTCGTACAAATGAGTCTGCCATCTCTGGATGTAAAAATGAAATTTAACAGTATTTTTCACTGGTAGAATTATGACCCCAGAAACAAGACAGTGTAGATGGGCCTTCCAGAAGGAGAAAATGTTTGTAATGTCTTGAATACAGCTAGTTTTAAGTCTCTGGGCAGCTTGGGGCAGACAGAAGGGAAGGATTCATTGTGTTGCACTCCCAGGGCTGATTAGCCCGGCAGTGGCAGCCTGGGGGAGGCTCACCAAAGTGCAGGCTTCAGTGTCTAATATAGTCAGGCACCTAACCCTGAAGTCAGGGTGTTGTTTAGTGAGCCCAGGCTGATGTGCCAGTGGGCTTTTCTGTAGCCTAGCCTGAGAACCCGAGTCCTCCGGTGGGACTGTGGTATGTTTGTCCGTGCCACCTTCTGTTGTTGGGCTGTCTGCATGTTAAAACTGAACACAAAGGTGTAGCTCTGGCATTCTACAATACAAATGGAAGAGGAAATTTTTTACTAAATAATGCAGAAAACCTGAGAAGTGTGGGACTTAATTCAAAACTCCTTTTATTTTATTTTTTTAAACCAGTTATAATAAATGTAGGCAAATTTTCAATGTGGCTTAAGTACAACTTTAAATAATAATGTTCCACAGTTAAATACTCTCTTGTGCCTATTTGTCATCACCGTCCAGCACAGGTGATGGCATTGATTTCCTGGCTTGCTGGAAAGCTGAGCTTGGTTAGATTGTTTCACATTTTTATGATGTACAGGAGTAAAGATGAATGCCTTTTAAAAAAAAAAAAGATACATTAATTATTCAGAGAAGTTAAGTAACTGATGATGAGACATTTTTCAAGTCCTACATAAGGGGAGCAACTAGAGTTAAGCTTCCTTACAAGAAAATAAGCCGTTCCTGTGTCATTGCTGAGAGAAGAGCAGGGAGGATGTTGATAGGAGTTTTCCAGGGAACTGCAGTTATCTGGTCAGGATGCAGTGCAGTGATAATTTGGTACCCACAGCAGACAACAGGCTCAGATATGATTTACTTGCAAATGACTTCAACTGTATTTACAACTGTTGTATAGCCTTTGATGTTCCTATCTGTGGACTTGGGAGTAAGCATGTCACTTAGCTAACCTAAACAAAGGATGGGGATAAGGGAGCTCTCCGTGTCCACTACTTAGAAAAGGGAAAGAGAAAACCCCCATGTTCTCTGTATATGCCCTGAGGCGAGCGGCCTAGATTATCAAGGTCTGTTTTGATACCTGCTAAATAAGCTTTGTATTAGTTGACTTGTTTTATCTCTGCTGAAAAATTCAATGAAAGAAGTGAGAAAGTTTCTAAAGGTATTTTCAACAAACACTGTGTTTCAGAGCTCAGTAGAATAGCTGAAAACCATTTATAAGCTTTGATGAAGATACTTTCACTGAAATTTTAGAAACCTGATTTAATAACTCAAACCTTCCACATTGTGCTTTATAGATTTCATCTCTGCTGAACTGATTGTTTAAGACTTCTTTGTGGCTGTCAGGAAATGTTTGTTGATGTTTTATGGCCTTCTCTAACAGGCGGCAAAGCTCCTAATGCTTCAGACCACCCCACACCCTCTGGTTAACCCCAGACATATGTGTGTCCTCAGAAGTGAATTTCATCACATTTTGGAAGCTGCTGACTCAAAATGCCAGCAAGCAGGTTTTCTTGTAGCTTGTAGACTTTCAGACTTCTTTATTATTAGGGCAAATCATAGCATTTGGAAAGATTCCTTGGTGATTGGACTCTTTTGCAAGCAAGGGGGTAATGTTTTAAACCAAATTTTATTAATTCACACAATGTTTTGGTAAGGAGAAACATCCCATGAGTGATCAGACAACACTGGCAGGTATACTTCTAGGTGCCTTGCTTTATGTATGCAGTCTTAATTAATGGTCAAACTTCGGGAAGTGAAAGGAACAGGCAAGAATGGATAGAATTCTTAGCATATAGCAACTTTCCACTATGTTGTGTGACTCATGAATGGAGCTAGTGGCACAAGTTAAAATAGTGATAATTGTTTGACATTTGTCCAGATGACACCAGGCCTTTTTCATTGGTCTGTTCAGCTATATCCAGCTGTCCCTACTGGATAATTTGCTTTCCCCCCAAGGTTTTCCCACAGATGTTCAATAACTGCTATTTTTTGACTTTGTGGCACTTGGATTAGATGTGCCTGGTTCAGATCAGCATCTCTTTCTGTGAAACCTTGTAATGTTAGCCTGTGTTATTGAAGTGCTGGTGTCTGTGTGATCTTCCAGACTACTTATGCTAGTAAACTTTAGTCTTCCCTTTCTTGAATGAAGGGGCAAAACTCAACTTTGCTTTGAAGATGCTTGTGCATAGTTTGATATTTCTGGGAATCTAAAGTCATAACTGTCATCTTGCTTCTGCTGAAAGGAATAACGTGTGATAATGGGCAGAAACAGAGCTCTCATTTGCTATGCGAAATCGGTTAAATTTGACTGCTCACACTATACACAGATACCGGTGGCTGGGTTAGTATTAATTAATGGAATTGATAACTGTATAGACTAAATGCAAGATTAAAGCTTGCATCTTTCTTCAGAATTATATTTTATTGGTTGCTGAGGGGACTGGTCAGGTGATCTGATCCTCCAGTTTCATTACTTTCTGCATAGCCAGCAAAGCAGACTCATTCCTGAGAATAGCTGTTGGTTACATCTAGTTTGGGTTTTTCATGTAGTGCTTGTTTGCTGTCCCACGTGATTAGTGGTCCGTGCAATATTCCTCAAACAATTCACGGAGGCCATGGTTGTAGGAACACGTTCGTTGCTTTCCTAACCAGCACAAATTCCATCAGAGTTGATTAAACAGCCTATGCCTTTCACTGAGGAAGCATGGATTTTTTTCTGTCTTTTCAAGTAATTCTCAATTCCACCTAAATAAGCCCTTCTTAATAAGCCAAATCAGCTTTTGGTAACCACAATGACAGCTATTGATACAGCTGTAACTAGTAATGTTTTAATTTCTCCAAAGCAATCATCCTAATATTTGGCTCTTACTGGAGAGAGGCTTTACACTTGGCAATACAGCTCAAGAATGCTTTTGTAACAGTTTATAAAGGTTAGACCTAGTAGTCTGCCTTGCTAAAACCAGCCCTGTGCAAGTGAAGGCCTGCCAAGGTTTCAAGTTCAGTCACAGCAGTAATATTTGTGTCAGTATTTTTATGACCAGCTAAGAATTAGGGTATGGGAGAGCCTGAACTTTCATTTGGTTATAAAGGTAAACTTGAAATGCTAATTTTGAGCAGTGCAAGTAATCATTGTAAAATCCCTTCCATTTTCAATGTGCAGTTGTATCTGACTGTTGTCTGAAGCCTCTCTGGAAGAAGCATTACTTAAAGTTTTAAAAAATAACAATTACTGCTCCATGTGGAAAGCATAATCTCTGCAGAGCCTTGTGTTGTTATTTCTGGGACGTTTAATCAGGGCAGTGCAGTGCTCTTAGTCATTTCCACTCAGTAACTGTTTGCCTTTTTGTCACAGATTGAGGTGCGTATCCTGGAGTGAGTCTGACTCAGCTTCCTCTTGTGGAGTTTGTTAAATGAAAGAATGGAGCTCTGAATTTTTTTAATATAAGGTGTATTTCAAAACCTGCTGAGGAATTTTAGAAAAGGCTTGTGAAGTTGGATGTTTGCCGGGGACACGTGATAATATTTTTCTGAGATGTTTTCCAGAGTATCGTCATGGCTGTACCATACGCAGTTCATTAAACTGGATCTCTCGTGGAGGATTAAATCCTATGCTCCTTAATCAGGCAAATCTCTCATCATATATGAGACGTCTGGCTGCATAAAGACTAATGACTGGAGGATTTATGTCTAAAATGTTCAGCAGGGAATGATCCCAAACGATCGAATTTCCTTGTTTGGAAAGGACAGGAAAAAAATAGAGGGTTGAAAAGGCACCCATACTGCACTAAGACTCCTGCTAGCCCTCCGAGCGGGAGCTGTAAAATGAAACTGTCTCACCATTGAACTGAAAGAAAGGAATCATGAATTCCTTTGATTTGTTCATTGAAAACACAATCTACAGGGATTTTAACAAGCAGGCCTGCAGGCTAACTCAGGCACACTAACCTTGATATGTGATTTGAGTCTGAAGAGCAAGTCTAATGCAGAGGTGTGAAGCTGATCAAAAATTTTCCAGGAATGTTTTTTATAAACAGTTTTGATTTCAGGGAAACTTTCTCACCCAGAGAACATATCTGCTTTAATTGGCATGTTCCTTAAAACAGAAACCCAAACCAACACTATCTCTTCTCCCACTTAAACAAAAATGATGGCTTTTCATTCATTAACACTGCTAATTGAAAGGAGAAGCAGCCCAGCTTTCACTTCTGACAGGCAATGTAAATGGGAAGCTCCTGTTTTGGTGTAACAGTTTCTTTCTCTTGTGCTAGGTCTGAGGGGTGACATCTGTCTTAATTTTCCATAAAGTTTGAACTGCCAACACTCTTTATGTCTGTGGTGTTGATTTAGGAAATAAACAGAACTGGAGTCATCAGTTGGTGATGGAGAGGTGGTGCTGTGGAGCTGCTGGGGCAGGAGGGACTGGGGAGGTTTCCCTCTGTCTGAGCCCTGTCTTGTGATTCTTCAGACACTGTGCTCATGTCCTGACTGCTGCCATCCCTCGCTTGGTAAGGGATGCAGTGTTCAGGAGTAAGGAGCTGGAGAGAAGCGGGAATGTGTCTTCCCCGTTTCCTTCTAAGCTATTTATGTAACTGATGTGCCCACTCTGATACTGGCTTTCCTGTGACATTGGGTCAGATGTTGCGAGCTGAAATGCAAGCTCCTGACTTCAGTGGTGGGGTGACCAAGGGTAGCAGATCTCAGTCCCTGTATTCAGCAGCACTGGCTGTTTGGATTGTTCTGAAGTTGAATGTCTGCTAGGAAGCTCTAAAACAGAAGGAGAGTTTCGATAAACTTTAAAAGAGGTTGAAATAATGTTGACTTTTCTTTCAAAAAGGGTTGAAACCTAATTTTTCTGCCTCTTACTGTTTTGTGAGAGCCTCAGGGAAGATAAAAAGTTAGATTACTGCTTCAACTGCAAGCTATATACCAAATAACCACTCCAGACATTGGAGAGATGGCATCCCAAAGGCTGGAGCACACAAATATCTCTGTGATGCTGGGATCCATGTGGCTAATCAAGTGCAGAAGGAGTTTATCTTGCAAGAAAGATTTTACAATACTGGGATGAGAAGAGCAGGGTGCAATGAAGAGTAGGTTGTAGACTTGGGGTTACTTTCAGGGTTGTGTTGGGCTGTCATTCACCTCAGTGTCTTTTCTGATGCTGATGTGCCATATCCACTTGTAACCTTGCCAGAGAAGGGATGTGTCACACTAGTGCTTTGTTCCATGCCAGATGAGTCTGCGAATAAACAAGTTTCTGGAAGGGAAGCCACAGTGGGTGTTTACAGGGCATGAGATGACCCGTGTCTTAAATGCTTTCTTTGATGCCCCTTGAAGTCTCTAGATTTTCCTTTTATATTGTTACACTGAACTGCCAGCGCTCCAGTGATTTAATCTCAAGTCATGCACAAAGTCATGCCATTGACGTTAGTGTCTCCAGCACCAGGTCACAGTCCATCCCTCCCTTCCCCCCAGTTTCGTCATGCAGGGGTGGGAGGAAGCGTCTGCTGCTGTGCTCAGAGCACCTTCTGGCAAGGCTCTGCTGTGCCCCCCTAAGGTGTGCGTACACACATGCTGTCTCACTGCTGCGTGGCCGTGGCCCTGCTTAGAGCACAGTGTGACAGCCCCAGCTGGTTGGCAGTTCACGGTTGGGGCTGGCCAGATCTTCCTGGCATATGGTTTTGTGGAGTGGGAGAGAGGCGGTGACACCCTGCTATCCATGTGTGAGGTGCCAGTGAGGGGATGGAGAAGCAAGAGGCATCGGGTCCAGGCTCCGCCACACTGCGCAGACTGTGTGTGAGAATCCACAGGCATCTGTGACAGAGATCAGATGGACCTGAGTCTGAAACTGCTGCCACCCTTTTCCCAAGGGCACGGGATTTCAGAGTGAGCTTTGGTTCTGTTAAAACAGCACATGGGAAAAAGGAAGGAGGTACATGTGCTTTCTATAAAATCTGTTCATGGATCTGTCCGCTGGGCTGAGCGTGTCTGAGCATTTGCCAAAAGGAGGGTGGAGAGAGCTGTGCTGGAAGAATTCTTGCTGAGGGGCTGGAGTCTGGGAGCCAATGCACTAATGCCTTGTAAATTGGTTCAGTGACTTTTACTCATTTATATGCGCTCCCTTTATTATACCCCCAGACCTAGGCTGTCTTATTTCTGGTTTTGCTGCCAAAGACTGTGCAAATGCAGATGGTTTAAGTGTATCACTGACAGTCCCCCATGTATTGTTCCTGTTCTGCAGTCTGCATTGTGCCTCTTTTGCCAGGGAGTGTATGTGTAAGAACTCCTAATACCTTGGCAATCAGTCAGTATAGATTTTTTACCCCAGCCTGTTGAAACAGAGCCATCGAGTGGCAGCAATGACAGCTAGTATTTTCCTTTGTTTAAACACTGGAGGCCATTCTCCACTGTGATGTTGTCCCCTCCTCTGCATTGAAGCTGCTCTGATTTGCACTACTGTGAATTTAGCCACTGCTGTGAAATGTAAAGCTTCATTTTTCCCCTAGAACTGATAAAGTAACATTTAATTTTAGCAGACGAAATATATTTGTAATTCCATGCATTACTTCCTGGCTTCCAACAGCATAGGGAGAGCACAGATCTGTTGGAAATCCAAAGCTTTGGGGTTGGGTTTTCTTGTTTGTAATTTTGGCATAAAGTACCCTACAAATAGGCAGGGAAACTAGTCACAGAAGTTGCAGGGCTTGGTCTATAAAATACCGTATTTCAGACTCTGATCTTTGCAATGCAGTGGAAAAGTAATTTTTAATCTTCTGGTTACCTGTGAGTTGCTCAGGTTGATAAAGCTGAGGCATGGGACCCGTCTCCCCAGCTACGTGCTGATGCTTCTGGGCTGTAAATATCTCATTGCAACTCTGCTAACTGGGGGAATAATGCAGGATGAAAAAAGTGTAATGAATAATGAAAAGACTCAAGCTTCAGGAATTAATGATTCATGCTGAAATATATCTGCCCTGGACAATTTTCTTTTGCTGCTATTTCATCTTGAACGTACAAATGGTTACGCTGTGCCCATCCCTGTGCACTTTAACAGAGATTAAAAAGAATAAGAGTTGGTTACTAGCATCTGAACAGAATCTCAAAGGAGACAATATGTATATTTAAAAGCACAATGGAAAATTTAGGACAGTTAAATCCTTGCTTTGACTTTTCAGGATTTACATTAATTTTGGAAATGCAGAGAAATAGAAAAATGATTGATCTTGCTACTTTGCAAAGGATGTGCACGAACACTGCTATTAGGATCTACATTCTTGAGCACGCTCCTGAAAAAATGCGCTGCTAAATTAACTTATTGTGTAAAGATATATTTACAATAAGCAAGAAGATAAATGTTCATGAATTACTGCAAGTAGATTTGCAGCTGTTTTGACTTGTTGCCAGTTTAATGCAGCAGAAAATTATGCTGATTTAACTTTAAAAATTTGTTTTGAAGAGAAGCATCATTTTACAATACTAGATTTTAAAAAAAAGCATCTTTTATGTATTACTTGCACACTAAGTGCAATATTTTAAAATGTGCTTCAAGTATCTACAAAATAAAATGGCTGGTAATTAATATTATTTGTGTTACAGAATGACACGTAGCCTCCTTTGAAGGCTGCCTGACTTTAAAGCAGACCAGTAGAATCCAAATCCAGGCCCTGTGGCAGGTGAGTCAGTTCAGCCAGAGCAGGTCTGACCCAGACCTTGACCCTGCCCTCCAGCCAGAGTCCGTCCAGTGGCTCTTCCTGGGCTCTGAAGCACCTTTGTGAGGATCTGGGACCTGGCCTGTTTGAATATTGAATACACTGAAATAGCCAGATGTTAGCACTTTGGTTTCTCAAAGCTGTCTAGATGAAATGCACTGTTTCAGTTGGAAAGGACTTACAACAATCATCCCTGTTTGGCTTCTGTAAGGCTGGGCTAAGATCTCATTAGAAAAACTTTCTTATGACACTTCCAGCGTTTCCTGCCTGCGTTCAGATGACAAAGGAACTGGCTTTCTTGAAGAATTTTGTTGTTTACTCTCCTGACCTTGGCTGGTGTCTGCAGGTGTACAGCAGCACAATGAGAAATGCCTTCTACGTGTTTCCTTTAAACCTTCAGAGAGCTTGGTTTAGGGGAGGCTCATATGAAATATGAGCCATTTCTAATCATCCCCGTGGAGCGTTATCACAGCTGGGGCTGTGCATAGGAGATGAGGGCAGAAGTGTTCTGAAATGCAAGCATTACATTTCAGCTGATTAAAAAAATCTGCCTTGTTGGAAACAAAACAACATCTAACACAATAGCAGTGACATGCAGTCACTAAACAAGCAGGAATGTGCTGCTGGCTGAGGGTGATTCTCTTTGGTGGCTGGAGAAAGGTGTGTGTGGTGTGGCTCTGGAAGAGAGCTTTTCAGCTCAAGTGGGACAGGGTTCTGACTGTCTGGGATTCCACCATGGGTAAAAGATGCCTTCTCCAGCCCAACATGGGACAGCTTGTCTAGAGCTAAAATAGAGAAGCACATCTAATCACATCTAATCACATCTAAGCACATCTAGGATCGCCAGCAGGACCAGGGAGGTGATAATCCCCCTGTATTCTGCACTGGTGAGGCCTCACCTCGAGTACTGTGTTCAGTTTTGGGCCCCTCACTTCAAGAAGGATGTTGAGGTTCTGGAGCGTGTCCAGGGAAGGGCAACGAGGATGGTGAAGGGTCTGGAGAACAGGCCCTACGAGGAGGCTGAGGGAGCTGGGGTTGTTCAGTTTGGAGGAGACTGAGGGGAGACCTTATTGCTCTCTACAACTACCTGAAAGGAGGTTGCAGTGAGGTGGGGGTTGGTCTCTTCTCCTCAGTAACAGGAGACAGAACTCGAGGTAATGGCCTCAAGTTGCGCCAGGGAAAATTTAAGTTGGATATTAGGAAGAACTTCTTTACTGAGAGAGTCCTCAAGCACTGGAACAGGCTGCCCAGGGAGGTGGTTGAGTCCCCATCTCTTGAGGGGTTTAACAGACGGGGAGATGCAGTGCTTGAGGACATGGTCTAAGGGTAGACTTGGTGGCGGTAGGTTAATGGTTGGACTGGATGATCTTAGGAGTCATTTCCAGCCTTAAAAATTCAATGATTCTATGATTCTATGATCTGTGTGTTGCAGAGTATTTGTTTCACATAAGCATTCTCCAACTGTCATGGCAAAGATTTTCTGTCCTGTCTTATCTGTAAGAACCCCCCACCCCCCCATCATTACTGCTGTCATTACAAAGAGTAGATTTGTTTTCAGAGAGGTCAGATAAGACTAAATTGATGGGTACATGGGCATGGTTTGACAGTGGTGTTGCATCTGTGGACAGGCTGAGATATTGAATACACTACATTAAAATTTGTAACAAAGCAAGTTTTGGTATTTTTCAATGAGGAGTCAGTTTACATTATCGGAGCAGACATGATCTCTGACAATTACACGAGTGTAGATAAAAAGAGCTTCAGCTGAGGCTATAAACAACAGTTGTTTAAACACTTTTAACAATAACTTGACTAATAGTAGAAAGGTTGGATTTACTACTTTAGCAGTGATTGACCAGTTCTGCTGTTCTGGGTGATACTTGAAAAAATACTGTCCTTTATATTGACTTCACAGCTTGGAGGAAAGGAGGAAGATGAAGAGCACACTAGTAATGGATTTGAACTATTCAGTAAGGCTTAATGCATCACAAATCAGGAAAATGAGAAATTCTGGGTTTTGATTTGGCTTTACAGAGCAAGAGACCAACTAGCACATGAGAAAATGAGGCTGCTGTGTCATGTGCCTTTGTTAATAAATATGAACAGTATAGCTGGCAGCATAAATCTACCGTTTGTGTAACCAAAGGAATTTAGTGACAGAACAATCCTTGCTTCATTCTGCTGTTGCTGGGGGGTCAGAGACTCTTGCTTCTGCAGGAGATGCTGTGCTTGTTGGGCAGAGCAGAGTGTTTGCATTCACCTTTATGGATCAGATGCAGCCAAGAGCCTGGGGTGCTGCAGAGATTCCTTGGCTGGTAGTGGTGTGGGGTGCTGCATTGAAGGGAGGTGCTGGGACTGAACAGGTGAGGGTGGTTGGCTGACTGAAGATAGTACTGTTACAAAGCTGAGTATTTGTCTTTCTTTGGATGCAGAGGGGTTCCTTTCTCAATCTTGCTTTTTTCCAGCCAGCACACTGTTTTTCTGCCTTTTCCCCTGCCAGTTCATGTGCACTCAATGCCCTTCTCCTGTTCCTTCCTGCAGTTCCTCCTGTTCTCTTCTGCAGCCTCTCCAGATTGTTCTGTACTGCAAATGAAACCATGTCCCTCAAACCCCTGAAGAGCAGAAGGGAGCCGTCTCTCAGCCTGCGATACCAGGGTATCTAGGGTGGTTGGACATGGCCGTCCTGCTTCTCTCGTGTGTCCCAGCAGCAATAGATGTGGCCTATACAATGCCAAAACTCCTTTCTGGGATGGCTGGACACACAAACTGTAATCCACCACCCTGCTACAGTGTGATGAAGGAGCTTGTACCGGTGCTTCGCTGTTACCTCATCTGCAAAAATGGGTGCAGTGCCACAAAGAAAGATGAGATTTTTTGGGATCATGTGCTGCTGAAGTTTATTATGATGTCTAGAAGGAAATAGGGCCCCATCATGCTGATCATTGTGCAGATGGCTTACTGGTTTGAAATCTTTGATTCAGACATGGCCTGCAAAGTGTGCTGTTCTCCACCCTGCAAGGGGTTGAAGCAGTAGGGCGATATGTTTATTGACCTCCCAGCTGTAGCCTCATTAATTTTTACAAGCAGGCTTGCCTTACATTCTATGACTGAATGTAGATGAAGCCCCTTGAAACAAAATTGTTTGTGAATGTATCAAATATTATTTCCTATTTATTTCCATGTTGATTCTCTAGTTTTTGTAGATCATAACTGTTTAAGAATGGTGCAGATTTTTTATTCTGGATTCCTATCGGTGACCCACCATTCTATGATACTACAAATAACCATGTACCCTGACTCAGGAAGAATTGTCCCATTTACCTTAATAGCACTGCTAGCATGAGTGAGGTGATCAGAGTTTTGGTTTCACTACTGCAGGTTGTTACGACCTGGAAGAGTATCTTTCTGAAGTACTAAGAAATACAATGGTGATTTTAAAGGCTTTTATTAGTGTTTAAAATCAATTACCACATTTGTTTTCTGGAAAGAAAAAGCTGACTTCTGATTTTAATTGTATTGGTAACATTTTTCTGCATTTTTATATGCATTATATAACTCTCTAGTGTTAGCTACTTTCAGTTTTATAAACAAAGCAAATACAAAGAACTTAATCAGGAATAAAATCTGATGCTGCTACAAATATGAATACTGTGTATGTGTTGGACTCTCACCGTCTATTCAGGGGAAGCCTGCTTGCTATCAAGGGTTTCTTCATTCTCTGAAGCCAAAGGACCTCTGAAGCTTATGAGAGCAAAATGTGGAACACACCAGCTGAAGTTAGATGTGAGATATTATTCTCCCTGATGACCTCTATGTTGCAACCTCCATCCTTCCACCACAAAGTGAAACTCGGTTGATATTGCAGGGAGGTGCTATGGAGTTCCAGAATCCTGGGCTAGTATTTCCCATGACATTTGTTGCATGTACTTGCTTATTGGATGACTTATGAAATGTCCTCCCTCCTTGGTCACAAATGTACATTTTAATTGTTTTTTAAGGGAAAATCAGGAACCGATTTCTCACCTTTTGAAAGGCATTCAGTTAAAGACACGTATCATGGTACAAGGGAAGGTGCAATCTGGATGCCATTAAATGCGATCAAATACACTTTGATATAATTGTAGCAGGAGTTTTGTTTTTCTTTGTGAATACAGTAATTCTGGTTTGTTTTGACCCATCTATGCTTCTATCGAAAGGATTTCCGTTGTATAACAAAGCTTGGGACAGGAAGCACATTGTGTTTGGACTTTTTCTGAAATACAGTATAGATGGTTGTAAAATGGTAGACCTGTACCTTTAAAGTGAGCTTTTCTCTATTGGACTTGTTTGTTGGTTTGGTTGGGGTTTTTTTGTTTTTGGTTTTTTTTTTTTTCCACCCTTTAGAAACTAGCTATTGAAGAAACAAAGTGAAATTTAAGGAAAATGAGAGAATTGTTTTCCTTTGTTGGTATAATATATTAATGCTAATAAATTTTAGAAATAGGAGATCTTGGAGGAGGGAAAATGAAGAGTCCCATTTAAAAAAAAAACTCCTTTTCCTGGCTGTATCAGCTTCCTATATTAGGTAAGGGCTGTGTCTCATATCTGAAATCCCTCCTGAAGAGCTGCTGTAAGCCAAGAGGTGGTAATCACCTTGCATGCTGATCAGACTTCAGCAGGCAGACATCTTCTGCCCTGTTAGTGTCTCTTCTGTGGCTATGATGCCTCTTTTTTCTGTATTTAAGGATAGCTTTAAAAAATATCACTATTGGCCCATTAAAATAAATGGTAGCACTGATAGACTAAATAACAGATCATAATAATAGATTAGTGATCCATGAAAATCATCATCATCACAAAGATTTTATATTTAGGTTTTAATTTTTTTCTGTTCCAATAGAGCAATGGTGTTTTTAGCACCACGTCAAAATGTATTCTGGCATTTTTGCACATGTAAGCAACCTGAGTTTTAAAACAGTCAGTTTGCCTATGTATACCCAGGGCAACTATGTGCACAACCATTACAGATGAAAACTATGTTCCCTGAGTTCTGTGACTTGTCCCAAAGTCATAGCTGTACAGAAAATAGTCAGGGCCTAAGTGACTGAGGACTTCTTAGTAAGTGTGAATATCTGCACTGTGCAAAGGCAAGCCCTGTTATTAATTCCTCAGATTCTTTCTGGATGTCTTCCCTGAACAGGCCTGAAGATGAGAAAAAATTCTCAATGTTAATAATCCTTAGTGAATTACAATAACTAGAACATCAGTTGGGACATACAGAGATTTTGAGAGGGAGATGCAGTGCACAGCTTGACACAAGATGTGTCTGGTAGGAGAGGGTTTTGTGCACTTCTCTGGACTCTTCTTCAATACTATCCAAGGTCTGTTTCCATCACAGCTTTATCTTCCCTGCATGCTGTTTTGTGCTGGCCAGCTCTCATTCCAGGATTGAAGAATGTGCCCCACCTAGTGTGATGAATGAATCAACTTTGAAGAACAAGAAGAAAAACACATTGTATCCATTGCTGAGCAGAATCTCCTGGGAAGCTGGAGTTCAGGAAGGATGCAAGAATGAGAACTGAAAGCCAGAGCAATCTTGAACATGCTTTTTTTAACCTGAGAGGATAACATTTAAGGTTACCTATGAATGGTTTTCTGTGGCCAGAGGCTACTGGATTTCTGAGCAGACCACAGTGGCCATGAAAGTTATTGCTGGGGTAGGTTGGTACTAAAGATAGAAACAAAGGTTTTGGCTTCTGCCGAGAAAGCTTTTCACAGCGCGTACCAGGCACAAATTTATACAGCATACAGCCTAAAGCAGCTAATTGTAAACTAGAGTGTCTTCATGTATAATCTTTAGAGACTTTCTAGTCTGAATGATCAGACAGCTCAGAATGTTTGCAGTGGACCGTGGAACTTTTCACTTGCTTTAGTGTGTTGCTGAGGAGCAGTGTTCAGTGCCCAGGGAAAAAAAAATGTTTCAAGTTTGTGGTCCATGTGGCATCTGCTGAACCTCTTTCAGTGATTTAAGGGATGAGTGGTGGACTCGAGTTGTTGCCTTTCTGTCAAACAAAGGCTATTTGAGCAACTGTGGTTTTCTCAGCGAGTGAAGGGGACGTGA
This sequence comes from Heliornis fulica, assembly GCA_013399135.1. Classification (NCBI taxonomy): domain Eukaryota; kingdom Metazoa; phylum Chordata; class Aves; order Gruiformes; family Heliornithidae; genus Heliornis; species Heliornis fulica. The sequence goes on from VXBZ01004242.1 coordinate 634,195, forward strand.
CTCTGGCATTGCTGAAACATTCAGAAGCTGAAACAAAGCTCAAGCATTAGACTGCAGGTCAGAAGCTTGTACCTTTGTCCAAGATAAAGCTTGCTTCACAGCAAAAGCAGCACTGTTTCAGTATGAAATGCTTTGTAGTCAGGATGATATTTTTAAAAAATAAAGAAAACAGTTTGAATGTTGCCCACAAACAAAACTTGTCTTTTGGTAAGTGCAGCCCAGGTACACTTCAGAATTATGCAGTCTTTGTGAAAAGATGAGAAATTAACTTGGGATTTATTTTGNTCTTTTTTTTTTTTTTTTACATTTAGTATTAAAGAACACACTAAATTATATTGACATAAAAGCCAATGCAGATCAGTTTAAGATCTACAACTAAGAAGTACTAACTGTCTAGACATACAAATCAAGTAGATGAGTATAGCAAGCAAACTTCAGCTTGGCCTTTTCCAACAATAAAAGATTTTAAAAGATATATTTTTAATAAATAGATTTAAAATTATAAATAAACACATATGCTATAATTCAGATGTAATGATTACTTAATATTAAGTTAAACTGCAATAACTTGTATAAAATAAGTCACATAGGAAAAACAAGATTCAGACCCCTTGCTCCTTAACACTTTGATGTGAAAGTCGTTATCTGTACTTGCAGCAGCTGCTGGAGGGTGTGGGGAAACTGAAATTGGTCTGCAGCTGTTTCCACTCCAGGTATTCAGCTTCGCAGCATGTTAAACTGACCTAAGCCAGGGCTCCTCTGGTCTTGTGTCTCTGATCTTTAGCACCTCTGTGATGCACACTGAGTTGGTTCAGGGAGGTAGTCTGACTGAACACCATTCAGCTCTACTAGTGCAGGTGAGTCAAAGAAGGAATTGCTGTCTAATGCTGGAAAAGACTTGTCTGTCTTCAGGTACTGTAAGAGAAACGCAGCCAATGGGTCATTCAGATGTTGCGTAGCAGTCACTTCAAGAGGTATCCTGTTAAAACCTGGAAAGTAATGTTTTATGCGTACTAGATCCATGTTCTGGTACCTTGACTGACATTGGACAAACTCAACCAGTACCATATAGTTGGGAGTGTTCAGGAATTTCAAGAGTCTAATTTTCCATATGAGAAAGGATGTGAATTGGTCCCATAATGCTGTTCGCTGGTGTTATTCGTAAAGTTGTAATGGTCTGGATTGGTAGCTGCTAAATCATTGTAGCTCTGTCATCTTTACTGATAGATTTACTATTAATGTGACAGTTAAGTGGCACATTAAATATTATAGCCATTATTTCATCTTCTTTTTAAAATACAGTCTAGCTTATTAAGTGTAATTTGACTTCAGCTGTACTTGTGTAATGCATTATGCCAATATAAATGGCTGTACTGCAGGTGAAACTGAACTCTTAGTGGGGTCAAGATGTATAAAGTTTAGCTAGCTGTCAGTTTTTATGGATATGTTCTGAAATACTTACGCCCACAGAAAGGCAGCCCTTCAACCAAGATCAGAATTTACAATTTTTAGAAAATTGCAACCAGAATATGGCAATGTTATCCTTAACATTGTAAAACTAGGAATCTGAAAACTAAGATGTGGTAGGTTTGCAAAGATAGGAACACAAGATGGTGTGGCTGTTTAGAAACCAAATTAAGGTAACAGAACTCTTATCTTTAGAAATAACAACAAAGCCAGCAATAACCAACAAATGTTCATATCACGTCTCGTGCTCAGGAGTGACATGCAGCTCCTGTGGAGAGCATAAGATAGTTGTTATCACAGATGCTGCTTTGTTTTTTAAGTAGGAGATAGCAAGAATGGCTCTGACCCATCAAACCATGTGTAGTTAGATACTACAACTGACTTAAGTGCTTGTAAGTACAGCAGGAGCTTAAGCCTCACAATGCAATTAGAAGACAGATAAATAGAAGCAGTCTTGAAGCCTCCATTTAGGCTGGGAAGAGCTCAGTATTGATCACAAAATGGCTTGGGAATGACCAGACTGAAAGCTTAGAGAATGGGCTAAATTAAAGCTTCTGAAATTCATATATTTGGCTGTGATTTAAGAAAAAAAAAACAAACAAAAAAAAAAAACCCTGCACATCTGCTCCTAAAAGGAAAATTAAATAACCCCAAAAAGACATTGCTTTGGAAATTATTTTCTAAAATGATTAAAAAGTGTTACCTATAGTTACTTATTTCTCTAGGAAGCCAAGTGTACTTTTAGTGAAATGGCTTCTTGCTTGAATCAGTTATTCCATTTTGAGGTCAGGCTGCTTTAACATTATCATCACCTCTAAAACATAATGCGATATACAGACAGTCATAAATTGTGTCTTGTAACATGAGAAATAAAAGTATAATGGATTCCCCTTGGATTATAAATGACAGTGGTAGGAAGACCTTCATAATTTTGTGGCTTTACCACATAAGAATTATAGGCATGATCTCTCACTCGCAGGATGCATATAAATATCTATAATCATTGTGCATTCATTTATGTGTTCTCCATTACGCTTGTAATGTGTCTAAGGGGGAAAAAATATGGCCATGTAGATGACAGTGGAGTTCAGTGGAAAGATATTTCTGATGTTTGTGCCAGAAGGAGAAGGTTTTCAATAACATCTCCCTGTCCTCTTTGGAGGGTTACCCTGACCTGAGAAGGACTGCTGGCACTCTTAGAAACACGTTGGCTCCTCACAGGTAGAAGTGTAGGCATGAAGATTAATGACAGGCAGCAGTCATTGATTTACTGGCCCCGCCACTTCCAGCCCTCAGCTTAAGGATGTTTAAAGAATAGAGTAAAAGCTCCCATCCCTTTGGCTTTTCCATCCAGGTTTTCATGACTTTGATGCAGAAACAAGTGATTATTGTTCAGTCTGAAAAATGATAAATTATCAAAAAGGAAAATCCTTGCTGGGTGCTGATGCCCAGTAAGCACTGAACAGGAGTGTTTTAGAGCTCGCCCTGTCCTTGTGGTCAGCTCCAGGCTGACCTGATGCTTCAGTGAGGCTGCAGACCAGACACACAGTGTTTACAAGCTTACTGCTGATTTGAAAAGCATCACCTGGCCTAATTCAACAAGGCAGCGTCCCTGTAGCGCTCAGCACTAGCAACCACCGACAGAATGTTATGAAGCTGGAGTTTGCAGATCTGGTAGTTTTGACACATCCCATTGCTTTCTTTATTACCTCATTCAGGGAAGATATGCTTGCTACTCCTGTGCTTCCTATACATGGTGGGACCACAGCAATTCCTGCCATGCACATTATAGCTGCTGATTAAAATACAGAATACTTTCCTTCCCCCCCCTTTTAATTAATATATATTATTATAATAAGCTTTGTATATTTTAGCTATTTTACCCTGAGAGAAGACAATACTGGACTACTAGCTGTTAAAAATAATTTCTGAAAGTGCCCCATCTAACAAAACTATCATACCCAAAAGGAGGTGGGAAATGATGTTTTCTCATTGATGCTAATGGTGATGGGCTTTCCTGGGGTCTTCCTGAGTTGGGCTGCAGACCTAGTGAAGGCATATGAATTCTGACAGCTCTTTCTCCTTTCAGTGAGTGAGATCTTCTCTGTATGCTGACAAGATGAATTTCTGCATCCAACACTATAGATGTCCAGAGGAGCGTGGTGTTTTCAGTTAATTTCCTGCTCTTGTTTAATGAGTTTGCCTTCACGGTTTTGTGATGGCTTTGGTCTTTTCAGTAACATTGAGACATCTGGGTGAAATGGCAGTGCAGGCCATTGTGCTTCCAGTCAAATAAGTTTTGTTCCACTGTGAAAATCTGGAATTAATCTAGTATTAAGTACAAGAAAATGTTCTTATTGTTCTTACTTACCAGAGCCATAGAACAAAATGGTGTGCAGTGGACACTGATGGTTTGGAACCTTAGAAAGCCTGGACAGGAAAATATTTCCCTCTCAAGTGGTGGCTCCAGTTTTGTTCCAAGTTCTTTGTTGCATCTCCACTGCCTGAGGGTTTATGTAATGCAGTTGCCTGTGGAGCTGTTCAATAGCACTTTCTGTTATATATCTTCTCAAAAGAATCCTGCAAGTGCTATGCTTAATTATTTCAAAGAATGAAAATGACCTTTGATATTTTCTCCTGCATTAACCTTTTTCACTGTAGTAAATAAGATGGTGCAAAGTATAATTTTCATGTGCTGGACATTACATTAAGCAAAGAGGTAACCGAGTATTTCTACAAGATACACTACATAAACATATCGGAGCAGGTTGCTGCTTTAGTATTCTGGATGATTTCTGCATATTACCAGCAACTGTTTGGATCCTAGAAATTGTATGTCCTTTGCAGCTACAATAAGCGAACACTTTTTGCTTTTATTTACAGTGGAATTATTGTCAGGATTTGTTGGGAAGGATAACATTGTGCCACAACTCTGTTGTCATGCTCCGAGTTTTTTTTTTTTAGGAAATACACTGCTGTTGGTTTGACTCTAAAATACGTTTCTTTACATAAGTGATTAAGTATAATTATAATCTTGGCTTTAGAGAAAGACACAGAGAGGCTTTTTAAACTCAACCTATGTGTCACAAAGTCTTTCTCCAAAACCAGCTCCATCCCAATAACTTCCTCAGATTTTCAACTCATACAAAATCTGCTCTTTCCTAAGTGCTGTTTCCACAGACTCTGGCATTTCTCTGCTTTGCTACAGTTAGGAGGGATGTCTGACTACATGCTAACGAGATCAGACTTCTTTCTCTATGATGGTGAATATGTGCTCATTATATAGCACAGTTGTGTGAGCCCAAAGGCCAAACGTTCAGGGACTGTAGAGCAGTGTGGTTCCTTGAAGTGACACATCTAACTGTAAGCCTCAACTCAGTTAGCAACTTTTAATTCATGTCATTACTTAGACGTTCTTAAACGGTACGGAAATGCTTGAATGGCTCATCTCTTTATTTTACTTTTTTTTTTTTCTTCCCCTGGAGTGATTGTTGTTTAAATTATACCTAAGACCAGCAGACAGGCTTTGGAAGGCTGTGCTCTGTAACTGTGACTAGGGATTTGTGGTCACAAAAGACGAAGTGTGCAGCCAGCTCCTGCGCCTGCTGAGCGCCCGCCGGCACGGTGTCTCTGTGTGCCGCCTCGCACTACCCTGTCTGTGGGAACTGCACTGGCTGGCTGCATGCAGGGATCTGGGTTATGCGAGGTTGAGGGGTGACTGTGAGGATTAAGCAATTGCACATACAGTTTTGAGCATAAAAGCTAGAAGCTGTGGGTAAAACTGACTGGAAATATGATCATTAGTAGCTAGTACAGTTAATAAACTATATAGATATGCAGTCATCCAGCCATCTGTCTGCACGTACATCTTCCCTGAAGTGTATGATACAATATTCTCAGAGTCAGTGTCATTAAGAACACTGTCATATTTGTAAAGCCATTCCATTTCATATTTAGTGCCTTCCCAAATAAGACCAATTAACTCTGTGGCTAATATAACGAGGATCCATTCTGTGACAGTCAAACTGCACCAACCCTACTGTTTGTTGAACTGAGCAGAAAGCTGTTCCCATACAGGCTGTCTCAGCGTAGCTACTCGTAGTCTGCAACATTGCTTTAAGGGGGAGGAGCTGCTTTTTCTCAAAGTCTTAGTGAGGTTTTAAAAGTAGGTTTAAGACGACAGAACTTGGAACCCTAGGTCCCTTTCTCAGGGATCATTTATGTAAATCAGCTCCTCAACCCGGGAAAACACTGGTAGCTCTTACTAAGGGTCAGATAAATTGAATGAATGTAGGCAAGTGTATGTGCATGTTAATTTTGTATGAGCACAGTTGCTGGTATTTTAAATCATGAATTTAAATGCATGCAAATCCATCTAATGCATTAAATTGATAGGTTTTGGAGTCTGAATTTCAGAAATAAATCTGTCATGGAAATGAAATGGTATTCAGAGACAATTTTCTCCTACTGTAGCTATAACTTAAGATTTTTTTAAACTATCATTGTCATTCTCCTATTAGTTAAAAATAAATAAATCAATAAATCTAGTCTCCTAAATGTAAACTAAACATCCATATCAAATAATTACTGTCTGAAGTCTCCATTAAGTTAAAAAATGAGAAATAAAACTGTCAATGCAGTAAGCCCGATTGCACCATTATGTGGTCTTTGCTGATTTAGATGCTGAGGATTTGTTCTCTACCTTACATTTTTGAGTTGAAAGAATCACTTCCTTTTCCCTTCAACTTCCTTGACAGTTCATGAGTTCTGTTCTTAACTTTAAAACTGTGCTGTTTCCTTTTTCGCACCTCCAAAAGATAAGGCATAGCTGTCAGCTGATCTGTTGTGCAAAAACTTCTCACTGGACATGGAACGTTGGGGCTTATTGCAGTTCAGTAGTCTGCACTTTACTTCTTAAAAGATGTCATCTGGTTTAACTGAACTTGGTCTCTGGAGTTCATCTTGGTCCCTTTCAGCACTCCAGGTATGTCAGGATAGTATTCTGCCTGCAGATAAAATATCTGGAGTTGATCGAGTTTCCCCACTATTAGGAATATCTTCAGATTGTACCAACCTGGAAGAAAAGTACAGCAATTTAGTATGATACTAAATAGTGTTCTTATTAGAACTGCTTATTCTTTCTTCTCCAGGCAGTGTTGGAAACTTAGTGTACCACCAACATCCTCTGTGTGCATTTTAAAAATATCACCACTTTATTTTGGAAGAAGGAAACATGGATGACTGTCCTTGAATTTGCCTAATACCTTTTTCCTATTAGAAAGGTGGGGTGGGGTAAGGACTTACTTTTGATTTAGCACACAGAGTAGTTTGCACCTAGAAATTGTGCAGTGGGAGAAACAAAGCATCTGTCAGTAACTCAGAATAATAGTCACGGAAAATCATTAGAGCAGGATGAGCAGGAAGAAAGGCCTTGTTTTCAGAAGTTACTTACTGGGAAAGACTAAAGCTGTGATTGCTGAGATGTCTTAGAAATGCTAACAGTATTGGTCAGCTGGCATTTTGTTACTACTGCAAGCAGTTGCTACAACATCTGGGGACTTTATGTTAAGGCTGACACTTGGTGGAAGCACGTTTTCTTCCTGCATAATTCAACCATGGCTTCGGGGGTTACATTTTAGTACCTTGAAAATATGTCTCCTGCTTCACCCAGTCAGTGCTCACGTTAGTAAAAGTGGTGTAGGACAGCCAGACTGAAAAAAGACATGGCACTCCTTGGAAAAAGGAAAAGTGCAGCTGCCCTCTTAGTTTCAATTAGCAGTAAGTTCCTTAAAGAATAGTCCAGAATGTGATAGACTGAAGTAAAGTAACAGCCGAGAGCTGATCTGCTCACCTGCAGAGGGAATTTAATTGCACTTTTGTTTTGCTTATGTAATTTCTTCCCTTCCCGTCAGGCTTGGTTCCCATCAAGAGATATCTGACGAGGGAAAGATGTGAGTAGGACACAGCTGAAAGCTTTTGAGCTCTTGGGGTTTAGGTAGGAAATGCAGACTCTGATCCAAAGTTTCCTCATCTCTTTGCTGCCAGATTTCTTCCCACCTCTTCAAGAGGAGAGAGGGAAGATGGCCAGGAAAGTTCTTCACCAGTCAGCAGTGGTGAAATAAGCAAGATTTCTCTGTGTCTCTGAAGAAAGTGGCCATAGCTCATGGCAGCAGAGACATCCATTTGGGCCTCAGCTGCTGGGACCCAGCTCACACTGAGGACAAAGAGGCACTCTAAATCTTCCCTGAGCTCAGATTGCAGCGTTACCAGAGGACTGCATGAGCCAAACTACCTGTGTAATGTAATAACTGTTTTAATCAGCTTTCTAATTATGCTCAGATATTTTTCCCTGTTCCTAAAATAAGGCAGATGTCGATATCCCCACACTGTGTGAAGGCTAGGGAGAGGATGTGCTCTTTGGACACACATTTTGCTGCTCGCTACTCAAGGGCTCATTTGCTTTTCCTTGCCTTTCAAACAAACCCTGCCTTTAGGTGGTTTGTGTCAAGTGTAACCTTTACTCCTCACCTGCCTACAGCCAAATCAATACTCAGGTCGTCCTGTTTCTCCTACAGCAGGTACTCGGCTGCCCTGCAAAGAATGATACAGACGCCCACCCTGTTCGGTAACAGTCTTTGCTCCTTATGTCATCCATGCTATTTTCTTGGCTCTTCATCCAGTCTGTCTTTATTTTACTTTCTAGCTTTTCATGGACAGTGCTCTTTGTTAAGTGAATGCTTGTTTCTCCAGTATATTGCTTCCTCATCAGTTCATATGTGAGGTTTTTTGTACTCCTTGGAGCTAAAACTTCTTGTTAGCCATTTCATTTGTTTTCCTGTTGATTCCTTTTTATTTTATTTTTCCCTACAGTCTTGGCTATCTCCAGCTTCTGATCTATGCTGCTGCCCCCGATTATTTCATATTTATCTTTTCTAATTTAAGCTGTTATCCCTCGTGCCTTCCAGAAGTAGCTAGAGTAAGCTGGCAAAATGAGAAGAGAGGAAAACATTTCCCTTGAGCTATCCTGGCTCTACCATATTCTAAGGCAACATACTCACTGGATGTGAACTTACACAGTTATGTCAAAATAACACAGATTGTAATGAAAGACAAAGTTTATTTTTGTCCCCTTACTCTACAACACTGGGACATTCCTCTTCTTAAAGAAGAAAAAAGCTTGTAAAAAATGTGTAGTTAACTCGGGAAAAAATTAGCTTGTTCTTTCTTCAGGGCTTTTCTCAGAAATCCTCAGAGAAAATTTCTCCCTTTCTTTGGAAATGTCTGAACTGGTTAAGATTTGACAGTTTCCTGCTGAAGATGGGGTTCTGCATTTACAAGTGTCAGGCACCCACAGCAATGTCCTCTGCTCTGGCTGTGACCCAAGGACTTTCCACAGGGTTGTGATTTGCTTGTGGTTACATCCCCTTCTGTGCTTTAGTGGAGCCACTTTGCTCAGCATGTGCTCCAAGTCTGCCAGCTAGATATGGTTTCTTATATCATCCAGGCACTGTTATTCTTCTGCAGTGTATTTAAATTCCATAGCACTAAGAATCATAAAAGAAATCTGTTGATAGATTTGTTAATTGTGGGTACAGATAAGTGGTATCTTTAGGAGAAGAGCTTCTGGCCAGGCTGGTATGTGCTGCCAGTTGGCACTACAGAGATGCCTTAAAGTCAGGATAGAAACTCTCCGCAATGCCTCTTGTATCACACACATTTTCACTGTGCAATGTACATAAGGACAATATCCAGCAGGAAGAGGCTCTCTGCAGCATTTGAAGGGCAAACAAAGGGGAAGGAGCCTTGATTAGTGAGCCTTGTTTGTATTACACAGGGATCAAAGGAGATAAAACACAGTCTATTGCACTGTTTGTAAAATAAAGATTCCAATTACAGAAGGTGGTGCTGCATCTGTGCCTCCCTGGCAGCTGCGAGGAGAATGAAAACAGCAGCTTTCATTTCATTAAGTTATTAATAATTAATTCTTCCTTGGAAATCTGTAAGGTTAGGCATTGCACCTACTTGTAGGGAGGACTGTTTTGGGTTAAGGCTGGAATTTTCAGAAGTGCCATATTCCCCCTTTCTCTAATTTTCAAAAGACGAAGGTATTCAAGAGCCCAAGGGTCTGCCTGCAGGGGATGAGTGCAGAGACCTCAAAGAAGCTCGGGAAAAGCTGTACCTGAGGCTCAGGAGTATGTATGAACCCTCCTTGTCTGGTGGGAACTCCTTTGCTCCTGCATCTGGACATGCGTGGATGAGGTAGAGCAGCTCAGTGCAGCTGATGTGGCAGCAGAGCGCCTGCATGGCAGCTGGGGTGATACTTGGCAGCTGGTGGTTACTCTGAACCCCAGGCACTCCATAGTGTGCCCCTTCCTTTGTGCAGTTCCCCGTGGGCTTTCTTGAATAAAAGACAACTGAGGCAGGGTTGTTGCTTTTGGGGAAGCACATCTGAGACACGGTGTTGCTGAGGATTGCGCTCGGAAACAAGCTGCTTCTGAAAGGAAAGTATTTCTTTGGCTCAGAGGCTAACTGGAGGTATCAGTGATGCTCGTTGTATGTGTGGGGTGGGGGGGCTCAGCACCCTGACTTTGCAGCCTGCTTGTCCCAGGGCATCAGGGAGTGTGACCTGCCCCCCTCCAAGGTGCGTTGGGGTTTGGCAATTCCTGGTCTTGCGTTAGGTGTGAGCAGAGACCTGAACTGCAGCCTGCTGCTGGCCTGGCCTTGCTAATGTGAGGCTGCCTGCTGATGAATGCCCTCCCACTGCTAACTTCTACAAGGAGCAGCATGCTCTAACAATGTATTTATTACATGCACTGCTGAAAGTGTAACAAAGATTTGGATGGATGCTGCGTGCTGTATGGAGAACAGCTTTTTAATTCTACTACATGGTGCAAGGCCAGCCCAGCAGAACTTGCCTGTCTTTGAGAAATGCTTTTATTAGTTGGCTGTGATATGTTGGCAAATTAGGCCACTCCAAATGTGCTTGCAGCCTCCTGCTGTGAGGATGCTTCACAGATCCTTATGCATACCTTAGAGGTGTTTGCAAATTATACGGTATTTGCAGTCTATTTGTCCTAGCTTTGATCATGTCCTTGCTGACTATATTCTAGTTTCATGCCCTTCCCTCTACTAGCATCAATCCTTTTTATAGTATTTTATAACAACTTGGGTATAAATTGTCTTACAGTTCTCTAATTAGTATTCCATTCTTACACTACGAAGGCAGATCCTGTGTCTGATATACCAGCTGGTAGTGTGGCTCAACATATACTACTTAATACATGTGTATGAGCAACATGTAGTGCATAACACAGAGTGCTTGTTAGATCTGGCATTTTATACATGGCTATTGGTAGCATAGTAATGCAGCAAAAGTGGTATCTGGATTGTATATATATATTTCATATATATATTTGTCTCAGATTCCAATCATATGAATGGAATCTGCTTATTTTTTATAGCAGGGGATAGACTGAGACCTGACTATAAACTTGAAACATGGAGAAAACCTGAATTTCGGGGTAGGTGTATTACCCCAGCAGGAAATAATCCATTGGCACTCAAGGGGCTTGCTCTGCTGGCCGGTGCCACCATGAAGGTGTAATTCTGTCTGCAGCTTTGTCACGAGCCTCACTCGGCGTTTTCGGGCACCTCTCCCGCCTAGGCTGGGTGGGAGCGGGGCTGGCTCCCGTGCCTGCTGGCGGGAGCAGAGTGGCCGTGTGGTGTGCTTGCCAGAGATTTACAATGAATACACCAAATATCTTTCCTCAAGCTGTGCTAGGAGACTGTGTGTGTTTAGACACATGCTGGATAGCAGTACGCCATCCCGTGTATGCTTCCAAGTACTGTAAAATATCCCCTCAGCTTTCATTTCTTTTCCTGGAGAAGTTACCAGATGCTTCATTATTGTTTTGCAAAACAAGCTGCATATTACCCATATGTTTTCCCCCTTGTTTTTCAGGAGGCAAACTAAACGTTGGTGCCCATTTCAAATATTCATTAAATATTTTAGATAGGTTGGAAATGAAGAGCAAGGGCTTTTCACAGCATAGAGCAGATAGAAAATCCATTCAATATGCAGGTGCACAGCGATAGGGGCTGCGGGGGCCTCTGCCACCCTGGGCTGGAGTGAAAGCTCCTGGGTGGTACAAGCTCGATGGGAAAGGATTAATAATCTTCATACAGTTGCAAGAAAGGGAATATTTCAGGGCTTTAGCCAAACCTCCTGGTGAGAGGTGGTAAGAGGTTTTTGATCCTTTAATCTCCTTTTTGAAGAAAATGAGATAGGTTTCTTCCTCCGAGTCTGGGAGGGGTTATCAGCAGACAGTGAGGTGGTGAAGGAACGATGAAGAGATTGGGACAGGCTGTGTGTCTCATTTAAATCCAGGCAAAGGAAGGGAGAGGGGCTGCTGGCACAGAGGGTGGCTAGGGTAATAAGGATTAGTTACAGGTCTTTGTTTTATATTCTCCCACTTGGCAGAGTCTCCATTAAGGGTCTATATGCACAACCTCTAAAAATATGAGTTCAGAGACAAATGCTCCCTTGCTGTCGTTAATATGGTGCAGCTCTTCATGTGAGTTTAGACCTGTGCAGAAAACAAAGGTGTGACTGAAAGTGAATTATTTAGAAATATCTCAGAGTAAATATTAGTCAGAACCAGGGGATAGATTCCTGTGAACAGCACTGTACTTCCCAAGTGCTGCCTTTGATGCTAATGCAGCTGTGCCGATACTTAGTGATTTGGAAGAATTTAGACAGGAACTGGCAGATATCCATGTTTTGCTTTGTTGAATTTTCAGGAAGAAACTACTGTTTCAAAGTTTCTGATAAATATTTTTCTGTGTAAAACTCAGCCAAATAATGCATAATTCAACACATTTCTCCCTCTTCAGGTTCCTCAGTAATTTCTACTCTGTTTCATCTTGATTTTATAAATGGCTTTTTGTTAAACTGCTTTGGGGAAGGGGGACTACTTTGCCATTTTTTTCATTAATCTTTTTGTACCTCTTCATCTTCAGTGCTATAATAAAAAGTTTGCCTAGAAACCAACGGATGCACTATTATGGAAAAACTTATTAATGTCACTTATTGACACAACCTCAACAATTCAGCTGTCAGAAGGTTGACACTTCAGTGGGTGACAAGTGCAAGAGATTATTAATAGTGTAATGTCTGATGTGTTCCATGTCAGAGTGGAAATATCAATTGCTTAAGAGCCAAATTTTGTCTGCTGTGAGATCAGATGAAGTGACCAGAAGGAAACCAGAGACCACAAGTTGACTTGTAGGTACTTAAGATACCTACATTTTCTGTCAAGTGAGAGATGGGCTGACCCTGCATGAGGTTTCTTTGGAGAAGAAAAGGCAGTTCTGTGAGAAAGCTGAGCATTTCCTTGGTACCTCACAGGGGTTTAGAGCTGTGACTTGGCCTTAGCTGTAAAGGGAAAGGTCTATGGTCTGTTGACTTCTTGGCCTTTAGAAGACTACAGATATTTCTGGTTGCAGCACGATTTAAAGGAATGACTTTTCTGTAGAATACTTGAGTATTTTCCTGAATGATGCTCCATGACTTTGGCTCCAGCTGTCTGTGCTATTTTACTGTAAGTGCCACAGGTTTTATTTTTAACTGTATCCTGATCACTACATAGTGTGATGTAAATGAAAGCACAAACATCTTTTATAAAGTCACCCACACTTGGCTTTTCCTCAGTCCTGTGTCCCCCCAGCTGCCAGGTATGCTGCAATACCTCAGGTCACTGCTCTGCCGCAAGTGCTGCTTTCCCTCTGGCAGTAATTGCTGTAGTTAGCAGTATGCATCTGTGACCTCCTCCCAATATCTGGCATAATAATGCTCCTGTTCCAGTTTGGCCCTGTGACACGAATGAGATAGGAATATGGAAAATGAGGAGCCATGCTCTGACACTGAATTACTGTAGAAGCTGCGAGCAGGAGCTGTGACCAGAATACGGCTAAGAGGATTCGTCCCTGTCTCAGACTGCCTGCTCTGTGGGGGGTAATAAAGCACACAGTAAAGCTGATGCAAATTCTGACTGCTTGGTGCTCAAACTGAAGGGCTCTGCTCTGCCTTTCCTGCCACCGGGGTGTTTTACAGTTCCAGGCCGTGATATACGATGTGAATGTTTTACTGTGGTGTCGCTGGCTCAGCCGCAGCCGCCCTGCACTTTACCAGGTCCGGTTACTCGTGCCTTTGGCACCGCAGCCCCTGTGAGCAGCTGGGAGTTAACCGTGGCCAGTAGGGCCAGAGGAAAATGTTTGTCTTCTCCTGCCTTTGCGTGCGAGGTAGGGGCGCTGGGGACTGCCTGGCCTCTGCAGACCCAGGGCAGTTCTCCCCGGTTGGTGTCTGTTCTCCTTCTGTAGCGTAATGCTAATTGTGCCTGACTTTGAAAGTCAAGTATAAAAGTAGAGGGTTTTAGTGCCTATACTGTGCAGGTCTGCAAGGGAAGTTGTGCACATGCCAGGACAGTGCACACGCAGTAAATCTGCCCTGCACTGCATATAAAGTAAGCTGTTTAATTATAAGCTACTAAGAGTTTACAAGCAAGTGAATCTGATTCATGCACATCATAACTTGCGTGAAAATAATGCCTGTACTTCAACAGATGAGCATATAAATGAAAATGTTAAAAATAAAGTACTTTATTTCTTCCTTAATTTGTGGTGGTTTAAGGCAATAACTGTCACAGACAAATTAATATGCTTTATTAGGTTATCAACATGTTGGAGATGTAACCTAATCTGTTATGCAGGGAAATGATGCCAGCATGTAATGACAATACATAATGTACACAATTCCTATTGACTTTTTGCTGTTTAGCACCTTGAATGAGTTGTAGCTTCTGAACTGGTAAGTGAAGAAGTCTTGCAAGACTCCTGAAGTCTTTGCAGGTAAGAGGAGACAGTTTTGAAACATTTATGTGCTCAGGCATCTTTTATAACAAGTTTTAGTTGAACAGCACAGGGATGCTAATCATTAAATACGTTGAAAGTGTTATTTACATCCCTACTCATCAATTTGGTCAGCAAGTGTACAGGTACCTCTCAGTAAAACTTAGGAGATACCAATTCTTCTCAGGTATCCACAGCTTGTTAGACCTTTAAATATTTCACAATAAATACAAGAAGCCCCATTTCACAAATAACTGAATGTGCAATTGTCAGTTAGTGCTATGTTCTTGGTTTTGTAGTCCATTAATGCTCTTCTGTATAGTGTTGTGGCACAATACTTTTAAGGTCTTGTCTTGCATGTGTATTTAAAAAAAACTCGATACTTATTGCTATTCTGCACAGTTGAAGTAGCTTTCCTAACTAAAGGTGGAGAAAATTGATTGAACCAGCTAGACTGTGGTTAAAAGTAATAGTTACAAGTTCCCCGTTAATCAATGAATTATTCCATATAGCAGTAATGTATTCCAATATTTTTTTCCTGTATTTAAAGTAACTGGCAACAGGCCAAAGGTACTGAGGCTACGGGGTGCATTCTGTTCTGAAAGCAGCAAACAGGGTTTTAGCTGCATGATACCAATTGGCTTCTAGCTTTTACAAAGGAAAAAGGGATCTGTAGCTCCAGCTATGAGTGAATTACTAATACTTACCTCTACTCATTTAATGCACTGAAAGGTATTTAGAAGTGTTGGCTTGATTTGATCATTGGCATTCTGCAGAAGGGATAGGTGGGTGATCAGAAGCAAAGCCATCAGCATTCACCTCCTTCTGAGAGGTGTTTATTAGCTCTTACTTAAAGGGGGAGACCATAATTCACTGTGATGAGGCTTATTATGCTTGAGGTTTGCTCTTTGCTAAATGTGGGTCTGTAAACTTTGCCTGGCAAGGTCTGGAGTGTCTTCTGTAATGTAGCTCTTGGAAAGTAACCTGAGACTGAAATCTTCTCACAAGGCTAAATGCTTATTTTGTGCATGTGGGTACGTACATCTGGGTAAAAAAGAACACTTCTGCAATTTGGATAGCAAATGTCCTGTTTCCCCACCTGCTGTGTGCCATCTTTACATTTAAAAGGGAGAGGCATGTACCTTCACCAGCTGAATGCCTAAGTTCTATGGTACAGAAATTAGCACTGTTTCTTTGACAGTATTGGTGGGCTTTACATCATCATTCTTCCTTTTTTTTTAAACTGAGTGACCTTAGATGGTAGCTCACAGTGGTCATGATGCTTCTGTTAGCCACATATTTTAGTAGATGAAACCCCCAGTGGGACTGCCATGATGTGGAGTCATCATAGCTCAGGAGGTACTGAGCTGCTGCAGTCTGGGACTGACCATGCCGGGTCATGCAGCTGCTGTCACACACTCCCAGACTGGTCCTCTACTGGGCTGAGATTTACTCTGTGCTCTAAATAAATGGTGACAGCACTGGTGAGTTGAAATGCTTCAAATGTCTTGTCCTTTCCTTCTCTGCCTAAGAGTGCAGAGGAGCATAAATTGCCCTGGGGAAGAGACTATGGGAACTGATCTCACACACACACAAATCCTTCTGATATTCAGTAGAAGGAAATTTCTGTATTTCAGAAGGAAATACAGCAGGGTCTTGTCTTCTTGTGTGCCTGGCTCTGGCTGTGGTGTTCTGCAGTGCTCCTCAATCAAGACAGCCCTGCCCATCAGCATTTGTGGCCCTCCCAGCGATTTGCGTTCTTATTTTGCTGTGGAATTAGGGTTGTTTCTGAGACACAAGGGACTCTAGAGAAACTTGTGAAGAGACCATTTTATTCCTTGTGATGCCATTTATTAGGGAGATAATTAAAAATTCACCACAAATGTGCTTTAATTAATACATCAAGATGAGAATGTAAAGCCCTTAGGGTGAAAGAAGAAACTTCACCTTTAAATATAAAATGTACCTTACTTGCTTTAAAGTAGACCTTTGAGAATGGCAATTTTACTTATCTCAGCTTTTTAGAAAGTTGAAATCTCTTCATAATGAGTAGATAATGATTTTGGTTGGTTTTTTTTTTTTGGTAGGTAAGGAAATAACAGCGTGCATTGAAACGGAATACTGGTATTTTCATAGCTGGGAAATTATCCATGTTATACTTTTGGTAGATAAATTATCTGAATAATTGTAAAAGAAATTCAGACTTCACATGTAATATAAAACACCAGAGAGAGCTTTTAAGGGCAAGAATGCTTTTCAAACTTTATTTTCTGGAGGTTTAAGAAGAGGGGAAAATACTTAAATAGGTGCCTTATATATAACAGACCATATTATGCAGGAAAATACAGTGGCGTTATAAATTAATTCTGTGACTTATTTCTCTTGAGATCTCACTTAGTATCTCAGCATTTACTGTGTGCCTTCTTATATTGTCTGATGTGCTCTCTGGGTTTGCTCATAACAGTATTGAAGTTAAACCTACCTTATAAATATTCACAGGAAGCTGCTTGGGAAAGCATGAACAAAACATGATACCTTTGCTTCCTCCAGTGCAGACAGCAAAATTTTCTATTGACTTTTGTGGATGCCCAAGATAAACCTCTGGGGATTAAACTGGGGCTGAGCCTGCCCTGGCCATGATGGAGCACTTGGGTCTGGCTGTTCCGCTTCCAGGATCAGCTTTGGGCTGCGTCTTCAGCAGCCACCAGTTGGTCTGACCCTGCTGACAGAAAAGCAAGTTCCTCCCAGGAACGTAACTCTTAATAGTACATTTACCTTCTTAGTTGATTATACTCAACACTAGGTGGTGCACTTAAAAAGTACAACAGAACTTTGTGCTCTACTTGTAGTTAAGATGCAAAGTAATTTGTACCTGATTGGAAAATTGCTTATTGTTGTTTTGTTTTGTTTATTTTTTAAATGTTCTGGTTGCAACTGGTAGAGCATGTAGGAAAATAATCTCAATTGGAATGAAAAGTAATACTATGCCAAGTTAGTTATGTAGCTGAACTGCTGTACATCCTGAGGCCACTGAGACGCTGTGCTGCTGAGATGATTCCAGCTCTGAACGTTAAAGCTGCTTGAAGAGGTATTGACTTCCCCTCTCCAACTTCAGAGAGAAGAAACTAGAAGAAGCGTTATCTCTTCATGTAAGAGCTGTTAGATAGAACTTTTGAAAGGCTATATACATAGATAAGGAGGGAGGCAGACAGAGTTATAAGACTGTTTTGAAATATCGCAGAAGACCAGGTTGGAAGGTATCTCAAGGATCATCTGGTCCAACCTTTCTTGGCAAAACCTCTGTCCAGATAAGATATCCCATCACTCTTGTCTGAATCTTAAGTGTCCCATGTTTGGGAATCTACCACTTCCCTGGAGAGGTTATTCCAACAGCCACATACTCTGATACCATTTTTTTAAAAACTGAAGGGCATTAACATATAGTGTAGATGTCGATGCTAAAACTCATGTGCCTTTACGGGGTTTATGTATGGTCTTACAAGCACGAGTAGACATGTGAGCTCTTTTGGGCTTTTTATGCTTTTCCTCCCTTTAGTTTGGCATACAAGTTTCTGGCACAGAACTGTTGGCAAAGAACATATTTCTCTCCTTTGTAGGACAAGAAGTACAGGACGACATAGAATTGCCTGATTAAAACAATTACCTCCTCCTGTCCTCAGTGTTTCAATTCATTTATCTCCGTTCTCTCTGAAATGTCAATCGAAGTTTGGATGATTTCAAGTCTTAGAGATTGAACTAAAGTTTAATATTTTAGGATAAATATTGGAAAAATTAAACCAAAAAGTGTTGTAAAACTGTTATATGTGCAGCCACAGTAGAGGGTGAAGTGTTTTCCAGTTGAGGCATTGTAAATGTCCTTTTTCCCTGCAGATTGATGTGGGCTTTGCTATGTCTTTTAACACAAGGTTCCTGGTAGCTGGGTGTGTGTTTTTTTTTTTTTTGTTTGGTTTGTTTTTTTTTTTTTTCTTTTTTCTTTGTTTTAGTAGAACTGGGCTCCAGGTTTAAAATGATGGATCCTTTCTGCTTTAGGTCTACACTTGGCAACTATCAGGAAAGGTTTTTTGATCTCCCTCTGTTATCAACTGATGATGTTACCTATAGGCTTCAAAGTGTGCTTTATTTAAGTATGTGTCTAAACCTTTAGCCTTCAGAATATGCATCTTTTATATCATTCTGGTAATAAAAATTTGTATATGTGTCAGGAAGGCTTGATTTCTACCTCAGTTCTTATGTAAAGCTTGTTCTTAAGTGACACTGGCAATCTGTGTGCAAATCACTGGTGGAGCTGCAGTTCCTAACAGAAGGGGAGGTGCTCAATGTGCTTTTTATGAGCACCATTGTTCCAGGGAGCAGTGTATACCTAATTAAATCTAATGTTGCTTAGAGTATACTCAGACTCCATCATTGTGTTATCCTCACATGGCCTCAGATACCTGACCTAGCTAGTTAGGAGTGCCAAAATGATGATCATTCATTCCTTCCCAGGCCTCAAGGAGTTCTGTAAGCAAAGAAAGCAAAGATGGCTAGTATGTTCCTGGTTTAGCAGTGTTAAGATGGAAAGAACTGATTGTTTGATTTTTTTAATTTTTTTTTTTTACAGGTCTAATAGTTTACTTGAGTCAGATTTACCTGTCTCCTAGCTCCATGTCCCATTCTCTTGGGCCATGCTACAGAGGATGTGGGGTGTTTTATTTTTATATGCTACTTCTAAACTTTCTTAATTTAAAAAAAAATCCCATTCTTTACTGTTAGTTAAACGAGTGAAGGCTGATGCTCTCATGTCTGCAGCAAATGCTGGATAATGAAACAAGCTCCATGGGGTTCTTAAAAATGCTTTTGACTTGCATTTTCAAAGTTGAGACCTCATAGTATATTCTTATGAGATAGGATGATATAGTTGATGAATTACTTTTTAGATCAGAGAAGAATGCTGATAACTTGGATTTGGTATTGTAGCTGTCATTGAGGTAGCAAACATTATCCTTGCTAGAAAATACATTTTTAAGAGTCTTGCTTGTCTTTGCTTTTGTAAGTGTCACACATGATAAAAAATGTATTCAAACAATCAGGACAAATGGACTTCACTTGTGAGTCGTCAGACTCCATATAGTCACCTGGACAGACATCTCTGACGGGGCACTGTGCTGCTGTTGAACACTGAAAGCATAGCATGGAATTACACAGTTGTGGTGTTGCTCTTCCTCAACTAGATGTCAATTTAAAGCTGCTCTCGCTGTCTCTTCCACATAGCAGTTGCTGAGGTTTTGCTTGGCCACACAGACAAACAGCTAGAGAAGGATGAGCTGTGTGTTGCAGCTCTCCTCTCTCTAGCATTAGCCCTCTGCTTTCATTGTGAAGGGGCAGCTGCTGTGAGCTGCTTGTTGCAGCCCCTTCCCTCTCTTGACAACTGCTGCCAATAATTTCAAGAGAAGTTTTCCCTGGATTCTGCCCCACTAAGGGTAAACTCTGGCTGAAACAGGGTCAGAGTATGTACTTGCTTCTCATGCAGTCTAATTTTCCTCCTATACCTAAGAATAGACTTGCTGAATGCAGAGTACGACACTTCTATTGGATGTTCTTCCTGACTCATCTCTGGGGCAATGTGTTCAAAGTGAAGTGGGCTAATTAAAGTATTGGTCTGCGTGCGTCAAAAACTCTTTGTGGTGCAATCATGGAATGTCACCTGGGATTTTTAGAATATGAGATGTGTCACTATCTGATAAGTACAGAAGAAGAATGGTTTGTGTTCTATGCTTCTAATATGTTGTAGACACAGGATGAGTGCTGAAGCAAGAGAGTTCTTTGCAGCATAGAGGGTAAGTGTTAGAGATCCCTGCAGATCACTTGGCACCTCTTCTCAGGGTGTCATCCAGCTTAACCAGTTTTCTGAGGAAGAAGTGCTACCTGTATTAAGGACAGGTTGTTTGCCATGGTTGTCAGAGGCTGTGGAAGTGGCTGGTGTGACAGTCAGAAAGAGATTGGGGAGAGCTAGCCTGGCTTGCGGGTGAATTGAACTGGGATACTAAAAGGGTTCAGTCTGTTAGGATTAATGGTGAACAAGTCACCAAGTTTGAAGATTCCCTCCCTACTGCCCCCTGACTTTAGAGATGTAAGGATTTCTGTCTCTGACAGCTAATTAAACTTAGTTCAGTATGTATGTTGTAATCTGTGAAAAATAATAATTTTCTCTAATGGCTGGAAAGAGCTGTTGCAGTTAAAAAATATTAAATAATTAACCTTTAGTCCTTAGAAATAAGAAGTTTAAAATTTACTTTAGTGCTTCAAATTTCAACAGAGGGCAGTGTGACATTGCTATATGCATCTCTGGAGCATTTTCTGTTGTGATGATTTATGTGAAGACTCTTCCACTCAGTGTCCTCATTAAGCTTATTATAGGAGTAATAGCATTGCTGAAAGCACAGGGAAGATGTAAAACAGAAGAGATTTTTACAATGGTTAGATGTGATAAAGGCAGGATAAACTGGAGAACATTTTAAGGTAATGGATGGAGTCAATTACAGCAGCATCCCAGAATCCAGGATAGCAGAAAGGGTTCTGCAGTGAGCCACAGGGAGAGGTTATTGTTATGGATCAGTTCCTAGTCGGGGAATATTTCAGTGAGTTTGCTTGGTGCACAGACCTCAGCCAGAAGGTTTCAGGCTATAGATTCTAGTTATGTTGAGCTGTTTCTGCTCTCCCATTATCTGGATGCCCTGGATGGCTCTGGTCTCCAGAGCAACAGAGCGCTCTGTCAGCTGATTTAAGTGGTCCCCCAAAAAGGATGCTGTGTGTCTCCTGTCAGCATCACCTGCTGCACAGGTTACTTCAGCCTGTTCTCTTTGAGCTGGTGCCTTGCAGCTGCTAATAGCTCGTGTCTACGAAGTAGCATTTTAGCAACATAGGACCGGAAAGGGGCTTTCTGGGTCACTGAGTTCAGTCTCTTGCTATCACAGAAAACCATATCATATAATCCCCTTCAGAAATTTATCACACTTCATTTTAGAGCAGACATTGCCTTACTCCAGGGGTGACCTAACTCACAAGGCTTGGAAATACAGAAATCCAACCTACTTTTCATCCACTCCAGTTCTCTGCCTGGCAGAGCTCAAGCGAGGAGACCGTCCCTTAACATACCTAACAGGAAGTATAACTATTTCATCTGTTAAATGAAACAAACCCAAACAATAAGTCTTCCATTGGGATTTTTTGCATAAGAAAAATAATAAGTATTTGTGTACACCCTGTAGGAACGCCATGTTTTGTACTCTGCCTGCTAGCTCTACAGCAGCAGTTAATTAACAGACACAATTCCCAGAGCTGTGTTGACATTAATCATTGTTGCTGGTGCACAAACAAAGATGTTTTGGCATGAAAAGGTGCTTTGGTAGTTGAAGTTCTTGCTGTTGCTAAACAGAACAGCAGCAGTAATTTAAGCTCAGTTTAAAACTCAAGGAAAGAACTTGTGTTTATAAGTGGAAGACAGCAAAGCATCATGGGGGGTGTGTGCCTGCAAGTAAGGAACAACGGGGAGCATAAAGGTTAAAATATGTTACTCTGGTAACAGCAGGTATTAAACTACTATATGCAAGGAGCAGCGATCAGCTAACATGACAGATATGCATGAGAACTTGTTGCATGGGAATAGCTCTCCAAGGTTGGAGCAGACCTCCACCTGTGGGATCTCCTGGAAACTCAATGCAGGAGACATTTCATCCTCAGGGCAGAGTATGAACCTGTGCCCTTTTCTGTTTATTAGCTCTTTCTGCTGCAGAAATCCTTTAAATACAAAAGCTCTTGAACTTGTATATTAGAGCTGCAGTGAAAATTTGTTGGCTAAAAGTTGCCTTGTTCTCATTCTGTTCTCCATGACCCATGATTTCTGTTTAAATAAAGTTACCATGTGTATCGTTCAATTATAGTGTATCAGCAAAGGAAAAACGCAGCGCTAAGCAGAGAGGGAAAGAAATTAAACTGTGTTTTTAATCAACCCCTAAACTCAGTGTCTTCTGAAACTGAATTGCATCATGAACATGTG
Organism: Heliornis fulica; assembly: GCA_013399135.1. Classification (NCBI taxonomy): domain Eukaryota; kingdom Metazoa; phylum Chordata; class Aves; order Gruiformes; family Heliornithidae; genus Heliornis; species Heliornis fulica. The sequence goes on from VXBZ01004242.1 coordinate 656,624, forward strand.
TCCTCACGAACCCCTGGAATAAAGATGGGAAAGAACTTGCAACCTTTAAAATAGGAATGAGCTTGTAAAGCAGGGCTGGAGCTGAAAGCAGGAAGTCAAATGAGGGTTGTGAAAATATGTGAATAGGGAAAATGAGGAAAAAATTATTTCAAGAGACTATTTTATGATAGACAAAATGAAGATAAGCGGTATTTAACTGGCTTTATTGAAAATTAAGCCTATATTTAGCCTACTAAATGGCTTTTAAGGGAAATATGTTATATACAATTTGGATCCAGATTTCTACCATTGAAGTTCATTGCGAGTTGGAATGATGTATGTGGTTACATTAGTTCCAGTAACAAATGGCCTTCTCCCTGGCAGCTGGTCTGGACACTTATTATGACTATTCCAGAAATCACAGTAATTATAGATGTGGATGCACATACATTTCCCCTTGTGGAATTACGTCTCTGCATTGCTGCAAGAGCGTATCTTCAAAATTGCCTCTGATGTTATTTGGTTGAGTAATTCTTACGCTGCTTGCAACGGTCCAGGAGAGCAAAGGTCCCACTTCCTTTGACAGACCTTTGTTTTTATCCTCCAGTGCAGTGGATTGGCTCCTGTTCTTGAGAGAGAGGGCTTTTTCCTGCAGATTGCTGATTTCAAGTAGCTGTAATCATATGTACACAAAGGCAACCTGAGACCACATCACTGCTTGTGTTCCATCCTTCTGGAAGGATCCCCAGCTTCTGACTGTTGCAGAAAATCTGTGCTCTTTAATCTCTAGCAAGGGAAGGCAGGGCTACAGCAGGCAGCAGTATTCATCCGTCAGACTCCTCTGCCCTTTCCCAACGTGGCCGCTAAACGACACAGCCTGCCCAGCACCCCGAACCGCACCGCTCGGCATTGTGCCCGCCGTGCGGATGAGCTCAGGGTGTGCGGGAGCTCGGGAGAGGGCACTGCGGCTCCAGGGCTCGGGCTGCTCCGGGTGCGGGAAGCCCCTGCCTCCTTCCCTCCGTCTATCAGCTATCGTAGGACAGCCTCAGACTGTAGCATTCCATAAATGTGAACAAAATACAGCTTAACAATCTGATTTCACCCCGTCTCCAAACTGCTTGCAGACATTTTTTTCTGGACAAAATGCCTGTTGAGTCACAATTCACTGGGGGAGGAGCCCCCACCCCAGAGGTACCTTTCTAAATAGTTGTGTTGAATGACAGAAGAATTGTTTCATGGTATCATACTGCACCGTGGTACTGTGATTTATGGCATCTGAATATTTGATGCCTGGCACTGGTGTTAGAGTTTTATGTCTCAGGCATGTGCAGTCCCTGTGCTGTATGCAGTGCCTAATGGTATGAACAAAGCACCTTCTGAAGGTTTCATAAAAGTGGTGTCTACTTGCATATTGAGCAGAAGGAGGAAAAGCTATTATTAAATGATTGTAGTGAAGAAGAACATTTCTTTCCACCCTTAGGCTACTATTTAATATTCTCAAGGTCAATTGTAAGAGAATATAGAGAAAGACAAGAAGCATAGGTGCTGTCAGTTGTATTTTCTGTTTTCATTTAACGGGAGCCTTAAAATCAGAATTATTTATAACTGTGATGTATCTCCCTGTAACCCTGGTCCCTCTAGTTCAGGAGTTCCTGTAGTTTGTGCTCAAAGAAGCTGAGAGTTCTTTGAGTCACTCCCTTTTGTGCTTATTGGGCAATAGGAAATGCCTGGAGGTGGGGTTTTTTGGCTTCCAATTTTAATTAGTTTTTCTCTGCATATGTATTTCATCTCTTCAGTATCTGGAGACTCCTATATCCTGAACCTGCTCAGATATGTCTGCTTTTGGACTGTGTATCGTGCATGTTTGCATGGATGTATACTTAAAAATCTCCGAATTAGTATTCTAAGGGGAAATCTAGGTGCAGACTCAAGGAATTTGAACTGTAGAAGCAAGTTTACGCTTCTGACTTGCTTGTGTTGAAGAAAGAAATAGTGGGACAGGGTTTTCCCCTCAGTTGGGCAAGTTGCTGATGTCCTTTAGGTCTGACTTTGCACCTAGTGGTGGTGCTATCTGCCTGAAAGGTAATACTAGGAGCTTTAGCACATGGCCCAAACGAAGGTTAGATGATAAAGCTTATCTTTGAATTTGTTTTATATTATTTACCCCAGCCTCAGAATAACTTGTAAATGTTCTAATGTTAAATACTCTTTTTATCTGTGTGAACCTTGCTGCTGCTGAAGTCATAGAAGAGAACCATGAAATGTTGTGGAATTTCCAAAAGCCATTTTTAAAATGAAGAGCCCATTTTTAATCTATTTAATTATACATACTTGAAGGCTTTAAACAAGGGGTTATTCAACCACCCTCCTATTCATCAGCATCATGACAACAGTGTCATTTCTAACCTTTCATGTGTCCTTCAGCAAGTCACTTAACTTTCTTTTGCCTCAGTTTCCCATTTGTGAAGTGCATGGTGATAATAATGATTCTTGTCTACTTCACATAAGTTATGGGACACAAAGTGCAGAACTTAATGCAAGCATAAATGCCAGCCCTGCTTCAGTCAAGGCAAAATAAACTGTGTAATTTTAGACTAATGTGATTTTCTAGTTAATCAAGGAGTTGCAGGTATGCTAGTTAAATATAGCTGTCTGCACCGTTATTCTTATGAGTGGCTGCAGAAGTGGACTCGTGTGCAAACACATAAGGTTTTGTGTCAGCTGGCTGTGGGTAGGCATCACCAGACACTTTTTTGAAACAAACACTCGATTTGCTAGTGTATGGGTTACAAGTGCCTGTGTAACTACATCAATTCAGTTGGTAGGTTCATGACAGAAGTTGTATAGGAACTGTCTGTCACAGGCTGGACTATGTAGCCTGGTCTGCAACCTGAGAGTTAATTTTGGGGTGTCTGAAAGGTTTCAGATCTTCCAGTGAATGAGGATGAATTCAGTCAAATCTGAGTCAAATTAAGCATGGCCTCCTTCTTCTAAGCATCCTTGAGTAATTCAGGTTGCTTTCTTTTTCTTTGAATGTTTTGCTACTCTAGATTTTAAGTGTTTCACTCTCATTTTTTGGATAGAAAATTCAGGTTGACCTAGCTACCTGTCTGTGTGCTTATCTTGTTTGTGATAAGCAGCATCCAGAATCTGAGGGTACACCAGCTCTCTGTGTTTAACCCTGGATGAGGAGTGCTCTGGGATGTGCTAAACTTGAAGCACCTACTGAAGCTGCGTCTGCTTTGAAGCCAGGTGTGTGCTTGTACGCGCTTGGAGAATAAATGGATTTTAGCAAAGTAGTGAGCACATACTTAATTGGGACTTAGTAATTAACTTCCTCTTTATTTGGGTAACAGTCACCATCAAATGTATCATTGTGATGCATTTCCCTGTCTCAGTCTTGTAACTCAACATTCACTTCTGAAAAGATGATGCTTTGTTACAAGCGCTTTTCCCTGCTTTCTGTGTCACAGAGCTCCGTTCCTCCTCGAGTGTCTGTGCCAAATAGCTCAGTGAGAACCAATCAGGGAATGTGACAAATGTTGAGAACGTTTCTATCTTCCCTCGCTGCCAGTGGAGCACTCATTCTGTTTTCAGGATGTCAGATGATGTGTGCAGGCAATAAGCTTGCCTTGCTAGCACGCAGTAGGGGGAGAGAAAAACCCAAGTGCCTCTTCTCTGTCTCTATAGGTGAAGTAAGTGAGCAGATACCTTGGACACTATATTCCAAAGTTCGTTAGAATTTAACAGTCTTTTATTTCTTTCTTATTCACAAGTTTTTCTCCATTACAGAACCTAATGTTAAACCGTTGTATGTTCTTATATGTGCAATGATTAGATGGTTCTCAGCTGTGTACGAATATTACCCCTCTTATCCTAACAGAGGGTTAATGTGGGAGGGCAGGTAATGTGTCAGTATATGCAGTGAATGCTATAATGAAGTGTATTATTTGCTATTCCAGGCTTGATTTCACAACTCGTTGTTTATGTAGGCTCAGCTATACTGAGTTCCCTTGGGCCACACAGGTTTTATGGTGGTGCCAGTGAGAGCAGAAGCATACATACTGTATATTCTCAGCATACATTTTCACTTCTTAAAGCATCAAACTTATGTACTCTTCTGTGCTACTTCTTCCCACCCCCCACTTGATATGGGCTGTCTTTTCCAGTGGATGCTCAGTGTCAAACCTTAAGGTGCTTCACTCATAGTGCAACTTGTATCAAGATTGTGAAGTGCTCCCAAAATACAAATGGCTTTACCATGGCTTGGCCTCCTGTTCACACTGTTTGGGCTTGTCTGTAGTGAACAGAGGAATACTGAGGAAAGTCCTTGCGATGCTGCAGTGCTCCTGCAGGCTTTGTTTCATCTTCAGGTTTCATCAGGATTATGGTACCTGTGCATAGGCTTTGTCTGGAATTCTGCTATTAAAGTCTAATCTGGAATTTGTGCTGATTATTCATCCTAAGGCTGTATTTTAATAAATTCATATAAAAGTGGTGTATGTGGGGAAAAAATGTGAATGCTAACAGGTGAATGTCCAAAATAGAGCTTTTGAGCTCGCGTAGAGGCCTGGTACAGGATGGCTGTAAATTTTGACGATGCCTGAATTGAAGGAGTGGGACTTCACAAATCTTCCTGTTGGTAAGGAGACACAAACCAGAACCAGACATTAGGAGGGATGTGTTGGGCTTCTGTGGCTTTGTGCTCTGGAAGGCAGAGCTGGTGGTGTCAAAGAAGGGTTCCCAAAGTAAGGAGTGGCCTTAAAAGAAAGGGGTACAGAAAGGAGGTGGTGATGATCCTGGCTGAAGGAAAGATGCAGGATATTGAGATGAGTCAGGGGATCAGTGCCAGGAGATACCCAGGGACCTGCACCAGGTCTGTGAACAGCCAGAGCAAGACTGCTTTCTTCCTGACCTTCTGCTGGTTAGTGAAGTTGAGAGACCTTATGAACAGGGATAACACTGAGGGGGATGAGGGTAAGAGCTCTATTGCCTTGGTTGTTGTGGAGAGACATTCTTTTATTATTTGTTTGGGTTTTTTTTTTTGTTTAAACAAACCTCAGTATCCGGATCTACAACAGGTAGTTGCTTACTCTGTCACATTCTTGCTGCAAAGGGGAACGCCCCCCCCCCCGCTTTGTGCAGGTTCAGAATCATCCTTTCCTGTATCTGTTGCACTTTGTGGACCTTTTTAGGAGTTGTCCATTACAATGTGCACAGGCTAAAGTAATTGTGGTAATTCTCAAGGGGCAAAATTATCTCTTAAGAACTTCTGGGAAATACTCAGCTGCACTACAGTTGCTCTGTGTTGTGTTTGGAAATATCACTGGTGGTAATAGGAGAATCACATCATTTTACACTGTAGGTATGAAGGATGCCCTACATTCTATCAAGATATTTTCAGTAAGCCAGGTGTCAAAAAGAGATCCAAACAATTGTTATGATTAACAGAGAGGATATTGGTCAAAAATATTGGTTTTGAAGATAGTCAACTTTGGAGGAGCTAACAAAAGAAAATGTCAGTTGTCCAGCTGAAGATAGAAGTCTAGACTGTGTTTCTTTTGCTTGACAATAGGGAGTTGCATGTTTTCTCTCTCGGCAGCACGATGTTCATGAGTGATGTTCGGGTCTTCCTCATGCTACTGCAAATCATTTTACAGAGCAAAGCTCCACTCTTCTGCTTTACTATAAGTTTTCTTCCAAGAAACAACTTTGTCTGTGTTATTACATTATTATTTTCCTATTTCTTTATCCAAGTAGACACAAATATACATGGAATGTTCCTGTATATTATAAGGAATTATATTCTCTTCTGCTTTGTTATAATTTTAGAAAATAACGTTCCTGTTGACTGATTTCAGTTAAACGTTATTTTGTGTGAATGGTAGCAGGATAGTAGGGAGAGGTAATGTGTAACACTAGTTCTTCCCATTTATGGCCAGGATTCTGGACACAAAAGCAAAGGAGACTCTTACTGCATCCCTGAATCATGGGATGGCACAGGGAGTGGGCTTGGAGGGGCGAGCACGTCTGTCCATCCTGCTTGGCAGCTTCTGTAGTTTCTCCTGAGAAACACAACAAAATACATGTCATCTCCTCTAAGAGGTGATGTACTGAATGCTGTGCTTCTCTTTTGATTTTTGATCTCCCTCTGAAGGGCCCTTTGTGGGATAGTGTACTTGCATGTTGCTCATCTAACTAGATTGAGTCAAACACTTCTGTCTTATAAAATAAATGTAGTTGCTATAAGACCACCTACATTATGAAGCAATTGAAAACTGCTTATGAAAAAGAGTTCGTATTCTTTCTCATAGAGTAATTTATACTGGGGAACTTTTCCATCTACTGGTTTTGATCGCCAATCTGGAAGAAACCTGTATGTAGTATTGATGTAGAATTGATATAGTAAGTTGCATAAAGTTTCCCTATTGCATCTTAGGAAGAAAATAAATATTCGGAAGAGTAGAGGTTATGAGTCCCAGTGAAAAACAACACTTTAGCCTAACTGCACATACAGGCTGGTAAATATACTGCCTTCTGTCAGGGAAGGAGAACTATAAATGCATATTAGCTGAATCTCTGCCAAACAGTACGACTGCAGTTGGATAGTCTCAGCGATAGAGAAAGTACTACTTCACGTCAACATAAATTTTTAGATTATTTTCATGGTGAGGAAAAAAAGAACTTGTTTTAGACCTACTGTTACATTATATATTGGAAATACAAAATCCTGATTGTATCAATTTCAAACCCAGGACAATTTAGAAAGATGAAGTGTTCTAGATGTCTTGTATCTGTGGAAATTACGTGCATCTTTTTTCTCAGAGAGGTTTATTTAAGTTTAGTTCTAGAAATAAGACAAGGTGTCATGTGGAAACTTGACCTGCAGAGGGACACTAAACGGACTTTAAGGGCAACTGAACTTTGTAGTTTTCTACTGAGACAAATACAGAAGAGAGAATTGAGGGAGCTGGCTTATTGCTTCATTTCCACAGAGGAGAAGTGTCTGCGCCTGCACCTCTCTGAGGCTTGCCCGTCTGACAAGCAAACAGACACATTCAAAAACTGGCTGAGCTTTAGATGAGACTATTCTGGTGTCCTTTGTGCCTGGCCTTCAGCAGTGAGCCCTGAAGGTAATCTCAGAGCTGTCCTTAATTTAATTTGGGGCGAAATACTGGGGAAGGGCTTAGGCAAGGATCGTAATTGCTCAAACCATTAAGGTTGAAAATAGCTGCTGACGGGAGTTATTCTCCTCTATGACAGTATCTAGGAATTACAGTCTAGGGTGCGATAGCCTTTCATTAACATCAGCACCCAGGATAATGATACAAGTAAAACTGTTGTACTTTATTACATTCTTGCTGTCATTTAATTGCTTGATAATAGGTTTTCATAACAATAGAGGCCCATGGAAAGTTGGCTGGAGTAATCCCAACTGGTGTATTAACTGTAGCAAAGTTGCCATTAACAAAGCGAGTTGTTTGGGGAGGTCATTCAGAACAGATGGCTATTATTTAGGGAAAATAGCTGTAGAACTGTGTCTCATGAGAGAAGCTTAAGTTCCCATATTTAATATGAGCTATATGAAAATGTGCAAAAGGGTTCCCAGGACTGGGTAGACAAAAGAAGCGCTATACTGTAAAGCATCACAGTGGAGTCGTTGTGAAAAGTAAGTGCTGAGAGGTGGAACACGTTTTTTTTTTGCTTTGCTTTTAATATGGTCATATATCATCTTCTCTTAATGAACTTACCCGTAAACAATCTATTTTTGTTTCATTTCATGAGCTACTTTTGCATGCATAGATACAAACTTCACACAGAACGTAGGCAGACTACTACCTTTGAATAAAAAATATTAATCCATATTAATAATACATAATGCTTACATGCAGATGTGTGCTTACATTTGCAAACATGAGAGTTCAAACACAGTGCTGCAAATGTTGCAACATTGGTGTTTGTTACATTTGATGTTCAGGAACTCTAGTGGGATTTTCTTCTTATGAAAGAGGCCGTGTCTCATTTGATCACTCTGGGATGCAGTTTTAAGAAAATTAATTAGTTGTAGTGGAGTGGACTATGAATTTTATTTTCATGAGTATTGGACAAGCTGTTTTGTAATTTAGTTGTAATTTCCAGTGTGAGGATGGGTACACAAGAGGACAGCAAATGCAACTGTCATGGTTTTCATTACTAGGAGTTGAGGCTGAAACAAAATAAGGAAGTTTTCCAGAGAGAATTCTCATACAAATTGAAGTTGTAGGGGCCAGTCAAATTTCTTTTCCATTTGTGACTCCAAGCTTTCAATTATAAATTTAGATGAATAACAAGAGCAGGTTAAAGCCCTGCAAAAGACTATACTGAGCAACAAACATTTTTTTTTTTTAAGAACCTTTTTCCTTCATGCATGTAGATGGGAAGTTAATACAACCCCATCCTCCTCAATCATTGATCTAAGTCTTGATCTAAGGGTGATTCTGCTAATTGAGGAGGTGGAGCTGCAGCAGCCCCTGACTTGCGGCTGGCCGTGCACTGGCCAATGCAGAGCTCTCCTTCTGGGAGAAGAGGCTGGTTCAGGTCACTTCAAGCAGCTTTTCTGCATTGGTGCCAGAGTGGTGGAAGGCAGGCAGACAACTGAGAGCTAAAGCTGCTGACTTTGAGTAAGATGCAAGTTGCACTGCTCATTTCTGAAACTTGCAGGTCTGCAGACATCACAAGGGCTGGCCATTACGCTTGGAGGGGAGTTGTCTTTCAGGGAAAGCTGTGCCGTGATTTCCAGGTGACTTCTCTTCAGACATGTTCCTCTGCTCCCATTTCCACCCTAGTGAAAATGCTGGTTTGGTTACTACCAAGAGCTTTGTGATGGGATGCGAACTGCTTTGTGTGTAGTTTAACAGTGCGTGTTCAGTGCCTAATTACAAATGTCTGACTGGTTCCACCTGCAACTGTTGAATTACTCAGGTGCTTGTGTCTCTGCTTTGGAAGGAAACTGCACAACTGCTCTGGGAGCTGCCTCTGATCTGCTGCTAAAGGAGTAGTGATGTTACTCTGCAGAGATGATGTCTGTGCCAGCCCTTTCAACTACAGGGCAAGGCAGTGTGTAACCAACAGATTAAATATGATGAAAGCTTGTAACTTGCTTGCATCTGCCCTGGAACAAATGGTGATTGTGACGTTGTTGGGCTGTTGTGTTCTCTGCTTTGGGATTATGATATGACTGCAGTTTGTTCATATCTTTGAAAACCATCTAAGTTGTTCACATAGAAAACAAATTGACTTTTTGTCTGTTTCTCCTTGTTTTTTTTTTTCTAATTCCAATCATATAAGTTTGCCTATTGCAATTTTAGCCTTGTGCTGCAGCCTTTCTCTATTAAATGCAATCAAAATGATGTAAAATACTTCTCAGCAGAAAGCTAATCAGTGAAGTCTGGACCAAAGCTACCAAATATAAGTCATGGAAGATAGGGATGCAGAAACCTATTAGATCATTTAATCCTTCAAACCTCCAACTGCAATACAGTTTCTTGGAGAGAAGGTCACGTCAAGCTGAGAAGAATTGTTGCAGCAGTGGTGTGTTAACAGTATTGGAGGAGTGTAACAGCAGGGTGTCACGGTTATTTAGCCAAGGTTGTATAAACCCCTAATAATCCAAGTATTAGTGCAGTGTCTTTCCTCTGGGTGATGTGTAATACTGTGTGATGGGAAAGATAGCCATGGGCTATCTGGGGGTTGCCAACCCTCAGCTGTGGCTGAAGCAGCCATACGTAAGGATTCCTCCAGAATCCACTGAAACTAATGGAGAGGGTCAGCGGGCTCTCCATCAGGCTTGGTGTCACAGAGATTCTCCTATGAGATGAGTGATGAGAAGTTTGGTGAGCAGAAAACTTGTCTCTTCATTTGCATGGTAGGCCTTTAAAGCTAAATTCACAGCAACTGCCTCCTGGGGATGCAGACATCTCGGAGGGAACTGAGTCTGCTCGCTTCAGGCTGCCCAGACTTGGCTGGATGTGCACAGAGCACATTCTCTGAGTCTTGTTGCCTGTTTACAATCCAAAATGTAACTAGTTCTTGTGTTATACAAACCTCCTCTGTGTTAGTGCATAAACCAGTGCCTTTAATCAAGTTTTACTCTAATGGTGGGAATGTTAATAATATATGGAAGCTATTTCATGTAATTAAAAGTAGGGAAGAAAGTATTATTTTACAATTATGCTGACAGTCTGTCTTTGATCTCGGAACCTTTATCAAGGTATGTTAGTAATAAAAATGAATGCCCTCTCATTTTAACCTTGGAGTAAAGCTATCATTATGTTTACTAAGCCAAAACTGCCTCATGAAGGTAAAGTGCTGCATTAATTGTACTCCAGGACAGGATTGGTTGGCTTTTTTAACCTTTCTTCCCACGTCTTGTCACTTCTGCGTTACGAAGCCCAAGCGAATTACCTTTAAAAAGAAGTAAGTGGTAAAATGACAACAATTTTTGCAAACATTTAAATAATTTAAAAGGTTAATAAAATACCGGTGCACAGGGAGCTGGATATGTCAGTTTTCAGTGGTGTGTTTGCTACGTGAGTAGTGTGTTAGTGACTTGGAGAGCACAGCACTTTTTCTGTTTTCCTTATGCCAACTTTGATTCAGGGCAACACAGTAACTGGATGTGGTAACAGGGTTTGGCCCTTGTGTACAGGTGCTCAGTATTCAGCTGTAGCTTAATGTACTCTGAAATGGCAATTTCTGTTGTTTTGCTTTGTTAAAAGGCAACGATTTCAGATTCGGACATCAAGCAAAGGGTTGTATGTACCTTCTTGTAACTTCTGCTTACCTTCTCTGCTTCTCTCTCCTGAACTAACTCCAGCTTGCTAATGCAGGTGTTGGTAGCACAGCACCTTTAGGAACTTGGAGAGAGCTGCAAAAGCTACTTCAGAGGCTGGATGGATATTCTAGTAAGCAAGTTGTCTTACTAGCTACAGTGGTTACACTAGTAGTACCCGAACTTTATGACTTGAAACTAGCTGATCAATTCAGCCTTGGCTGTAGGTTGCATTATTCAGTCCTGTGTGGCCCAGTGCTGAGAAGATGCACATATTTTTTTCAGGAGTACATGTACATTTCTGAAAGTTACTATGATTGTTTAGGAATGGCATGAAAATGTTACTCCAATGTGTCTGCATTAACTCCAAATACTTAGTTGTGATGAAAGGATTTTTTTTATCCTTTTAAAAAAATAAAGTAAAAGAAGTAAATTTATGATTAAATAGTTGACTAAATTGACAAGAAAGCATATGATGACCTGCCTGTTTTCTTTTTCCTCCTCTCAATTTTTTATATTTAGTGTAAAGACTAGGAGACAGTTTTGGTGTATGTTTTAAGAGCTATCATTCATGTCACGTTAAGGTTTCCAGAATGTTTTAAAATCTAAATTAAGCATGATGGCAACACTGCCTGGAAATGATTTTGCTTACAAGTGAAAAGAAGCAAGGACTCTACCGTATGTGTTGTACTCCAGAGGGGAATTACCATTTTGGTTGGATTTGAGATCTCTGAAAGCATTCACTCACCTCTAGTGTTTGTGAGTGACTAGATCTCTGCAAGAGATGGGAATCACAGCTGCCTGTGAGCTGCCTGTGAGCTGCCTGCACAATGCCACTTGCACATAATCCCCTAAAATGGGTCACAGTTTCTGGTGTGTAGCCAGTTGAGAAGACGTTGCACGGCTGCACATATTCTACCACTTCAACCACCCCCCCCAGCCCGTTTACTGTCTTGCTTGCATGAGTCCTGCATACATGCTCTGCTCGCTGCTGAGATTTCCCAAGAAAAGCTTCTTCCTTCGTTAGCCTCCAGATAGCAGCAGAATACCTGCTGTCGATAGGTTATTACTTGATTTCCACTCCCCATATTTATCATGTTATTAATTCCCCTTCATGATATTAAAAATGTTAATTCAGTGTTTGCAAAGTCTCCTGTTTCCCAGTGAGAATAAGACCAAGCTGTTTAATCTTTCCACACAGCCCGCTGCAATTTTGGAGAATTGTTATCATTTTGATTACTCTGTAATGCACCTCCCAGAACAATTATAAACTCGGTAAACTGAAGCTTTGGCAAGCTGTTTGTCACAGATTTGGGCCCTGGTGAGGAAGCCTTTGTAAACTGGACTTAAAATCTGTGCTTTCTAGCCAGCCTGTGTGTTAAGTGGTCATTTGTCTTGAGACATGTCCTCGGGGGAGGATCTTTCAGGGTGAAGTAGCTTGGTCAGAGCAGACAGTGGTGCAGAGGTGGCTAAGGAGGGTAGCTGTGGTGGTGTAAAGCAAGTAAAGGGTCAAAACCTTGGGAAATTAAAATTAGACATGAGAGGGGAGAAATAAAACTGGTCAGCAAGCACGAGAAGGGCTGTTCCCAGAGGATATGGCTGTTCAGACAGCAGGTTCTGTGGAGGGGCTCAGGGGGTTGCAGAAGCATGCATGTAGGACCTAACCATGCTCTTGTGCTCTACAGGCTGGTCTGTTCACAGAATATCTGTGGTGTTCAGCAGGAGTATTATTTATTTGCCTTGCTTGTGGCCACTTTGTACAGGGTCAGATGGGAATGCTGAGGAAATGGCTGTCTTACGAGTGGAGTTGGGGACTTCTATTTCTTTAATTTTGGATCTTGCAACATCTGAAAGAATTTCCTGAATGTCTCCCAAATTGTCGTGTGTTGCTTAAGGTTTTCTCCACTTAAAAAAAAAAATTTATCTCTTCAATTCTGTGCCTGTTTGAAGTACAATCTGCAAGTTGTTGTGTCCAAGATGAGGACATTTCATTTGTTGTTGCTAAAGCAGTTTCTTGTTTTCCTGTGTAGGCCTTGGTGAGAGCACAGTGGAAAACCACCCTCTTTTCTTGCAAGGAGAAATCTGCTGGGTGAAGAATCTGATTCTTTCACACACCCTGGTGCCACCATCCTTCACTTTCACAGGTCTGGTGGCATACAGGATTTCTTTTTATTTGGGTTCCAAGTGTGAATTGCTCTAGTAAAACCAAAATGTACAAAAAGTTACTTATCAAAGGACTAACAACAGGATAAAAATAGAAGAATGTTTCTGCTGTAGAAGTAGTATTACAATTGTGTCTGGCTATGGGGTAGGCTGAGAGATGAATAGGTGTGTGGGTGACTTGAAAAACGACTTCACATACTTTTTGCGCCATGAGTTAAAGCATATACGTTGCTACCCACAGTGACTTATTTCAAGTGGCTTATATTTGGCACAGTATGCCTTCAGATTACAGAAGGAAATGCTAAGCATGGAGCTCTCATTGCTCCGCTCAGGCTTAGCAATTATGAAGAATAAAAAATTTACCAGAGCCTAAGCTCTTAGATAGTTATAAACATGGGGAGAATTAAGGGACAGGAAAATTATAGCAACCCAGCTAAACCACTATAATTAAGGCTGAATTGCTTTTTATATTATAGCATTCATGAAGTAGAATGTTGAAATAAGTGAAAAGTAAAAGCTCAAACACTGCTTCAGAGTTAAATTTTGGTAAGGCAAATCTATTTTACCTAACAATGTGTGTGCAACTTCCAGTTTGTCTCATCCTTCTCCCGTTCTTGCCAACAATGCCTTGCCCTCCAGATTCAAGAGTCTCCTGAGCATCCTTGGCTGGGAGGGCTGGGCTTGCTCATGTGCAGGTACAGCCTGTGAGTAGAGCCTCTGTCACACTCCCTGCCATTTACTTCTAAATCTTCTGTGTGGGTTTAAAATCCCATGTGTTACAGAGTTGGTGACACCTTCACATTAAGAGCCAAAAGTCTGTAGGAGTTTTTTGTCTGTTTTATAATTTTAACTAATTTGTTTCATACCTTTAGTACTGACAGTCTTTTATGCAGTAGACCCATCTGACTGTGCATCTTCATCAGTCCCCTCCTGATAAGTTTTGAATCCAGTGGCTGGTTTCCACTGAAGCTGAGAGTAATGTAGAGGCTTTAGAGATACTACATTCCCCACGTTTGGTGAGAATCCTCAGCTAGAAGCAAAAGACCTACATTAAAGTTCCTTCAGGGGAGAAGTGATGCAGAACTCAATCCATGTTCACTTTGCAGCAGCCAGGCAAACCAGATAGCATGCGTTATCAGCTGGCCAAATGGGGAACATGGGAAGAAACTGAAAGTATGTGGGGAGGAGGTTAGCAAATATGGGACGTGGGTCTTGTTATTTGTAAGCTTGTTTGGATCAGCAGGTTTGTAATGGGAATAAATACCAATGTGTGAATTTCAAAGGCACCCCTAGAGCTTAGGGAGAGAAGCTTTCTTACTGATGGGGAAAAGCACCACATCTAAATGGGCTGAAGTCTTAGAAAGTGATAAAATATACAAGAAAACAAAATGGTCTTTGCAGAGAGAACTCTCAGGCTGATGGTGATGCACATGACAGGTGATATTATGCGCATGTAGACTAATTACAGCTCTGTTCTGCATTATTCTGACACAATGAGCTAATTTAATGGCACTGCTTACCCTCCTTCTCCCGGTTTCATAAACTGTAAGGCAGTTCTTTGGAAAACAGAAGACTGACTTAAAGATCTTGTTTACATTAATTTTGGACTCCCTTTAATTTGTATCTTGAATTGTGAACTGACAGAAGTTGGAAACAGCTCTGAATGCTATTCATGTTCATGGTAAATTGGTTTTATGAAGGAGGAAGTGAAGGAGGCCACCTATGAGTGCTTCTGTAAGTCCCAACCTAACTGAACATTGATCTCAGCATGTTTGAGAGGGAGGGGGGAAACCATGATTTCACCCTGAATGGGAGCAGCAGTGAACCTTTTCCTCTGTTTGTAAATTCCTTTTCATGTAAGCTTTACTGTCTCTTTGTAACCATCTGCTGCAGTGCTGTGTACTCTGAGCTTGTGTAACATTTACGATTTTTTTTACAATTTTTTTTCCTGATGGTTGTGGAGAAGAGCTGGAGGAAATGAGCTCTCAAAGTTTAGGAGGAAAAAGGAAAATGAGGCAAAGGGCATCCCAATTTAAAGGGAATTCAGAATTTGTTGTTAAAACCATAGCAGATTAAAAAAATCCTGAGAACTTTTTATCAGCAGTTATCAAGCTGTAGTCTCTACCATCTTCCAGGATCTTTATTTAACCCAGAATATTCCTTCATCATGCCCCTGGCCTGTTTGTTGCTGGCAGATAGATGTGTGTCTAAGCTGTTTGTCTTTTTAAGATGGTGAGCTATTTTGTACTATTAAAGGTGATTGTTCTGTGAAATGAGTTTTGGTAATGCTAGTGAGTCTTTCCCACAGGTGAGTGTTGTGTAACAGGAGGGTAGAGTTCAACTCAAATTTTTTTAAATGGAATATGATATGTAATGTCAAGGAGCAAGAATATGTTCACAGAACCATAGAATCCCAGACTGATTTGGGTTGGAAGGGACTAGAGACCAATGCAATTGCTTGGTATCAGCATTACTGGGCATAATTCTGTGGAAATCCTTGATTTGGCATGTGATTGAAGTGGTCTGCCATATTAGGGAAGATTGCCAAGTACCATCGAACTCACAGAGCAGTAATTGCTGAATCCTGAATTATCCTGGGCTTTGCATTTTAGTGGTCATGAGTTCCAGTCTCCCTGAGAGCTGCATGAGGGTCATAGTGGTTAGAGAGCTTAGGACACTTAGCTAGGTGTAGACATAGTCTTCTCCCCAGTAACAGGTGACAGAACTAGAGGAATTGGCCTCAAGCTGGGCCAGGGAAAATTTATGTTAGATATTAGGAAGAACTTCTTTACTGAAAGAGTCATCTTGGAACAGGCTGCCCAGGGAGGTGGTTGAGTCCCCATCTCTTGAGGTGTTTAACAGACGGATAGATGGGGTGCTTGAGGACATGGTCTAGTGGTGGACTGGGTGGTGGTAGGTTAATGGTTGGACTGGATGATCTTAACGGTCTCTTCCAACCTTAACAATTCTATGATTCTATGATAATGTATTGCTCCAACAAGGCTAGTGCTGCCAGCTCAGTTAGGAGAACAATTTGGGCTCTCTCACTCCTTTATCTGCAGTCAGGTAACTTCCAGTAAAATGTACTCAATGTTTTTCTTGGTTTAATGCAGCAGCCTCAGTAATGTAGCCAAACTTGAAGGAAGCAAAGCTGTATGTGGAGCCGTGGGTCTGGAGGTTGTAGAGGTTACAAAGCTAACATAAGCCTACCACAGACCCAAGGGAACACAGATATGTGTAGAACTATTCCCTGGAATTGTTCAATAAATCATGTTGATGATTGAAGAAATTGCTGGACATCTTCTCTCTTACAGGAAATATTTTCGGTGTTAAATTTCATAAAGCTTCAAGTAGTCTATAAACAGAGAAATAGTATGAACATTTATACAAATAAGCACTGGTTTTGCCTTCACTTAATTTTGTACGAAATGTAGTATGAAACTTCAAAAAGAGTTAGCTGCAGACGTGATGTGACGCATAAGAGGAAAATTTTGAATTATGACTTATGTTAAAAAACCCACCCCTCTTCAGATGCAAGACGAGAAGGGGAGAGATATGCTTATTATATTCAAGAGCTGTGATACATAAGCATCAATGATTCCATTTGTTTTATATATTTGCTTGTCATTTTAATGGTTTATTATCAGGGATCCAGTCAAAATTGGCAATAAAAAGAACATAGCTTTACTTTGATTCAAAGTCTGCAACAGATATGCCAGCAGAAAGGATAAATAAGACATGGAAAATATGCTGTTAATAAGGGAAATACAAGTAGTTCTAAGCATATTTCACACACTTTTTCATTATATTGATTTCAAGCAGAGTGTTGAATGCACTTAAATTATCAAGTTATACCAAATAGTACCTTGAACATGGGGTGAAATACTCCATTCTAGAGCAAACTTGGGTTTGCTTTTTGTAAATCTACTGTTAAAAATAATTTTCAGAGAAGAAAAAAAATATCTGATTTTTGTGTACTTTACAGAAAGGGAATATCTTCCTTATAAGAACCAATTCTCCATTCCAAGGGAGGAAATATGTTGGAGGATTTGGTGGCATCAGGACTGTAGATTATTCTGTCCTTCAATGGCCAAACACGATGTATAGGTGAGAGAATGTAACGTGACTAAATATAGTTCAGTGCTATCACTCTTTTTTGATGCTAAAAAAACATTGGCGGGCCAAGTAATTGGCTGATGTGAGGTCAGCTGGCCCTGGGTCAGGCAATTAAACTGTGCTGTGCCCTTTCGGACCAGTCCCTTCATCTGACTGCTGGAGGGTTACAGGAGAAAGTCTCGATTAAAAAGTTTAAAAGTGGAGTAGCTGTGTGTTCAACTAGATTTTACAGCTCAGGGTTTCTTTACTGACACCTTTCTTCTTTCCATGGGAGGAAGAGAAAATAAGAAATTAATTTTTTTTGTTTTTGTTTTTAAACAGTATATTTGCTATTTTAAGCAACCGGAACAGCGGTAAGGCTGATACCTTCTCTCTAGGCTTTGTTGGGCCTGTGGTTGCATCTGCACTCCTCCTTCTTGTCTCTTCTCAAGTTGTTTTGTTCTTTTTACCTATTCTTTTTTTTCATAGCCGCTAAAGGTGAAGCCAAATATCTTGGTATCTTTTAAGACATCTACAAAAAACCCCAACGCTTAATAACTTGAAATGAGAGAAAAAATTATTGACCCAGTGCACTAGCTTATACCTTGGCTAGGAGACTAGGATTGTATGTACTGAGTTAACTTTCCACGGGCATAATGGCTACTTGCTATTCACCGGGATTCAAAATGGTTTGCTAGGACAGATCAACCCGGAGACTGTGGCAGAGAGAAGAAACTAGCTTGCTCTGTTTTACAAATGTAATAAGAATCTCTTGCAAGGGAGAAGCCATATTCCTCTTAGACACAAAGCTGCTCTTACCCATTCATCTGGAGCTCCAGATGCCACTGGGGTTTGCGTGTGAGATCCTCAAAGCGATAGTGCAGTTTGTGTGTTTGCGTGGAGGAGCTGGAGCAGCTGTGCAGGTGACCCCAGGGGATCCTCAGCCTGGAAGGCAGGTGCTGCTGTAGTTCAGTGATCCCCTCAAAACACACTGGGGAGAGTCAGCTGAGCAATGGGGAAAACAATGGTAAACCTCAGAGTAAACCGAGGAGGGTACGGAGTTAAAAGGTTATTAACAGTCCAGGCAGGTATGTTCTGTGTGTGATACCGCTGGCACAGAAACCTGCTGAGGGAGACCTTGCTGCTACCCCATTGATTTCAGTTGTGTTTGGGAATACTTTGTACTTGTATGACTAATGCCTGCCTGGAAGTCCCTAGACAAAGTGGAAAAATATGTTTAATACAAGAAAATAGAAAAGTGAGTTCCTCTTTTCTGAGGTGTGTGCATGGACCTCCTGATCTTTCTAGAAAGAAATCACTAACATCTGGAAAGAACTCATGACAGACATATGAAGGGAGAAACAAAGGAGAATAAAAGGAGAGTGAGGATTGTTGTGGCTTCAGAATGGAGGAAGAGCTGATCCAGGCAGCAATATAACATAGCAGGTTAGCAGAGGTGAGGCCTTGTAGTTGCTCTCTGGAGTATGTCTTCATGTGCAGGCACTCAGTCTTGCAGTTGTCAGGTTGTGCTTCCCATGCTGAGACCAGATCCCCAAGCCCCGATATCTTGTGCTTTTAATCAAACCATGGCATGGGTTGGCTGCAGTGAAGGTTTTCTTTATGGTGGTTCTGCTGAATTTGACCCCAGCTGCAGAAGCTGGTGCTGCCCTTTGCCTGATTTTCTTGACCTGCTCCTTTTTATGTGCCTGAAGTCCCTGTCTGGAGAGATTCAAGATCCATCACGCATGACTGGGACTTTTGGACAGCGAACTGTAACCGGCTGGAGCAAGTATAGGTGTCTCAGTGCCTGGGCTTATGCAAAGCATGTATAGATGAATTAACTTTGACACATCTAAGGTGTTTTAGACTGACTGCATGTGCTCAAAAAATATGGCACATTCTGGCCACGCAGCAGTTCATGTACATGAGTTGATGTGTCCAGGCATAATTCATATCACAACTCAGTGCTAAGTACCTATTCAGACACCCCAAACAGCTTATGAGCAGTCATTCATATTGCCTGTCCAGATCCCTGAGATTTACTGTCCACTTGCTATGGGATATATTTTAACGTGGTGAAGAGACCTAGGCTTCCACTGAAACTCATTGCTCTCGAATTCGAGTGCTGCCCTATGTGAGCACACATTTGAAAAGGAGTCATCAATATACAGTGACCTTCCGTTGTCCCTGTCTGCATGTGTGTGACCTGTCCAACTCTTCCATGGTTTTTGGACACGGTCCAGTAATGACATCAAGTACTGTGTAGGCAGATTTCCCAAATTGTTACACTGAAGTGAAAAGAATGGAAGGTTGGTTTTTGAAGCTGTTAGGAGGCTGTTATGTGCTCCTTGTGGTATTCAAACTGTCTGTGCTGACTGGAACTGCAGCCCAGTGTGGCGCTGTCCGTGCCATTGTCCGTGCTGGGATGGGGTTTCATTTCCAAAAATAGAGGTGGTGGGGAGGGGAATTCAAAGGTGAAAGCCTATATGCATCAGGAAGGAAAATGGTTTTGTGTTTTAAGTGCAATTCATCACTTCTCTCTGCCCAGGGGGTGGGATATAAAAAGCAGAGTTTTGTTCAGAAAAATGTCCTGTTCTTGCTTTGCTCCCCTTCCGAGAGTCCCTTTGCCCAAGGGCTGTCCCTCTTCTGTGCTCTCTGTTGCTTTTGAAATCTCAAGGGCAGGATGTGTGAGGGGAAACTGGTGTTCCCAGAAGAAGGAAGTCCAACTTCTGCCTGGCAGTGTCTGGAGCCCATAACACTGCCAATGGTCTGGAACCATTCTTTGTTGTCCAGATCTGCTCCTTTTTCTCAGGCTTTTTCTGAAGAACAGGTGAATGCACGAGATGGTCACACTTGAGCGCTTGTTATCTGTGGCAATTAGCAGAGGGCTGAACAGTGTGGACATGAGCCCAACAGCCCAGCATAGTATCCTGTGCAGCCAGAGGGAAACGTGTCTGCCCTTTGAAACAGGTTTGTTCCTCACAGTCAGCTAGGATGTGTAGCTTTGGCCTTTTTAAGATAAGGCTGTTGCTGATAAGGCTGAAAAGGACCTATGTAAAAGTGGAGGCTGCTATCCAGCCTCTGGACAGTCATGCTGGGAGTTCTACTTGGGAAACTAAATCCCATGGAAAGTTATGGCTTACTTTCACAATGTACAATGGCTTGTTCATTTTTCTTCACTAGTGTCCTGGTTATTTTTGATTATCTGACTAGCTGTCCCAGATGTGAAATGGTGAGCTTGTCAACACTTGCCCTGTCTCAGAGTTTGGTCCACGTTACACACAGTATAATCCTGAAATCCTTGGTACATTGCAGATAAAGTGTCGGGAATCCTTGTGTACAACTGTAAGTATCTGTCAATTTTTTTGTCCTTTTACCTGGATGTATAACTGCTTCTGGGTAGTGATGTGGCCAGCTGACTAGCAAGTAGCATGCTAAAGGGCGATAAAATCCGAGTGGAAGGAAGGAGATTTGCAACTCTCAATTTGCTTGTATAGACAAGTCAGGGAGCCAGGTGTCCGGGAAGAGAGGGCCTTTTGTTAGACCATGTTGAGGGAAAAGAAAATGCTGAGTTAGGATGTTTCTGCCCCTTTGAAGGCAAACTTCCCTCTCAGCCTGCTGCTTCAAGGACAGTGTGACACTTAGGTTACAGCCGAGTGCAGAGCAGTGACCGAGCTGTTTAACCTGATCACACTCTTGGTGCTTAAACCAGTTATTTTGTCATTTCTTCATTCTTCACAACAGGTGAGCAGGGGAAAACACGGTGGGGTTTTTTGTTGCTGTTTGAATCTACGCAATGTGTCAGCTACTGCAGCTATTCTGGCATCCACACCTTAAGGCAGTGTCTCGTTCTTCTTCCTATTCAACTCTATTTTGGAGGATGTTCTTGCCTCTCAAAATGACATTCCTTGCAAAAGTGGGAAGTGACAAAAACTGCTGCCTGCCTCTGCATAATGTCCTGGCTGGTGAGCACGCGATGGCTGAACACGGCGCGTTTGCCAGTGCCACTGAAAGGCGCTGCGCTATAGCCAGCACGGTCTGGTCTGCAGGCACGGGAGCGCTGCGGGTTCCACTGCGATGCAGACCTCTGTAGTGGGTGTGAGTCAGATACTCATTAGCCAGACAGAGGTAATACAAGCTCGTAATTAGAAAGGCAGTTGTTCATGGCTCTGTGCTTACTGGATGGAAAATAGCAAGGTAAAGAAGCTACTGGGGGCAGGATAGTTTCTTTTTCTTTAACCTATCAATTTTATTGCCTGTTCTGACCATGGGTCTGGGTTGTTGTGGCATTGGTTGGTTGATGATCCTGGTACAACTGTCAGATAGCTGCAGTTCTGAGCTTGAGACTTTCTGTGTGTCTTTGCCCCACAAGGGTCAAGGATTTACAGAAGTTGATGGGAGTTTTGGTTGTATAAGGAATGCAGGATGAGGGAGATGCTTTACATAGTTTACCTTGTTTATCTAAGAGTGAAAACAGTTACTGAAGAGGGAAGAAATAAGGTTTTTATGTGCTCTGAACAAAAATAGCAGTGCTTCATCTTTCCATGAACCTGTAATTCTCTTTCCTTGGTATCTTTAGCTGTAGGAATGTGATGTTTCTAATTTACAGTGTTGTGAAAAGAAGCATCATATGAAAGAATCGTCTAATTACAACATCATTCTCTGCAAAATAGTAATTTCCATGTGTTGTATTAAAGTATGGGACAGTAAATGCAGCACAGATATCTGGCATCTCCTTGGCAGGGATCCTTTTGAGATGCATTGCTTTTCTCTACGTTCCTCTTATAACCTCTACTCATTCTCTTTGATGCTGATGTTCCGTTTTAATAGGACTCATCCTTTTACTGCAAGAACATCAGAGTGCTGTGAATAAGCGTTTGTCTGCTCAGCTTCAGTTTCTTCTTGCTATCAACCATGTGTACCTTTTAGCTCTTTTCATTTTGCTTTTTGATGGGGTTTTCTTGTTTTGGGGATTTCTTTCATTTCTTTTTCTTCCCAGCAGAAGATATGTATCAGGAAATATGATCCTTTAAAAGCTTTATTTCAGAATTTGAAATGAACACCACTGTTCCCCGTAGCACTGCAAAGTTAATGTGTTTCAGCATTGCTAAATACTTAGGAAGTGCTACTATTAATTTACAGACCTGAGAATTCTCTCTTTTGAGAACACTGCTCCATCTTATTAATGATGATGATAACCACAAGAAAAACTCAACTGACAATTTAATGCTATTTATTTCATAAAATAATTTGCTTTCTTCTTGATAATTAATTTTTCCAATACTCTTTTCAGTACTTAAAATCTTTAAACTATATTACAGGTAAGGTGGTGACTTGTAGTTTTGTAATGCTGGGTCAGTGTTTTCCCCAGCTAGGGATTAAGAACAGCAGTACTTTGCCTGTCTTCTAGTAACTCATGAAAGGTAGTTGAAGAAAGGCTGTTTGGCTGAGTAATCAGGGGTGAGGGGCTGTGTGTGTATGTATATACATATACACATACAGTGTTTGTGAAGTAGGGCAGTTAAGTACTTGCACTGGGAATGTGCATTTCTCATTTCTGTGGCCACAGCGTTCAGTTCCTGAAGTTCCCAAGTGAAGGTGCTGCTGCAGCTCTGCAGCAGTTCCTGCTCTTCACCTAGTGTGCAGGTGTCTGCAGGGACAGTTGGCAGAGTCATTAATCCAGTGTTGGAAATCAATCCCAGTGTGGTTTCACAAAGCTGAAGTGAACAGAATGTGATCAAAGGAATGCTTTTTTGCTTGTTTATGAATATTAATTTCCAATGTATATTTGTTGTATCATAGTGCTGTAAGCTTCTGCAAGCCACTATATCCAACCATTCCATTCTTTTTTTTTTATTTCACTGAAGAAAAAAATATTGATTTTTAAAATTTCAGTTATCAATTAAACTGTGTGTCTACATGTGCTGACTAGAGTATCTCACTTGGCCAATATATTCAATAACGTCTGGAGGAATTTCAGAAATCCTGACTTTAAATGAATATTGATGTACTTGTTTTTTCTTACTGTATAGGAACTTGCTTTAAAAATTGTTACCAAAAAAAACCCAAACAAACCACCACCCCAAAACCAAATGGTTTTGAATTTTGATGGGACAAAAAATAAAGGAAAAAGAATGATGGGGTGATTATTGAGTCCATCCAGCTCAGTTTTCTAAACCCATCCACCAGTGTCTCTAAAAAATAAAAGATGAGAACAAATAACAAATAAAATCTTAAGGTGGAAAACAGATATTTAATAAAGGCATGTTGATGCTAGAAATATAAACACTTAAAAGGCACTCTGAACAAAATAAGTGAATTAAGTATTCAGAAAAAAATTTGTAAGATCTGGCTTCTGATTTTGGTGATCCAGATTTACACCCACAATTAACTGCCAGTAGTAATTTATAGGTGTTTGATTAGGCTATTTCAAATGTTTAGCTTTGGGCCAGTTTAATGAGCTGGGTAGGTGTTATGAATCAAGTGCACAGTTAATCACAGGGACAAAACTTTGGGCTTTTATTGGCAAGCACAGAAGGTATGTTTACTAGGTCAGACACCAACTATAAAACTCAGGACTTTAAAAAAGGATGATGTTTTTCTGGCTTAAATTCTCATAATGGAAGCTTTAGTACCCTTTTTCCCTGTTGAATAGGAAAGGACAGCATGATGTATCTGGATAAACGTTGACTTTCTACTTACAAAACGTTTGTTAAAAGGTGAATTAACATAAAAGCAGCCAGTCCTTGTCTGTGTTCAAATAGCACATGTAGAGTGTTAGTGATGTGTATGACCACACGAGTGGCTACTGTGGATGGTGTCATATCCACATGTGTTACGACTAGGAGTGCTGTTGAAGTAAAGAGTAGCCCACAAACTGCATGGGGAATTAATCTGGATTAGTATCAAAACTCAGTCCCATAACCTAATCTATCCAACACTTCTTTCTTCCAGGGTTGTGAGCAGCAGAGTCCCAGAGGAGTGCTGTGGATAATGAAAGACTTGACTGCTCACAAACACCGGAGCGGGCGTTCAGTTTCTGTTTGGTAAGAGACAAAATACATCGGGCATAAAAAATGGTAGTAGCAAACTTCCTCTAAACTTATCTATAAATTGTCAGGGATAATTCATCAGCCGAGAAGACTGGTATTTTGGGTGGTAATGAAACCTTCCAGAGTCATACATTTAACAAACTCTACTGGCTGTTGACTGATAGCTTTTACAAAAGAATCAAAATGAACCATTGCTGTAGCTGTGAGATATTCTGCCTTTCAGGGAAATGTTTCAGGCTTCTTCACAAAGTTACTAGTATGCCACCTTCCTCCCACCCAAAAAAGTAGTTTACATAATATATTCCTCATGTCAGTAGAAAGCTCTATAAAAGCTGCATAAAAAGACACTTAATGACTAAAAACACTGATAGAAACCTTGTATCACAAAGTGCATGTGGGTATTGAAGCAGAGAAATGACTGTGTGGTGGTTAAGCCTGCTGAAATGCAGTTCTTGCTGTCTGGATATCTGTGTGATACATTCCTAACAGAATATTAAGCAGTTAGTCTGAGAAGAGACACTGGATCACTTTCTCCTTGCAGGAAATCTGGTCTGTGATATAGCATAGAATATTTTCACTAGGTCTGGAGTCTTATTCCTCTATGGCTCATGCCAGCAATGAACACAGTAGCAGTATCTTTCTCTTCAGACTGCAGTTCTGGTTCCAGATCATAGGGATAAATTAATAAAATAACAGTAAATCATTCTGTAAGACATTGATTTAATAAGGAAAAAAGGGTGAAAAAAAAAGGAATTCCTTGATACACATACGAGTAGGTAAACTGTTTCAGAAACTTGATTGACAAAATATGCAATCCATTTGCTTTATACAGGGGAAGTTCCCTGATGGCTCATTTCACTTATTGTTCCACTGTTACCTATCTGCAGTAACAGGAACCTTCTGTAATAATCCTATGAAATTACCTGAACAAACTGTGTCTTGAGTGATGTCATTTATTTACCTTCTGAAGGAACTGTTGTGTTGACAGGGGTTAAGAGAGCAAAAACTGGGGACAGAAGAGTGCAAGTGCAGTTGAGGGGGCTGATGGAAAACTTGTCACTAAAAATTGGAAGGCTTCACTGTGACAAAGAATACTGATGATTTCTGGCTCATTTTAAAGAGGGGAAAAAAAACTGTTTCATTTTTGTGGTGGTAAATACCAGCGTGGTGGTAGTGATTATACTGCTGCAGTGTATGTGAGCTGATGCATGACAGTGTTAAAGTTCATGGGACTTCCACTACACCTAACTGGGTAAGCCCTGACTGTAAGTGTTATGTATGTGTCCAGGAGCAGTCTAATTATTTATGCAACATTTTTTAAGAAATGTTTACTGTGCATTTACTACTTCACACCCACTTCTTTCTGTGGTGTCATGAAAATAGGGAGACTATTCTGACACTTGCTGACTTTCACCTTAAAAACCCCCAAACCCCCCCAAAAAACCCAACACCTCTATTAAGTTTTAGCAAACTCATGATATACTCTTTTGATAATATTACTATTATAAATATAAATATTACTAATTAGCTACTAAAGCTAAATATTTTTGATCATGGGCAATTAAGATAGCTGCTGGTTTGCTTCATTATTAAGTTGGAAAAATTACTTTTCCCTGGATTAATAAATTGATCAGCTGCATCTGTGAAATTGGATTAATGCTGTAGTTTTATTGACTCTACAGTAAATCCTTGTTTGAGGTGCTTCCTTAAATATAAGTTAGTACTGTGTCCAAAGTTAAGTTTTCTTGTGTTTGGGACAATTAATCTGTATTTGCCAGAACTGATGAAAAAGATGGTTAGTGAAGCAGAGCTAGATGAACTTTATTTGATGGGTCTCTGTCCTACAAACTCCAGGTTAAATTATGTTTTGTGATGAAGGCTTCTGATGAATTATCAAGGGTTTATGCTATATGGACAGTGTCCTCATAGCCATTTTTTCCTCCTCACTCACCTGAAAGTTAGATTACAATGTTCTCTGAGTACCTTGATACTTCCTGCAGGGCAGATAATGGTAAGTTATTGATGCATTTTGACAGCTTTTCAAACACGTTGCCTGCGCGAAACAGAACCGTGTAAAATTTAGCCTTGTAGAAGTTAACGTGTAATTTGTCATTATAGGAACAGTAAAACAAGACTTGAATGTTTCCCAATTTTCTGAGCAGTAAAACACACCTTTTTATCTCTGTGAGACACTTCTTGCTTCTGGCACAAAGGAGGAAAGTTCAGCCACTGGAAGTCCTAGTGAGAGCTCTGAGCTTCCAGATCTGAGAGTGCGTGGGCATGAGTGTGCAGGGGGTGGTGGGAGCGGGCGAATCGTTGCCGCGCGTCTCCTGCGTTCCTCTCCAAAGGGAATGCTCGGGAGATGGGACGATGACAGGCTCCTCTGATCTGCTCTCAGTAACGGTTCCTTACTTGGCCACCCAGCTGACCCAAGAGAGCTGGTTTCCTTGTTCTTTCTTTTCCCTTGGCTCTTGTGTTGTATTGAATGTGCTTGCTGCTGAGGAGTAGATTTCAGCAGCAATTATGTCAACAGAAACCGTTGCAACCCGCAGGAAAGCCAAGCGCTGCGCTGTCCGGACACTCCTGCTTTTAATTTCCTACTGTTTATATTTGGCTCAGGATTAACCGTAACAGGAATCCTGTGTGTAAGCGAAAATACTGGGTGTACTGAATATTTTAAAACTGAGCCTGGGATATTTTTATCCTTTTTTTTTTTTCAGTGCAAGCTATTAAACCCTCTATCAGACAGGGCAATGTTTCTGATACAAGGTCAAGGTAAAAGCTCTCTAACATTAAGCCCAGTATCTCTTTTTTCACTGTGACAACCTTTATGAAAACTGCTGGTGATGTCTACCAGAGACTTCCAGGTACTCTAATCCCAATGGGAGGCTGTTTTAGTCTACCTACCCTGTGTAGTGAGTAGCACCCATTTTATTTCCCATATTAGAGGTACGAGAATTTAAGCGATGCCTATAATTAAGCAACTGGACTATTTCCAGCCAATATTTGAGAATTATGTGGCTTAAATGAACACTAAATAATAAATGGACAAATACCAAGTGTCTTCAGTGGCATCAGAAATACTTAGTGATATTTTTGTCTTTTATTCACCAAGAAGTGGGTTTAGAGTCTCAGAGGCACCTCACTGGGAAAAGAGCATAAACAGACTGAATTCCAAAGAAAAAACCCATTTCCTAAATTTTACTTTGTGTCTGTGTGTGAGAGATTGGGTGAAGCCTTAATAGGTTCAAGACAGTGACTGGCACAGCAGTAAATCTTTCCTTTCAACATCCATCTTACCTATCCCAAAATCTAAATAGTTTAAGGGCTTTTGTCTAGTACAAATTAATTTGTCTGAATGGAGAAGTGTGAGTGGGTGAAGAAGGTAGTAGTAATTACAGGGCAGTAATTTTTAGTTGAGGAAGAGAAAGAGGAAAGCAACGTAAAAATAAGAGATGTAATTGCATAAATGGTTTGAGGATGTCTGGTGAAATTTAAGAATTTCTGGTTCCTTTGATTAGAAGTTATGAAGGGGAGGGAGGGATGGACAACTGAGTATATGCAGTTGCAGGAAGGATGAAAAACAATCACTTAAGGAGCACGTGAAGAAAAATTGGGAATGGAGAACAGGGTGAAAATGGAAAGAGAACCTTATGCAATGAGGAGGGGGGAGACAGTGAAATTATGGAGAGCTGGGAAGGAAAGGGTAGGGGAAAAAGAAAGAGCGAAGTTGAAGACCCAAAAATATCCAAGTAATAGTAAATAACAATCTTGAGAAATAGCAATGGCAAAGGAGGAATGCAAACCTATGTTTGTGGGGTTTTAAAAATCACCTGTATTTGTATCTCTGTTTATCTTAGAGCTCATGTGAGTAGAAAAAAAGGAGCTATCAGATTATTGAAAGGGTGTTTATAAACCAAAATCTGGATTTATTCTAGTGGAAACCATGGCCAGTTGGGTCAGAGTTCATCAGCCTGACGTGTGCCTGGAGTGGTAGTGGCCACCGCAGTGCGAGTACCAGAGGAGGTTGGAGGATGATCCCATGAAACACTTCTTTTGGGCTGGTCAACACCAGTGATAATTTGCAGATATGATACGGTGTTTTGCTCCAATCTTAAGCAGACCATGACTGTTGTAGGAACATTTTCCCAGGTTTTTATGGTATTTATGATTGTTATTTAGTTCTAACTGCAAGTATACCTGAAGCAGCTTTTCTCATAGCAGCCAGAAATAGATGGAAAATTCAAATGAAGCCAAA